>CM019148.1:369700908-369725244 GCA_009733165.1 Naja naja
TAGCAACCAGTATTGCTATTCAGAATGCAACACTGGAAGCCACAAGATTTGCTAAAAGGCCATTACAAAAGGATACCAATGATTCAAAAACTGAGTTGTGTTTTTCATTTTGCAACACTTCCACATTCTAAATGGATTGGCCTTTTCTTTGAGTGTTTCCTATCCAAATTAATATTATCAATTGTCTTCTTCACTAAGACCACAGTTCCTACCATGTCCCCGCTTCCTCAATTTGTATACTGTTTATTTTTCCCCCTGCATCACTCTGCTGAACACTTAATTCCGACAGCACCATCTCATTTCACATACTCTCACCTTCTCGTCATTCCTATTATCTTTCTCCTATTAGTTTTTTATTTATCCATTGTTGTTTGTAACTTTTAATTAATGATTGTGACTATGTTTATGACCAATGACCACTACTTGCTGTTTATATGTACAGTGTGAGCTGATGCACCAGAGACAATTCCTTGTGTGTCGATCACATTTGGCCAATAAGATATTCTGTTCCATTCCATTCCTGAACATTGTGGCCTATTTTATGGTCCTTTAGCTAGGAACTACCAAAGGTTCTGAGCTGCAGGAAACCTGAAAGTATCACAGGATTTCTGAAAGGGTCTCTGAATCTCCAGCAAAACAAACAATCCTCTAGCTACTGTCCTTCCAGGTGAATCATACCTTTTTGTAATTGACCCCTTTGATGGCTCACAGTTAAATTTCAACTCTCTAAAGTCCCAAAATTTTTCCAGGAGCAAATCCCACTCAATAATGAGATCACCAGGACTATAGTAATCTTCCACCCTTCGCAAGTGGTTCCTCAGTACGCATACAGTTTGTGTTATCCTATGAGATGTTGAAGGCAGGAGCCAAAAGAGAAGCAGCTGCAGGAGAAGCAGCCCATTCATTATTCTCACCTTCCTTTCTAGACCAAAAATCAATGCTTAGTGGGAAGCTAAACTTCAGGGTCTCCCATGCAATCTCAACAAAGCTTCAGCACAGAAGAAGGATGTTCCTTCTCCTGGATGGCATTGGGGAAAATAATATCAAGTGTGCTTTCCCTTACCTGGCTTCACTTGTCACTGAAGAGAAAATTGAAGCCAGTTAAGTTTCATTGATTGCAAAAAAAATGCTGCTTTGCAAAGCAACCTAGGTGACATGTCTATCTCCCCTTGGGAGGGCTCAGACCTTGCTTCATTTATGCAGGTTGTATCTTGAAAGACTTTTGTAGGTAGAAATCTATGGGGATACATGATGAATTACTGTTCTTCTGATAATTGCAAGGAAGAGTACCATCCTGCACATTTAGTGATAGGTTATCTCCACACTTCAGAAGGGAAGATCTGTGTCTTTTGAAGCAGATGAACTTGAGTCAGGGTGCAGGTGGCACTTGGCCTACCTCAAATTGAGCACCGCACTCAAGTTGGGATATATCCTGCCAGAGTTTGCTCAGATGCAGGTGTAAAGAGAACCCCGTCCCCAGAATAAAATATTCTACCCAAATAAAATATACCCCCAAGGTAACAGAATATGAATTGGATGGGACCTTAGATGTCTTATAGTCCAACTGCCTGCTTAGGAAGGAAATCCTGTAGCATTTCAGACAAATCATTGTCCAATTTCTTCCTTAAAACCTCCAATGCTGGTTTACCCACAAGTTCTGCGGCAAGTTGTTCCATTGATTAATTATTCTAACTTTCAGAAATAATCCTTAGTTATAAGTTGCTTCATTCATTGATTATTTTCCATTTAATGTGCTTCTTGTCCTGCCTTCAGCTGCTTTGGAGAATAGGTTATTCCATATTTGGGGGGCTGATTTTTCCCAAAGGGGAAGAAAAGAAAATATTCTAAGAATAGCCAAAATCTCTCCTGTCTTCTCTCCCCCAAAACAGCTTTTTGGCGTAGCTAGGTGGCAACCCATGTCTCATTCAAATGTTTGGTCAACACTGTAGCACCAGAATGAAAGCACTGGCTTCTATCTGCAATTAAATTGCTGGTTACCATCTATAACAGAGGTCTTCAAACTTGGCAATTTAGACTTGGGGATGTCAACTCCCAAATTCCTCCTCCAGTCATGTTAGCTCAGGATTCTGGAGTTGAAGTCCAGAAGTCTTAAACTTGCCAAGTTTGAACTTGATCTATACACAACACAGCATCTTAAATATCAGAGGTCCTCCAATCACCCTCATGCAGTGTCCCCTGTCCCTTTGCTTCTGAAGAGTTGGATGATGACCATCACAAAATGCTGCCCTAGCTTATTTTTTTCAATATTCATCTTTGGTTTCACCATGCCTTGTGGAACTTTTAACTGAGCTTATAAATCACTGGCAAATGTCTTATTTGAGTAAATCATAATCCTGCCCTGGTATTTTATTTATTTATTTATTTATTTATTGACTTGTATGCCGCCCTATTCCCTAAGGACTCAGGGCGCTAACATTAAAAGAGAAAATTTACAATAAAACAAGATTAAACAGTAAACAAGCCAAATAAATTAAAATAAACCCAACCCCCCCGGGTCATTCAAGCCGGCCCGTTGGAACAACCAAGTCTTCAGGTCCCGGCGGAAGGAGCGGAGGTCAGGGGCCAAACGGAGATCGACGGGGAGCTGATTCCAGAGGGCAGGTGCTCCCACAGAGAAGGCCCTAGCCCTGGGGACCGCCAGCCTACAATATCTGACTGACGGCACCCCAAGGAGGCCCCTCCTATGAGAGCGAACAGGGCGATCGGAAAGTGATGCTGGCAGGAGGCGTTCCCGCAAGTACCCTGGACCCAAGCCATTAAGGGCTTTATAAGTTGTAACTAATACCTTGAAGGCGACCGGAGGCAACCGGCAACCAATGCAAGCCGCGCAGGAGGGTGTAACATGGGAGTATCGGGATACCCCCATCACAACCCGCGCGCTGCATTCTGCACCAGCTGAGCCTCCGGATCGTCCGCAAGGGAAGCCCCATGTAGAGAGCATTGCAGTAGTCAATCCTAGAGGTGACAAGCGCATGAGTAACCGTTGAAGGGCATCTCGGTCCAAATAAGGGCGAAGCTGGCGAACCAGCCGAACCTGGGCAAAAGCCCCCTGGCCACAGCTCCCACATGCTCCTCCAAACCGAGCTGTGAGTCCAGGAGGACACCCAGGTTTCTCGCCCTATCCACGGGGGCAACACCTCTCCCCCATGACCAAAGATGGTACATCCAATAAAGACCGAGATGCCGGTAAGAACAGCCACTCCGTCTTGGTGGGGTTGAGCTGAAGCCTGTTACTACCCATCCAGACCCGTACCGCCTCCAGGCACCGGGACATCACGGAGAGAGCATCACTGATCTGGCCTGGGGTGGAGATATAAAGCTGGGTATCATCAGCATACTGATGATACCTCACCCCAAAACCTCGGATGATCTCACCCAGCGGTTTCATGTAGATATTGAACAGGAGGGCGAAAGGACAGACCCCTGCGGCACCCCACAAGTGAGGGTCTCGGGGTCGACCTCTGCCCCCTGCCAACACCGACTGCGGCCCGAAGGAAGGAGGAGAACCAACGCAAAACGGTTCCCCCCCCCCAAACCTCTAAGCCGCTGCAGAAGGATACCATGGTCGATGGTATCGAAAGCCGCTGAGAGATCTAAAAGGACTAGGACAGAGGAAAAACCCTGTCCCGAGCCCTCCAGAGATCATCCACCAGTGCGACCAATGCTGTCTCCGTGCTGTGTCCGGCCCTGAAGCCCGACTGATACGGATCTAAATACTCAGTTTCCTCCAGGAACAAGGGAAGCTGCTGAACCACCACGCTCTCAACAACCTTCGCTAAAAGCGGAGGTTGGAGACAGGACGATAGTTGTTCAAAACGGCCGGGTCCAAGGCAGGCTTCTTGAGGAGGGGCCTCACCACCGCCTCTTTCAAAGCGGCAGGAAAGACTCCCTCACTCAAAGAAGCATTAACAACTGCCTGGAGCCAGCCGCACGTAACCTCCCTGGAGGCATATACCAACCAGGAAGGGCACGGGTCCAATAAACACGTGGTGGAAGACAGCCTCCGCATGATCCTGTCCACCTCATCGAGGGAGACCAGGTCGAACTCAACCCAGGTAGAATCCACCAGACTCATCGCCACCCCATCATCAGACCACTGCCAATCAGAGTCCAAGCCAGCACGAATTCGGCGACTTTATCCGCCAGATGTATACTAAATTCCTCTGCCCTGCCCTGCAACGGGTCATCCCCCTCAATTGAAGGAGGGAGCGGGTCACCCGAAACAGGGCAGCAGGGCGATCATCGGCAGACGCAATCAGAGCGGAGAAGTAAGCACGCCTCGCCGTCCTGATTGCTTCCAGATAGGTCCTGATATAGGATCGCAACTGGACACGGTCGGATTCGGAGTGGCTGGCCCTCCATCTGCTCTCCAGGCATCTTCTCCGCCGTTTCATCCCCCGGAGCTCCTCGGAGAACCAGGGAGCCCATCGGGTCTACGGCGGGGAAGAGGCGCAAGGGGACAACCCGGTCGAGCGCCTCCGACGCCGCCCTTTGCCAGGCGGCCGTCAGCGTCTCGGCCGAGCTGTGGTCGAGGGAGGCGGGCAAGAACCCCAGCGCCGTCTGAAACCTATCCGGGTCCATTAGGCGCCTGGGGCGGAACCATCGTATAGGCTCCTCATCCCAGCAGCGAGGGACAGCCAATTGAAAAACCAGCCGCAGGAGATAGTGATCAGTCCACGATAAAGGGAGGGTAGATGGAGAACCCTCCCCCAGATCACTACACCACTGCCCCGAGATAAAAACCAGGTCAAGTGTGTTCCCCCTCGTGGGTGGGTCCATGGATCACCTGGGTCAGGTTCATGGCTGCCATGGATGCCATGAACTCCTGAGCTAAACCCGACGCCCCCAGTGACGGCAGATTAAAGTCCCCAGAACTATAAGCCTAGGGAACTCCACCGCCACCTCCGAGAGGCGTCCGAGCAGCCCAGGCAGGGCCGCCGCCACGCAGCTGGGGATAGGTGCGTTAGCAGCAAACCCAACCGACCACCCGGGCCCAATCTCACGAGGAGGGTCTCACACCCGCCCATCTGCGGGACAGTGACCTCCCTTGGAAACAAGGTCTCTCTAACAATTATGGCTACCCCTCCGCCCCGTCCCTGGGCCCGAGACCGTACAGCACCCGGAAGCCTGGGGGCACAAATCACATAGAGGGACACCCCCTCCGGGCCACAGGTCTCAGTAATGCACGCCAGGTCCGCAGCCTCCTCCTCTATGAGTTCACGGAGGAGGGATGACTTATTGACTACGGACAGAGTGGGGAGGGATGAATGAATGAATGAATGAATGAATGAATGAATGAATGATTTCAAACGTGGTTAGAAGAGTTAACTCAAAACAAAATTGATTTTGTCCCAGAATTATTCCTCTTAGGAATAATAATAAAAAATTATAAAAGGAAGATAAAATATGTTATATTACATATATTAACAGCAGCATGAATTTCATATGCTCAGTACTGGAAGGAAAATTCTATACCACCTGAAGGCTTAATAATCAAAAAAAGTTTAGAGTGTGTGGAAATGGATAAATTAACTATGGAACTAAAAGAGAAAACAGACACAGAATACAATGCAGTATGGGAAACATGTTTTATTTGGATAGATAATAGATATAAAGACAGAAATTGTAAATAATGTATATAATAAATAAGAGGCTATGAAAGTATTATGCATAGTAAGTTTTGATAGGACACATAATTGTATATATAATGTCTCAGTGCTGTTTAATAACTATTGGTAATATGCATAAAGGGGAAAAAAATTAATAAAGCATTATTTAAAAAAAGAATGATTGACCAAGTGTGATGAGATGCACAAGTAATTTGTCTTGGTGCATATGCTTTCAGGGTACATAAAAAGGAAAGATACATTCATAAAGAATCATAAGATACAACACTTAATGATAGTCATAGGCTACAAATAATCAATCAAATCATACAGGAAACAGTCAATATAAATCGTAAGGATACAAACGACAAAGTTACAGTCATGCAGTCACAAGCGGAAGGGGATGGGTGATAGGAGTGATGAGAAGATTAATAGTGATAGTAATGCAGACTTAGTAAATAGTTGGACAGTGTTATGGGAATTATTTTTTTAGCAGAGTGATGGCATTTCGGAAAAAACTGTTCTTGTGTCTAGTTGTTCTGGTGTGCAGTGCTTTATAGCATCGTTTTGAGCGTAGGAGTTGAAAGAGTTTATGTCCAGGATGTGAGAAGTCTGTAAATACTTTCACAGCCCTCTTTTTATCTTGTGCAGTGTACAGGTCCTCAATGCCGACATGTTGCTCCTTATAAATACTTTGGATTATTTTGAAGCTTGGCTCGAGGCTCACGATTTAATTAGGACAGTCGCCGGAACCCTGAAAAATGCCATATTACTTCTTGCCCCTCTCTTATCTACAGAGAACATTGGTCTTATTTAGAATATGTGTTTGCCTCTTGGAATTCAGGAGTTACTATGGGGACATTCTAAAGAAACTTACCACTTGCTTACCACTTACATTTTCTGCATCAGATAAGGAGAGCACTTCTCCTTCTGTCATGGTCATTATTGATAGAGGCACAATTGAGAGCATTTTAAGAAACTGCCTCACTGTTTGGTTTGGTGGTAGCAGTGCTTCAGATAGAAGGTCCATACAGGGAGTGGTGAGGACAGCCGAGAAGATTATAGGATGCTTGTTTCCAGTTATTAAGGTTACTGCTCATAAGCGCTATGTGCTTAGAGCTCAAAGAATTGATCGAGACCCCACACACTCACTTCACAATCTGTTTCTGTAGCTTCATAAGTCATTTACTTGACATGTTCCCTCTTTATGCCATCATTTTGTTAGAATTATCTTTTCAGAATAATATTTATTTATTTATTTATTTAATATTCGACATGTATGCCGCCCTATTCCCTAAGGACTCAGGGCGGTGAACATTAAAACAGAGAAAAAATTTACAGTAAAACAGAATTAAACAAGTAAACAAGCCAAATGAAGTTAAAATAAAACCCAACCCCCCCCCGGGTCATTCGAGGCCGGCCCGTTGGAACAACCAAGTCTTCAGGTCCCGGCGGAAGGAGCGGAGGTCAGGGGCCAAACGGAGATCCACGGGAGCTGATTCCAAGGGCAGGTGCTCCCACAGAGAAGGCCCTAGCCCTGGGGACCGCCAGCCTACAATGTCTGACTGACGGCACCCCAAGGAGGCCCCTCCTATGAGAGCGAACAGGGCGATCGGAGAGTGATGCTGGCAGGAGGCGTTCCCGCAAGTACCCTGGACCCAAGCCGTTAAGGGCTTTATAAGTTGTAACTAATACCTTGAAGGCGACCGGAGGCAACCGGCAACCAATGCAAGCTGCGCAGGAGGGGTGTAACATGGGAGTATCGGGATACTGAGTCCTTCGGGAGTAGGGCGGCATACAAGTCTAAATAAATAATAATAATAATAATAATAATACCCCCATCACAGCCCGCGTGGCTGCATTCTGCACCAGCTGAAGCCTCCGGACCGTCCGCAAGGGAAGCCCCATGTAGAAAGCATTGCAGTAGTCAATCCTAGAGGTGACAAGCGCATGAGTAATCGTTCGAAGGGCATCTCGGTCCAAATAAGGGCAAAGCTGGCGAACCAGCCGAACCTGGGCAAAAGCCCCCCCGGCCACAGCTCCCACATGCTCCTCCAAACCGAGCTGTGAGTCCAGGAGGACACCCAGGTTTCTCGCCCTATCCACGGGGCAACACCTCTCCCCCATGACCAAAGATGGTACATCCAATAAAGACCAAGATGCCGGTAAGAACAGCCACTCCGTCTTGGTGGGGTTGAGCTGAAGCCTGTTACTACCCATCCAGACCCGCACGCCTCCAGGCACTGGGACATCACGGAGAGAGCGTCACTGATCTGGCCTGGGGTGGAGATATAAAGCTGGGTATCATCAGCATACTGATGATATCACCCCAAAACCTCGGATGATCTCACCCAGCGGTTTCATGTAGATATTGAACAGGAGAGGCGAAAGGACAGACCCCTGCGGCACCCCACAAGTGAGGGGTCTCAGGGCCGACCTCTGCCCCCTGCCAACACCGACTGCGCGGCCTGAGAGGAAGGAGGAGAACCAGCAAAACGGTTCCCCCCACCCCCAATCCCCTAAGCCGCTGCAGAAGGATACCATGGTCAATGGTATTGAAAGCCGCTGAGAGATCTAAAAGGACTAGGACAGAGGAAAAGCCCCTGTCCCGAGCCCTCCAGAGATCATCCATCAGTGCGACCAATGCTGTCTCCGTGCTGTGTCCAGCCCTGAAGCCCGACTGATACGGATCTAAATACTCAGTTTCCTCCAGGAACAAGGGAAGCTGCTGAACCACCACGCTCTCAACAACCTTCACTAAAAAGCGAAGGTTGGAGACAGGACGATAGTTGTTCAAAACGGCCGGGTCCAAGGCAGGCTTCTTGAGGAGGGCCTCACCACCGCCTCTTTCAAGCGGCAGGAAAGACTCCCTCACTCAAAGAAGCATTAACAACTGCCTGGAGCCAGCCGCACGTAACCTCCCTGGAGGCATATACCAACCAGGAAGGGCACGGGTCCAATAAACATGTGGTGGAAGACAGCCTCCGCATGATCCTGTCCACCTCATCGAGGGAGACCAGGTCAAACTCAACCCAGATAGGTTCCACCAGACTCACCGCCACCCCATCATCAGACCACTGCCAGTCAGAGTCCAAGCCAGCACGAATTCGAGCGACCTTATCCGCCAGATGTAAGCTAAATTCCTCTGCTCTGCCCTGCAACGGGTCATCCCCCTCAATTGAAGGAGGGAGCGGGTCACCCAAACAGGGCAGCAGGGCGATCATCGGCAGACGCAATCAGAGTGGAGAAGTAAGCACGCCTTGTCACCCTGATTGCTTCCAGATAGGTCCTGATATAGGATCGCAACTGGACACGGTCGAATCGGAGTGGCTGGCCCTCCATCTGCTCTCCAGGCATCTTCTCCGCCGTTTCATCCCCGGAGCTCCTCGGAAACCAGGGGCCCATTGGGGTCTACGGCGGGAAGAGGCCGCAAGGACAACCCGGTCGGCGCCTCGCGCCGCCCTTTGCCAGGCGGCCGTCAGCGTCTCGGCCGAGCTGTGGTCGAGGGAGGCGGGCAAGAACCCCAGCGCCGTCTGAAACCTTTCCGGGTCCATTAGGCGTCTGGGGCGGAACCATCGTATAGGCTCCTCATCCCAGCAGCGAGGGACAGCCAATTGAAAGACCAGCCGCAGGAGATAGTGATCAGTCCACGATAAAGGGAGGGTAGATGGAGAACCAACCCCCAGATCACTACACCACTGCCCCGAGATAAAAACCAGGTCAAGTGTGTGATTCATATGTCTGCATCAGTTAGATATTTTTATTTCTTATCAAATTTTCTCTACAATTAAGATTGGGTCTCAATAAAATAATGTAGCATTTGGGGAAAAAGATGCAAGCCAAAAGGCCAGCCCCAGAGGCCAAGATGGAGAAGATCTCCACAGCCACCATGGACTTCCCTTTGGTGCTCAAGTAGGTTGGGAGGAAGGTGATCCAAACACTGCAAAAGACCAGCATGCTGAATGTAATGAACTTGGCTTCGTTAAAGCTGTCAGGCAATTTCCTAGCCAAGAAGGCCACAGTGAAACTGATGAGGGCCAGGAAACCCAGATAGGTGAGGACAGTGTAAAACATTGAAGCTGAGCCTTCATGACATTCCAAGACGGCCTCTCCTACCAAAGAGTGGAAGTCCAAGTTAGGAAATGGGGGTGAGGTTCCCAGCCAGATGGCACAAAGAACTGCTTGAACCAGGGGACAGCCTAAGACAATGGAGTTGGTCAATGGTTTTCCTAAGAATTTCCTTGCCTTGTTCCCTGGCTTGGTGGCCATGAAGGCCAGAACCACCATGACAGTTTTTGCTAAGACAGAGGAAACTGCTAGGGAAAAGAGGATGGCAAAGGCAGTTTGTCGGAAGAGACAGGTGAGCTTCCCTGGTTGACCAATGAAGAGGAAGGAGCAGAGGAAGCACAGCAGGAGGGAGACCAGGAGGATATAGGTGAGATCTCGGTTGTTGGCTTTGACGATCGGTGTGTCACGATGTTTATAGAAAATCACCAGGACTACAGATGTGATCACAGAGAGAAAGAGCTAAAGAAGCTAAAGTGTATCCCAGAGTGTCTTGATAGGAAAGGAAATGTAGCTTCTTGGCAATGCAGTGGTCCTTGTTCTTGTTAGGGTATTGGTCTTCTGGGCAGGGTACACAGCGAGATGCATCTGAAATGAAGAGTAGATATTTCATAGGGATCCATAGTGAGAATTATCCCTTTTCCCTCAGATCTCAGTTGTGACTTCTTTCCAAAAAGTTCAAAAAGAACTTTGGGATTGGTTACTCAGTGATTGGAATCTCTCCACTTCCAATCACTGGGCACTTGCATAATTATTTTGACTCTCTCTCTCTTTCTATCTTTCTTTCTTTACTTTTTTACTTTTTAATTTGTAATGGAAGCCAAAGACAATTGACTGATTTCTCAGTAAAGGATCCTGCTTTTGCTGCTTAATTATATTATCATTTGGTGTGTTATAAGACCATAAGTTGACACACACACACAAAGAGAGGTAGATTGATCTATTTTTCTGTCAGGCATATATGTTTCCAGGGAGACTAATAATCTTGATAGAAATAGTACATTGCAAGTAACACACAGGTAACTGTGTCATTCATTCAGGGTTAACATGATTGTCAAGAGGATCACTGGTTGCCCTCTCCCTTCTTTCAAACAGCTTTTTAGCTCCCACTGCCTTAAGAAAGTTCAAAACATTCTCAAAGATCAATCTCATCCTGGGCACCCTTTTTTGAACTATTACCATCTGACAGACAGTACAAGACAATAATAAAAACAAAGACTAATAGGCTGAAAAATGGTATCCACCCAGAGCAGTAACTATATTGAATTCTACTGTATAGTACAATATTAATGTAGTATCAGGGGGTTTCAATTCATTTGTATAGAATGCGAAGGATGTGTGTTTTTTAATTTGTTATAGTTTTCTTATGTATGATGTACACTGAAGATGGCATTTAATTTTATTAGGTTCAATGACAATAAAGTAAACTTAAACTTTAACTTAAATTCAGGAAAATAATAAATAGTTGGTTTTCCCTTTGGTATGTTACAAGAGGAATGGAAAAGAAAGCAAGGAATCTGCAAAGTGCTGGCTGGAATGCACCATATGGCAAACTTGGTGAGGAGTGCAGTCTTGCTAATCCTCATTTCTCAGAAGTGGGAAATTTGACTGGGGCTGGGGGTAGGGCAGGACAATTTGCACCTGTGCCATGAAACATATCAAACTACCACAAATTATCAAAAATCTCTTAATATTTTGATCCACCAAAGGGATTCCTTGATCCTGGAAGATCTATATGTGAAGGCTGCTGTACCTGTCTGATTAGAAAAGCTCCCTTCTGGACAAGGGTCACATTGGTAGCAGCAAATCTGCTTTCCCTCTGGAACTTTTCTCCTCTGTCCTGCCTGGCACCTCTTCATGCCACACCTGGCAAAGGGCACTTTCTAAAACAGAAAAGAGAAAGGCTTGAGATGGTCTCTTCAATGATCATGTATCATTTAATTTCCACACTGAGATTGCCTTCTACAGTTTCTGGGGAATTAACACCAGTGGTATTGCAGCTAACTAATTCATGCTGGAGGTTGGAGTTTTCCTTATGTAAGGCAGTCATAGGTAGTCCTCATTCAACAAGTGGAATTGGTACAAATAATTCCATGGTTAATTGCAAGAAGGATCCTGGAGTCCCAGTGGACAACCATCTAAATATGAAGCAACAATGTGTGACAGCATCCCAAAAAGCCTAGGTTGCATTAGCAGAAGGATAGGATAGGATAGGATAGGATAGGATAGGATAGGATAGAATGATTAAGGAATAGAATTTATTTATTTATTTATTATTTGAACTTGTATGCGCCCCATCTCCGAAGACTCGGGCTCAAAACTAAAAACAAAAACAATAAATACATTAAAAGCGATTAAACTAATTACAAGCCCAAATACTAAAACCAATTACAATAATAACATTAAAATCTCCCTCCCCCCAAGGAGGGGTCACAGCCTGGGTTGGTCAAATAACCAGGTCTTTAACTCATGGCGGAAGGTGCGGAGGTCAGGGGCCAGAAAGAGCCCCAGGGGCAGTTGATTCCAGAGGTCAGGGGCCGCGACAGAATAGGCTCACCGCCGGGGAACCTCCAGCCAGCATTGACCCGCCGCCGGGACCCGAGGAGTCCTTGCCTATGTGCTCGTACAGGGCGGCCAGCATTTGATATTGGAAGAAGACGCTCCCTTAAATAGTGAGGACCCATGTCGTGTAGGACTTTGTATATCAAAACTAAGACCTTGGAGTGCAACAACCAATGGGAGAACCGGGTAACTCCCATCACCACCCGCGCTGCCGCATTCTGCACCAGCTGCAGTCTCCGGATGGTATGCAAGGGCAGTCCTAAATAGAGAGCGTTGCAGTAGAGTCTAGAGGTAACAAGGGCATGAGTGACTGTGCGCAGGGCATCTCGGTCCAGAAAAGGGTGAAGTTGTCGAACAAGGTGGAGCTGGGCAAAGGCCCCCCTGGCAATGGCCCCCACCTGCTCCTCCAACTGGAGCCGTGCATCCAGGAGGACCCCCAGATTCCATGCCCTATCCACAGGGGGCAACACCTCTCCCCCTATGGCCAATGATGGACAATTTTGACTGGGCCGAGATGCCGATATGCACAGCCACTCAGTCTTGGCCGGGTTGAGTCGAAGCATGTTTCCGCTCATCCAGATCCGTACTGCATCCAAGCACCGGGTCATCAGGGAGAGGGCATCACTGATCTGGTTTGGGGTGGAGATGTACAGCTGGGTATCATCCGCGTACTGATGGAATCTCACCCCAAAACCACGGATGATCTCACCCAGCGGCTTCATGTAGATGTTAAATAAAAGAGGGGAGAGGAACGACCCCTGAGGAACCCCACAAGAGAGCACCCTTGGGGTCGACCTCACCCCCCCACCAACACCGATTGTGACCACCCCGAGAGGTAGGAGGCGAACCACTGAAGAAAAGTGACCCCCACTCCCAACCCCGCGAGACGCCACAAAAGGATACCATGGTTGATGGTAACAAAAGCCGCTGAGAGGTCTAATAGGACCAGGACAGAGGAAAAACCCCTGTCCCGGGCCCTCCAGAGATAATCCATCAGCGCAACCAATGCCGTCTCCGTGCTGTAACCGGGTCGGAAGCCCGATTGATACGGATCCAGGTAGTCTGCTTCATCCAGGAAAAGCGGAACCTGCTGAGCCACCACACTCTCAACAACCTTCACCAAAAACCAAGGTTGGAGACTGGACAAAAGTTGTCTAACATGATCAGGTCCAGGGCAGGCTTCTTCAGGAGGGGTCTTACCACCGCCTCCTTCAAGGCGGAGGGAAAAACACCCTCCCTTAATGAAGCGTTGACAACTGCCGGAGCCAACAGGTGGCCTCCCTGGTGGCATAAGTCAGTCAGGAAGGACACGGGTCCAATAAACATGTGGTGGAACTCAGTCGCTGCATAATCCTGTCCACTTCATCCTCGGAAACAGGATCGAACTCATCCCAGATCACACTGGCCAGACTGCCTGTATCCCATTCCTCAGACCACTGTAAATCAGAGGGCAACCCGCTCCAAATCCGAGCGATCTTATCCAATAGATATTGACCAAACTCCTCAGCCCTTCCCCGCAATGGGTCTAGCCCCTCCCCCATATGAAGGAGAGAGCGGGTAACCTGAAACAGGGCGGCTGGGCGGTTATCTGCAGACGCTATGAGAGTGGAGAGATAAGACCTTCTTGCCTCTCTCATAGCTACCAGGTAAGTCCTAATATAGGCTCTTAGCTGGGCTCGATCAGACTGGGAGCGGGTGGACCTCCACCTGCTCTCTAAGCCCTTCGACGGCTTCATCTCCCGGAGCTCCTCGGTATACCAAGGAGCAATCCAGGATCCACAGCGTGTAAGGGGACACATGGGGACAACCCTGTCAAGGGCATCTGACGCAGCCCACTGCCAGGCAACCGCCAGATCCTTGGCAGAGCTGTGGGCAAGGGAAGAGGGAAAAAACCCCAGTTCTGCCTGGAACTGTTCAGGGTCCATCAGGCGTCTGGGGCGAAACCATCTAAGTGGCTCCTCATCCCAGCAGTGGGGGGCGGCCTGTTGGAAGACCAGAATAGGATTCAATAGAATAGGATAGGATAGGATAGGATAGGATAGGATATGGATACGATACGATCATAGGACTGGATAGGATAGAATGGCAGAGATGGAAGGGACCTTATAGGTTTTCTATTCCAACTCCTGCTCAGGCAGGAAACCCTATACCATTTCAGATAAATTGTTGTTCAATCTCCTCTTAAAACCTCCATTGTTGGAGCATTCACAACTTCTGCAGACTACTTGTTTCACTGATTAATTGTTCTGTCAGGAAATTTCTTCTTAGTTCTAAATTGCTTCTCTCCTTGTTTAGTTTCCATCTGTTGCTTCTTGCCTTACTTTCAGGTGCTTTGGAGGATAGCCTAATTCCCTCTTCTTTGTGGCAATGCCTGAGATATTGGAAGACTGCAATCACATCACCCCAAGTCCTTGAACCTTTCTCTGAATTCAGAACATTTTCTTCTAGCTCACCTTTCTGGCCCAGATGATTGCACTGGAGTTGATGGTAAAATCCTGGCCTGGGGGAAACCTGGGGTCCATTTGCCCAACCATCACAGGGACAAAAGACAGATTGTGGAGGAAAAGCCAGTTGAGAAGATCGTAACGAGCAGATCCCAGTCCATTTTCTGAGAAGGAGACTTCCTCTCCAGCACTGTTGTTGAAGTGGACAGTCTTCAAATAGGCAAAGAGCTGAAAGACAAATAGATCCTTAGAAACTGTGGTTATTAGAAATGAGAAAGGTGGCTACTAGCCAGTGGTGGGACTCAACAATTTTACTACCAGTTCTGCCGGTGTGGCTTGGTGGGCATGGCAGGGGAAGGATACTGTAAAATCTCCATTCCCACCTCACTCGAGGGGACGGTTAGTGCAAATTCCCATTGCCTCCCCACTCCACTAACCTGCTTTCCAGTTCCATTCTCCTGTGCAGGGCAACAAAAGAAGACCCAGCTGATCAGCTGGGACTTGGGAGGCAGAGAATAGATGGGGCGGGGTCAGTCAGAGGTGATATTTGCTGGCTCTCTGAACTACTCAAAATTTCCACTATCAGTTCTCCAGAACTGGTCAGAGCTTGCTGAATACCGCCTCTGCTTCTAGCATTCTATGGTAACCGTCGTTTTAGGAGATAGTTCCAAGCCTGTAAATCTAGACACATTAATTTTGTGGATATCTGAGTGAACAGGAGTTGCATCAAATCACAAGAAGGTTTCATAGGGCATGTGTTAGTAACTTGATTTCTTCAACTTCAGTTTCTGTAGAATAATCCTTAAACAGATTATCATGCCACACTTCAAATATTATTGTTTAGCTTAGATGCTGTAATTCTTGGCTACTTTTACAAATGTTTGTCTTGGCCCCAGATATTATAAATGACAAATGCTATTTCAATTAACAGTATAGATAGTCCTCAAGTTATGAGAACTTATTCATCAACCATTTGGAGTTACAAAAAAGGCTCTGAATAACTTACTACTAATCCACAAAGTTCTGGCCACGATAAGATCATACTTATGACTTGTTGTAACATTCTGTATTGATGTGATTGCCGTTGCTGAACTTCTCTGTTAGTTTCCCAAACAGGTCATGCCAGACAAACCTTATAGCATGACAACATTCCTAAATTAGTGAAAATAACTAACGCCAAATGCTGTGGACATAACTTACTTGCAGAACAGCCTACTGAATTTCACCGAAACTCCTTTCACACAGCAAGCCAAGCAGTACAGCAAATACTATACTAAACGAACAGTCCGTATTCACACAGAATGCTATGTCATTAAAAATAAAGCAAGTTAAAAGGAATCAAGAGAAGTGTCTTATTCCAAGTTTTATTCAGTCAACATGCAGGGGGGTGATTCAACCGGTGTAACAACCAGTTCGGTGAGCAAGTGGCTCTTACGCGCATACAGAGCATTTGCAACTGACCTTCTCCAGCAATCTCTGTGTGTTAAACAGCTGATGTGTGGCAAACTGCTATGCTGCATGAATCAGCTGAGTTTGAAAACAAGGATATAAAGCACAGACTGTAAGGCATCCAGAAAGTATCCAGGATATCAATCATTCGAGACATATTCTTTCCAATTGATTTATTAGAAACAGATCTGGTACGTCTAAGACATTTTCCAAAGTGAAAGAATTTTTGCATGCTACACAGAATCCACCTTTTTCTCCTTCCACTTCTACATTTCATAAATCATGAGAACCAATTAACTGCAAATGGAATTTCTTACTGCGACATACAGAATAACCTTGAACTTGTCAACTCCTCCACCCATTTTTCCATTATGTTGGCAGCTGAATTTCAAAGCTGACACAGACTGCAGTCGGCGGCGGGTGGTCCCAACAGCTGATCGTCAGAGCAAGCCATTTTGCTCACAGCTGACCCTTGGAGCTACCGGTCACCCAAACTGGGCCAAACCAGTAGAAACACACCCCTGGCTACACAATAAAAGGAACTTTGGTGGTTCTGGAAATGGGGTGAACAGGACTTCTACTGATCTGTCGAAGCATCTTGCACAAAGGCACCCAATTTGTCATCTTGCTCTGGATTCCCACCTCCTCCCTGGAATAAAGTTTGATCCCCTAAAAACAGAGAACCTTTGAAGAAGTGCCAGGACCTTATGGGAAGAACTTTCCATTGACAATTGGTTTGATTACCCTCCCTTTTTCATTGAATCATTATACTCATTTATTTGTATTTTTAAATAACTGCTGAGTTAGTTTGTTTTCAGATGTAGTTTGATGGATGGTGTCAGGGTTCCAAGTAACACCCCCAACAGATTCAAAACTCCAAGGAGGCATCTTCCTCAAAGTATAGATTTATTAAAGATGTCATATTGGCACATCTGGGGAAAACCCAAATCTGAAAGCCCGGCATTTTACTCACCCAATGGAAAGTCAAACCCCCCCCCCAATCCACATGGCCATCACATGGTCCAACCCAACCACTGTCCTAACTATAGTTAGCTTTCAGCCATGCCTCCCTGGGTGGTGGCAAGACGTCCTTGATTCCCAGGGGAAAGAATTATTTTGGTTATAAACCCTCACTACCTCCACCTCCCCTCTCCCATGCCCACAGCTTGCCCAGCTACTGCTGTGGCAGCCCTGAAGATGCCAAGCAAATATGGCTCTAGTCCAATCTCATGCTTGAACAGGAGAACAAATACCAGAGGTGGTATTCAGCCAATTCTGAGAGGTTCTGGAGAACCTTTAGTGGAAATTTAGAGTAGTTTGTAGAAATGTTAAATACCACCTCTGGTTGGCTCTGCCCTCATCTATTCACTGCCTCCTGATTCCCAGCTGAATGCCTTGGTCTTCTTTGGTTGCCCTGCACGGGAGAATGGAGCTGGAAAGCAAGTTAGTGGGCTGGGGAGTGAATGTGTCACCTCTGAGATTCAGCTGCCAAGAATGTTATGTGAAGAGATGAAGGGGGGTGAGGGAGTTGAACAGTTCAAGGTTATTTAGGATGTCGCATGAAAAAATTCCAGTTAATTGGTTCTCGTGATTAATAAAGTGTAAGAAGTGGGAGGAGATAAGGTGGGAATGACTTTCAGTTTTGGAAATTTCCATAGATGTACCAGAGCTGTTCCTAATAAATCAATTGGAGATTATGCTTGTCTCAGAGTGATTGATTACCATGGACAATTTCTGGATGCCTAACAGAATGGAGATTTTACAGTATCCTTCTTTTGCTATGCCCACCAAGCCACACCCACAGAGCCAGTAATAAAAAAATTGAATACCACCCCTGCCCAATACCATTTCAGATAGAGGATTGTCCACTCTAAGCACTCATGGGAACATCTAAGGATAAAACTGAGTAGAAAATTCCAGTGTTACCTGCCATGGCTGTATGTTGGAGATCCTCTCTCCAAGCCTCATCGTGGCTGGTCGTGTTCCTGATTCATGCATGTCATGAAAGGCATGTGCCACAGCATAAACGGCATTGTAGATATTGTAACTTTCACCCGTCATACCTGCTTCAAACATGTAAGATGGCAGATTCTGCAAATTCTCCTTTCCAGTACATTTTTTCCCCTTTTGAAGAACCACTGCTGCTTTATGGATCTTGCAGCCAAAGAGCCTTTCCCACCATAGAGGGAGAAAGACATCTCCTTGGGGGCTCAAGGGGTCTAAGGAAAGAAGTAAGTGCCTGAATTCTGGGATATCATGGCTGTGATCCCTGAAATGCAAAGCTCCATGGAAGAACTTTAGATATGGCAAAATGTCATGAGTTGAACTGATTTCCCAATGGGAAGTCAGGATCCAAACAGTTCTAAATGCAATCCCGTTGACTTTTTCTACCAAACTCAGAGATGTATATATAGTTAATATAGACTTGGATTCTCCAAACAAAATAATCACTTCAGCTTTGAACTGAGTTAGGATTAAAAGAAGAAACTTCATTGCTGCAAAAGCAAAAGATTCAGATTTGAACAGTTGAGTAAAAGCTGGGCAGATCTCCTTCTCCTTCAACATCGGCATCAGAGTTGAGATGAAACGTTCTCCGTTGTCACCTTCAGGGGCCACCAGCCCAACCCAGTTCCACTGGAAATGCAGAAGCAGCCGGACTAAACCCACATACTGAAGAAATTCATGGGGATTGATCCGAAAAGAAAGGGAACACAGTTCTGTCTTCCTCAGTGAACTTGAGGAAGTCAAAACCGAGCTGCAGAAAGGGAGAATCTTGCTTTACAAATGAATTTTCTATGACAACGTCATGTTTTATGCTAAGGTTAAGGATCACCATCCTGTGGCTTTTTGCCCTGCCACTCACACCAATTCACTGAGTAGAGCAAGAGGCTTCTGGATACATTTTGGCACAAACCAAGGACCAGGCATTCAAATGCTTCTACTTTGCTATGTGCTGTATACACAAAATTGGTTTATTCTACAAATATACTCTCCTAATGTGCTAATACCTATGTTTCTGTATATCTGTGCCTAATAGCAACAGCACTTAGACTTATATATCACTTCATGGTGCTTTACAGCCCTGTCTAAGCAGTTTACAGAGTTTACCAGATTGTTTCCCAACAATCTGGCTCCTCATTGTACCGATCTCAGAAGATTGGGAGGCTGAGTCAACCTTGAGCCCATCAGGATTGAACTGCTGGAAGTTGGCAGAGTTAGCCTGCAATACTGCATTCTAATCACTTGCCACCATGGCTCTTGATAGGTATAGTATAACTGGCAATATTGTAAGGGACAATATTGAGTCAAATTAGACTATCCAATGGAACCCCCTTACCTGTGGGACCTTGAAGATGCTGAAGATGGAGGCCATCTGCCTTGAGGGCTGGGAGCTGAGCTCTCCAATAACAGAGAGCAGAGTGTCCTGCTTGTCACATTTGTAAACTGGAACCATTCGGCCTCGTGTAGACAGAAGAGAGAGGCTGTTCGAGGAAATCCTCCTAACAGTGTCTTTATTGTCATAAATATGGAAGCCGAGTGTGATGTTGGGAAGCAAAACCAAATCCTTGTTGATTTTTGTTACTGCATGCACCAAGGCAAGAAAAAGGTGGTAATTCTTGAGAGTAACACTATAATGAAAAAAAAATTGGGAATATTATAGGAAAGCTATTGTGTACTGTGAAGTTTGGTTTTCTTTGGGTGTCTTTCTCCCTGTGTGTGTGTTCTTCTGGACTTTGAGATGGTGAATCTATTGTTGTGAGCCATTGGACAAGAAAATGTGATTAAAAAGATTGTGTGGGTAGACTGCCCTGAACAGTACCAATCAATATAGAGAGGGACTTGGAAGTATCCCATTGGCAATCTGTCATGGCTCATCCATGGGAGAAATATCTAAGGTAGCTTTTGCACATTGGTTGTCCTTTTGAAAGCCATTTCAGCTCAGGGAACCATAGCAACCAGTATTGCAGTTCAGAATGCAACACTGGAAGCCACAAGATTTGCTAAAAGGCCATTACAAAAGGATACCAATGATTCAAAAATTGAGTTGTGTTTTTCATTTTGCAACACTTCCACATTCTAAATGGATTGGCCTTTTCTTTGAGTGTTTCCTATCCAAATTAATATTATCAATTGTCTTCTTCGCTAAGACCACAGTTCCTACCATATCCCCGCTTCCTCAATTTGTATACTGTTTATTTTTTCCCCTGCATTGCACTGCTGAACACTTAATTCCCACAGCACCATCTCATTTCTCATAGTCTCACCTTCTCATCATTCCTACTATCTTTTCCTCTTAGTGTTTTTATGATTTATCGATTTTTGTTTGCAACTTATAATTAATGATTGTGACTATGTTTATGACCAATGACCTATTAGTTCCTGTTTATATGTACAGTGTGAGCTGATGCACCAGAGACAAATTCCTTGTGTGTCCGATCACACTTGGATTCTGTTCTGTTCCATTCCTGAACATTCTGGCCTATTTTATGGTCCTTTAGCTAGGAAAGTACCAAAGGTTCTGAGCTGCAGGAAAACCTGCAAGTATCACAAGAATTTCTGAAAGGGGTCTCTGATTCTCCAACAAAACAAACAATCCTCTAGCTACTGTCCTTTCCAGGTGAATCATACCTTACTGCAATGAACCCCTTTGATGGCTTACAGTTAAATTTCAAAACTCTAAAGTCCCAAAATTTTCCAGGAGCAAATTCCCTCCAATAATGAGATCACCAGGACTATAGTAATCTTCCACCCTTCAAATGGTTCCTCAGTACACATACAGTTTGTGTTATCCTATGAGATGTTGAAGGCAGGAGCCAAAAGAGAAGCAGCAGCAGGAGAAGCAGCCCATTCATTATTTTCACCTTCCTTTCTAGAGCACAAATCAATGCTTAGTGGGAAGCTAAACTTCAGGGTCTCCCATGGAATCTCAACAAAGCTTCAGCACAGAAGGAGGATGTTCCTTCTCCTGGATGGCACTGGGGAAAAATAATATGAAGTGTGCTTTCTCTTACCTGGCTTCACTTGTCACTGAAGAGAAAATTGAAGCCAGTTAAGTTTCATTGATTGCAAAAAAATGCTGCTTTGCAAAGCAACCTAAGGTGACATGTCTATCTCCCCTTGGGAGGGCTCAGACCTTGCTTCATTTACGCAGGTTGTATCTTGAAAGACTTTTGTAGGTAGAAATCTATGGGGGATACATGATGAATTACTGTTCTTCTGATAATTGCAAGGAAGAGTACCATCTTGCACATTTAGTGATAGGTTATCTCCACACTTCAGAAGGGAAAGATCTGTGTCTTTTGAAGCAGATGAACTTGAGGTCAGGGTGCAGGTGGCACTTGGGCTACCTCAAATTGAGCACCGCATTCAAGTTGGGATATATCCTGCGCCAGAGTTTGCTCAGATGCAGGTGTAAAGAGAACCCCGTCCCCAGAATAAAATATCCTACCCAAAATAAAATATCTCCCCAAGGATAACAGAATATGAGAGTTGGATGGGACCTTAGATGTCTTCTAGTCCAACTGCCTGCTTAGGAAGGAAATCCTGCAGCATTTCAGACAAATCATTGTCCAATTTCTTCTTTAAAACCTCCAATGCTGGATTACCCACAAGTTCTGCAGGCAAGTTGTTCCATTGATAAGTTATTTTAACTTTCAGGAAATGTATCCTTAGTTCTAAGTTGCTTCTTTCATTGATTATTTTCCATTTATTGCTTCTTGTCCTCCCTTCAGGTGCTTTGGAGAATAGGTTGATTCCATATTTGGGGGGATGATTTTCCCAAAAGGGGAAGAAAAGAAAATATTCTGAAGAATAGCCAGAAAATCTCTCATGTCTTCTCTCCACCCAAAACAGCTTTTAGGCGTAGCTTAGGGAAACCATGTCTCATTCAAATGTTGGTCAACATCTGGTAGCACCAGGAGTGAAGAGCAGCTGGCTACTATCTGCTATTAAATTGCTGGTTACCATCTATAACAGAGGTCATCAAATTTGGCAACTTTAAGACTTGTGGATGTCAACTCCCAGAATTCCTCCTCCAGTCATTTTAGCTCAGGAATTCTGGGAGTTGAAGTCCAGAAGTCTCAAATTTGCTGTTTGAAGAACCTTGATCTATATACATAACACAGCATCTTAATATCAGAGGGTCCTCCATGCAGTGTCTCCCTGTCCTGTGCTTTGATGATGAGCCATCACAGATGCTGCCCAAAGCTTTATTTTTTCAGTATTCATCTTGCTTCACATGTCTTAGTGGAAACTTTAAACTAGAGCTTATAAATGACAGGAAATGTTTTATTTGAGTAAATCCATAATCATGCACCTGGTATTGAGGTTTCCTGAATAAAATCAGAGTGGGGAGGGATGAATGAATGAATGATTGACCAAGTGTGATTAGACACAAGTAATTTGTCTTGGTGCATATGCTCTCAGGGTACATAAAAAGAAAAGATACATTCATAAAGAATCATAAGATACAACACTTAATGATAGTCATAGGGTACAAATAATCAATCAAATCATACAGAAAACAGTCAATATAAATCGTAAGGATACAAACAACAAAATTACAGTCATGCAGGCACAAGTGGGAGGGATGGGTGATAGGAGTGATGAGAAGATTAATAGTGATAGTAATGCAGACTTAGTAAATAGTTGGACAGTGTTGTGGGAATTATTTTTTTAGCAGAGTGATGGCATTTGGAAAAAACTGTTCTTGTGTCTAGTTGTTCTGGTGTGCAGTGCTTTATAGCATCGTTTTGAGCATAGGAGTTGAAAGAGTTTATGTCCAGGATGTGAGAAGTCTGTAAATACTTTCACAGCCCTCTTTTGACCTGTGCAGTGTACAGGTCCTCAATGCCGACATGTTGCTCCTAATAAATACTTTGGATTATTTTGAAGCTTGGCTCGAGGCTCACGATTTAATTAGGACAATCACCGAACCCTGAAAAATGCCACATCACTTCTTGCCCTCTCTTATCTACGAGAACATTGGTCTTATTTAGAATATGTGTTTGCCTCTTGGAATTCAGGAGTTACTATGGGGACATTCTAAAGAAACTTACCACTTGCTTACCACTTGCATTTTCTGCATCAGATAAGGAGAGCATCTCCTTCTGTCATGGCCATTAATATTTAATATCTACATGAAACTGCTGGGTGAGATCATCTGTCGACACGGGGTCAGGTATCATCAGTACGCTGATGATACCCAGTTGTACATCTCTGTCCCTGGTAAATCTAGTGTGGCTGTGGAGGTGATGTCCCGGTGCTTGGAGGCTGTGAGGGTCTGGATGGGGACTAATCAGCTCACACTCAACCCTGACAAGACCGGTGGCTGTGGGTCCTGCCCCTTGGTCTCCAGTTGATTATCCAACTTTGGTACTGGGGAGAAATTATCTCCCTCAGATCGAGTTTGCAACTTGGGAGTCCTTCTGGATCCACAGCTACAATTTGACCACCATCTTGCGGCTGTGACCAGGGGCGCTTTGCACAGGTTCGCCTGTTACGCCAGTTATGCGACCTTTCCTGGACCGAGGGGCTCTACACACGGTCACTCATGCCCTATCACCTCCCGATTGGACTACTGCAATGCGCTCTACATGGGGCTTCCCTTGAAGAACACTCGGAGACTTCAGCTGGTGCAAAATGCGCAAGTGATTATGGGCACCTAAGTGCGCCCATATAACATCTATCCTCCGTGAGCTGCATTGGCTGCGGTGGTCTTCCAGATGCAATTCAAGGTGCTAATGATATCTTTTAAAGCCCTTCATGGCTTAGGAGCAGGATACCTTCAAGACTGCCTACTGCCACCGTATGCCTCCCAGCGCCGGTTAGATCCCACATCGAGGGCTTGCTCGGATACCGTCCGGCCAGACAATGTCGGCTGGTGGGGCCACGGGATAGAGCCTTCTCTGTGGCAGCACCCATCACTTGCTTGCTTTAAGCTGAGGGTATGGAATTGAGACCTTGTTCTTCCTCTGTATGTCTGGATCATGAATGAGTTTTGATTTTATATTGTATAGTCTACTGTTTTTATCTTGTTGTCAGCTGCCTCGAGTTCTCCGATGGGGAAGAGAGAGAGTGGATATAAATTTAAATAATAATAATAATAATGGCCATATTGATAGAGGCACAATTGAGAGCATTTTTTAACAAACTGCCTCACTGTTTGGTTGGTGGTAGCAGTGCCTCAG
>CM019148.1:369726244-369790414 GCA_009733165.1 Naja naja
TTTGCTGCTAACGTACCTATCCCCCAGCTGCGTGGCGGCGGCCCTGCCTGGCTGCTCGACGCCCTCTCGGAGGTGGCGTGGAGTTCCCTAGGCTTAAGTTCTGGGGGACTTTAACCTGCCGTCACTGGGGGGGGCGTCGGTTAGGCTCAGGAGTTTCATGGCATCCTGGCAGCCATGAACCTGACCCAGGTGATCCATGGACCCACCCACGAGGGGGGGAACACACTTGACCTGGTTTTTATCTCGGGGCAGTGGTGTAGTGATCTGGGGGAGGGTTCTCCATCTACCCTCCTTTATCGTGGACTGATCACTATCTCCTGCGGCTGGTTTTTCAATTGGCTGTCCCTCGCTGCTGGGATGAGGAGCCTATACGATGGTTCCGCCCCAGGCGCCTAATGGACCCGGATAGGTTTCAGACGGCGCTGGGGTTCTTGCCCGCCTCCCTCGACCACAGCTCGCCGAGACGCTGACGGCCGCCTGGCAAAGGGCGGCGTCGGAGGCGCTCGACCGGGTTGTCCCCTTGCGGCCTCTCCCCCCGCCGTAGACCCGATGGGCTCCCTGGTTCTCCGAGGAGCTCCGGGGGATGAAACGGCGGAGAAGATGCCTGGAGAGCAGATGGAGGGCCAGCCACTCCGAATTCGACCGTGTCCAGTTGCGATCCTATATCAGGACCTATCTGGAAGCAATCAGGACGGCGAGGCGTGCTTACTTCTCCGCTCTGATTGCGTCTGCCGATGATCGCCCTGCTGCCCTGTTTCGGGTGACCCGCTCCCTCCTTCAATTGAGGGGGATGACCCATTGCAGGGCAGAGCAGAGGAATTTAGTACATCTGGCGGATAAGTCGCTCGAATTCGTGCTGGCTTGGACTCTGATTGGCAGTGGTCAGATGATGGGGTGGCGATGAGTCTGGTGATTCTACCTGGGTTGAGTTTGACCTGGTCTCCCTCGATGAGGTGGACAGGATCATGCGGAGGCTGTCTTCCACCACGTGTTTATTGGACCCGTGCCCTTCCTGGTTGGTATATGCCTCCAGGGAGGTTACGTGCGGCTGGCTCCAGGCAGTTGTTAATGCTTCTCTGAGTGAGGGAGTCTTTCCTGCCGCCTTGAAAGAGGCGGTGGTGAGGCCCCTCCTCAAGAAGCCTGCCTTGGACCCGGCCGTTTTGAACAACTATCGTCCTGTCTCCACCTCCGCTTTTTAGCGAAGGTTGTTGAGAGCGTGGTGGTTCAGCAGCTCCCTTGTTCCTGGAGGAACTGAGTATTTAGATCCGTATCAGTCGGGCTTCAGGGCCGGACACAGCACGGAGACAGCATTGGTCGCACTGATGGATGATCTCTGGAGGGCTCGGGACAGGGGTTTTTCCTCTGTCCTAGTCCTTTTAGATCTCTCAGCGGCTTTCGATACCATCGACCATGGTATCCTTCTGCAGCGGCTTAGAGGTTGGGGGTGGGGGGACCGTTTTGCGTTGGTTCTCCTCCTTCCTTTCGGCCGCTCGCAGTCGGTGTTGGCAGGGGCAGAGGTCGGCCCCGAGACCCCTCACTTGTGGGGTGCCGCAGGGTGTCTGTCCTTTCGCCCCTCCTTTTCAATATCTACATGAAACCGCTGGGTGAGATCATCCGAGGTTTGGGGTGAGGTATCATCAGTATGCTGATGATACCCAGTTATATCTCCACCCCAGGCCAGATCAGTTGCTCTCTCCGCCGTGATGTCCCGGTGCCTGGAGGCGGTACGGGTCTGATGGTAGTAACAGGCTTCAGCTCAACCCCACCAAGACGGAGTGGCTGTTCTTACCGGCATCTCGGTCTTTATTGGATGTACCATCTTTGGTCATGGGGGGAGAGGTGTTGCCCCCCGTGGATAGGGCGAGAAACCTGGGTGTCCTCCTGGACTCACAGCTCGGTTTGGAGGAGCATGTGGGAGCTGTGGCCAGGGGGGCTTTTGCCCAGGTTCGGCTGGTTCGCCCTTATTTGGACCGAGATGCCCTTCGAACGGTTACTCATGCGCTTGTCACCTCTAGGATTGACTACTGCAATGCTCTCTACATGGGGCTTCCCTTGCGGACGGTCCGGAGGCTTCAGCTGGTGCAAATGCAGCGCTCGCGTGGGTTGTGATGGGGGTATCCCGATACTCCCATGTTACACCCCCTCCTGCGCGGCTTGCATTGGTTGCCGGTTGCCTCCCGGTCGCCTTCAAGGTATTAGTAACAACTTATAAAGCCCTTAATGGCTTGGGTCCAGGGTACTTGCGGGAACGCCTCCTGCCAGCATCACTTTCCCGATCGCCCTGTTCGCTCTCATAGGAGGGGCCTCCTTGGGTGCCGTCAGTCAGATATTGTAGGCTGGCGGTCCCCAGGGCTAGGGCCTTCTCTGTGGGAGCACCTGCCCTTGGAATCAGCTCCCCGTCGATCTCCGTTTGGCCCCTGACCTCCGCTCCTTCCGCCGGACCTGAAGACTTGGTTGTTCCAACGGCCGGCCTTGAATGACCCGGGGGGGGTTGGGTTTATTTTAATTTATTTGGCTTGTTTACTGTTTAATCTTGTTTTATTGTAAATTTTCTCTGTTTTAATGTTCGCCGCCCTGAGTCCTTAGGGAATAGGGCGGCATACAAGTCGAATAAATAAATAAATAAATAAATAAATACCAGGTGCATGATTATGGATTTACTCAAATAAGACATTTTCCATGATTTATAAGCTCTAGTTTAAAGTTTCCACTAAGGCATGTGAAACAAGATGAATATTGAAAAAATAAAGCTATGGGCAGCATTTGTGATGGCTCATCATCCAACTCTGTCAGAAAGCAAAGGACAGGGACACTGCATGAGATTGGAGGACCCTCTGATATTAAGATGCTGTGTTATGTTTATAGATCAAGGTTCTTCAAACTTGGCGAAGTTTAAGACTTCTGGACTTCAACTCCCAGAATTCCTGAGCTAACATGACTGGAGGAGAATTCTGGGAGTTGACATCACAAGTCTTAAACTTGCCAAGTGAAGACCTCTATTATAGATGGTAACCAGCAATTTAATTGCAGATAGAAACCAGCTGCTCTTCATTCCTGGTGCTACCAGGTGTTGACCAACATTTGAATGAGACATGGTTTCCACCTAAGCTACGCTAAAAGCTGTTTTGGGTGGAGAAGACGGAGGAGATTTTCTGGCTATTTTCTTCAGAATATTTTCTTTTCTTTCCCTTTTGGGAAAATCATCCCCCAAATATGGAATCAACCTATTCCCAAAAGCAGCTGAAGGCAGGACAAGAAGCAATAAATGGAAAATAATCAATGAATGAAGCAACTTATAACTAAGGATATATTTCCTGAAAGTTAGAATAATTAATCAATGGAACAACTTGCCTGCAGAACTTGTGGGTAAACCAGCATTGGAGGTTTTAAGGAAGAAATTGGACAATGATTTGTCTGAAATGCTACAGGATTTCCTTCCTAAGCAGGCAGTTGGACTATAAGACATCTAAGGTCCCATCCAACTCTCATATTCTGTTATCCTTGGGGGTATATTTTATTTGGGTAGAATATTTTATTCTGGGGACGGGGTTCTCTTTACACCTGCATCTGAGCAAACTCTGGCGCAGGATATATCCCAACTTGAGTGCGGTGCTCAATTTGAGGTAGGCCAAGTGCCACCTGCACCCTGACCTCAAGTTCATCTGCTTCAAAAGACACAGATCTTTCCCTTCTGAAGTGTGGAGATAACCTATCACTAAATGTGCAGGATGGTACTCTTCCTTGCAATTATCAGAAGAACAGTAATTCATCATGTATCCCCCATAGATTTCTACCTACAAAAGTCTTTCAAGATACAACCTGCATAAATGAAGCAAGGTCTGAGCCCTCCCAAGGGGAGATAGACATGTCACCTTAGGTTGCTTTGCAAAGCAGCATTTTTTTTTGCAATCAATGAAACTTAACTGGCTTCAATTTTCTCTTCAGTGACAAGTGAAGCCAGGTAAGAGAAAGCACACTTCATATTATTTTTCCCCAGTGCCATCCAGGAGAAGGAACATCCTCCTTCTGTGCTGAAGCTTTGTTGAGATTGCATGGGAGACCCTGAAGTTTAGCTTCCCACTAAGCATTGATTTTTGGTCTAGAAAGGAAGGTGAGAATAATGTCTGGGCTGCTTCTCCTGCTGCTGCTTCTCTTTTGGCTCCTGCCTTCAACATCTCATAGGATAACACAAACTGTATGCTGCTGAGGAACCACTTGCGAAGGGTGGAAGATTACTATAGTCCTGGTGATCTCATTATTGGTGGGAATTTGCTCCTGGAAAAATTTTGGGACTTTAGAGAGTTGAAATTTAACTGTGAGCCATCAAAGGGGTCAATTACAAAAAGGTATGATTCACCTGGAAGGGACAGTAGCTAGAGGATTGTTTGTTTTGCTGGAGATTCAGAGACCCCTTTCAGAAATTCCTGTGATACTTTCAGGTTTTCCTGCAGCTCAGAACCTTTGGTAGTTTCCTAGCTAAAGGACCATAAAATAGGCCACAATGTTCAGGAATGGAATGGAACAGAATATTCTTTATTGGCCAAATGTGATCGGACACACAAGGAATTTGTCTCTGGTGCATCAGCTCACACTGTACATATAAACAGCAAGTAGTAGGTCATTGGTCATAAACATAGTCACAATCATTAATTAAAAGTTACAAACAACAATGGATAAATAAAAAAACTAATAGGAGAAGATAATAGGAATGACGAGAAGGTGAGAGTATGTGAAATGAGATGGTGCTGTCGGAATTAAGTGTTCAGCAGAGTGATGCAGGGGGAAAAATAAACAGTATACAAATTGAGGAAGCGGGGACATGGTAGGAACTGTGGTCTTAGTGAAGAAGACAATTGATAATATTAATTTGGATAGGAAACACTCAAAGAAAAGGCCAATCCATTTAGAATGTGGAAGTGTTGCAAAATGAAAAACACAACTCAGTTTTTGAATCATTGGTATCCTTTTGTAATGGCCTTTTAGCAAATCTTGTGGCTTCCAGTGTTGCATTCTGAATAGCAATACTGGTTGCTATGGTTCCCAGAGCTGAAATAGTTTTCAAAAGGACAACCAAACCCTCTCTACATTCATTGGTACTGTTCAGGGCAGTCTACCCACACAATCTTTTAAATCACATTTTCTTGTCCAATGGCTCACAACAATAGATTCACCATCTCAAAGTCCAGAAGAACACACACACAGGGAGAAAGACACCCAAAGAAAAACAAACTTCACAGCACACAATAGTTTTCCTATAATATTCCCAATTTTTTTTTCATTATAGTGTTACTCTCAAGAATTACCACCTGTTCCTTGCCTTGGTGCATGCAGTAGCAAACATCAAGAAGGATTTGGTTTTGCTTCCCAACATCACACTTGGCTTCCATATTTATGACAATAAAGACACTGTTAGGAGGATTTCCTCGAACAGCCTCTCTCTTCTGTCTACACGAGGCCGAATGGTTCCAGTTTACAAATGTGACAAGCAGGACACTCTGCTCTCTGTCATTGGAGAGCTCAGCTCCCAACCCTCAAGGCAGATGGCCTCCATCTTCAGCATCTTCAAGGTCCCACAGGTAAGGGGGTTCCATTGGATAGTCTAATTTGACTCAATATTGTCAGTTAAATATTACCAGTTATACCTATACCTATCAGGAGCCATGGTGGCAAGTGATTAGAATGCAGTATTGCAGGCTAACTCTGCCAACTTCCAGCAGTTCAATCCTGACAGGCTCAAGGTTGACTCAGCTTTCCAATCTTCTGGGATCAGTACAGTGAGGAGCCAGATTGTTGGGGGCAAGAGGCTGACTCTGTAAACTGCTTAGACAGGGCTGTAAAGCACCATGAAGTGATATATAATTCTAAGTGCTGTTGCTATTAGGCACAGATTAACAGAAACATAGGTATATTTATTATTTATTTATTTATTTATTTATTTATTTATTTATTTATTTATTTATTGCTTGCTTGGACTTGTATGCCGCCTTATCTCCCGAAGGACTCAGGGCAGCTCACATCATAAAACCCCACAATACAAAATTTAAAATTCATTAAAAAGTTATTAAACCCAAGCCAAACAATATCTAAAAACCCACAAAAGACATTACATTTAAAACATCTATCACATTAGGAGAGTATATTTATATAGCACATAGCAAAGTAAAAGCATTCGAATGCCTGGTCCTTGGCTTGTGCCAAAATTTATCCAGAAGCCTCTTGCTCTCCTCAGTGAACTGGTGTGATTGGCAGGGCAAAAAGCCACAGGATAGTGCCACTTAACCTTAGCATAAAATATGAACTTGTCATGGAAAATTCATTTGTAAAGTAAGATTCTCCCTTTCTGCAGCTCGGTTTTGACTTCCTCAAGTTCACTGAGGAAGACAGAATTGTGTTCCCTTTCTTTTTCCGGATCAATCCCCATGAATTTCTTCAGTATGTGGGTTTAGTCCGGCTGCTCTTGCATTTCCAGTGGAACTGGGTTGGGCTGGTGGCCCCTGAAGGTGACAACGGAGAACGTTTCATCTCAACTCTGATGCCGATGTTGAAGGAGAAGGAAATCTGCCCAGCCTTTACTCAACTGTTCAAATCTGAATCTGTTGCTTTTGCAGCAATGAATCTTATTTCTTTAATCCTAACTCGTTTTAAAGCTGAAGTGGTTATTTTGTTTGGAGAATCCAAGTCTATTAAGACTATATATGTGTCTCTGAGTTACTTAGAAAAGCACAGCGGGATTGCATTTAGAACTGTTTGGATCCTGACTTCCCATTGGGAAATCAGTGCATCTCATAAGATTTTGCCATTTCTAAAGTTCTTCCATGGAGCTTTGCATTTCAGGGATCACAGCCATGATATCCCAGAATTCAGGCACTTACTTCTTTCCTTAGACCCCTTGAGCCCTCAAGGAGACGTCTTTCTCCCTTTATGGTGGGAAAGGCTCTTTGGCTGCAAGATCCACAAACCAGGGGTGATCCTTCAAAAGGAGAAAAAACAATGTACTGGAAAGGAGAATTTGCAGAATTTGCCATCTTACATGTTTGAAGCAGGCATGACAAGTGAAAGTTACAATATCTACAATGCTGTTTATGCTGTGGCACATGCCTTTCATGACATGCATGAATCAGGAACACGACCAGCCATGATGAGGCTTGGAGAGAGGATCTCCAATATACAGCCATGGCAGGTAATTCTGGAATTTTCTACTCAGTTTTATCATTAGATGTTCCCATGAGTACTTAGACTGGACAATTCTCTATCTGAAATGGTATTGGGCAGTGGTGGTATTCAATTTTTTTTACCACTGGTTCTGTGGGTGTGGCTTGGTGAGCATGGCAAAAGAAGGATACTGTAAAATCTCCATTCTGTTAGGCATCCAGAAATTGTCCATGGTAATCAATCACTCTGAGACAAGCATAATCTCCAATTGATTTATTTGGAACAGCTCTGGTACATCTATGGAAATTTCCAAAACTGAAAGTCATTCCCACCTTATCTCCTCCCACTTCTTACACTTTATTAATCACGAGAACCAATTAACTGGAATTTTTTCATGCGACATCCTAAATAACCTTGAACTGTTCAACTCCTCACCCCCCTCATCTCTTCACATAACATTCTTGGCAGCTGAATCTCAGAGGTGACACATTCACTCCCCAGCCCACTAACCTGCTTTCCAGCTCCATTCTCCCATGCAGGGCAACCAAAGAAGACCAAGGCATTCAGCTGGGAATCAGGAGGCAGTGAATAGATGAGGGCAGAGCCAAACAGAGGTGGTATTTACCGGTTCTATAAACTACTCAAAATTTCTGCTATCGGTTCTCCAGAACCTCTCAGAATTGGCTGAATACCACATCTGGTATTTGGTCTGCTGCTCAAGCATGCGATTGGACTAGGAGATCTCCAGGCACAACTCTATTATTCTATGTTTAAATATTTCCATGCCATCTGTCAGCCCTAGAGCCATATTTGCTTGGCATTTTCAGGGCTGCCACAGCAGAAGCTGTGCAAGCTGTGGGCATGGGAGAGAGGAGGTGGAGGTAGTGATGGTTTGTAACCCAAATAATTCCTTCCCCTGGGAATCAAGGACATCTTGTCAGCACACGGGGAGGCATAGCTGTAAGCTAACTAGAGTTAGGACAGTGGCTGGACTGGACCATGTGATGGCCATGTGGATTGAAGGGCTTTGACTTTCCTTTGGGTGGGGAAAATGCAGGGCTTTTGGGTTTTCCCCAGATGTGCCTCTATGACATCTTTAATAAATATATACTTTGAGGAAGATGCCTGCTTCAGAGTTTTGAATCTGTTGGGGGTGTTACATGGAACCCTGACACAATTTTTCTAACTGCATCTGAAAACAAACTAACTCAGCAGTTATTAAAAAATTCAATTAAATGAGTATAATGATTCATTAAAAAAGGGAAGGGTAACCAAACCAGTTGTCAATGGAAAGTTCTTCACATAAGGTCCTGAAAGATCTTCAAAGGTTCTCTGAGTTTCCGGGGATCAAACTTCATTCCAGGCAGGAGGTGGGAATCCAGAGCAGGATGGCAAAGTGGGTGCTTTTGTGCAAGATGCTTCAACAGATCAGTAGAAGTCCTGTTGACCCCATTTACAGAACCACCAAAGTTCCTTTTATCTTGTAGCTGGGAGGGGGATTCTACTGGTTTGGCCCAGTGTGGGTGAACTGATAGCTCCAAGGGTCAGCTGTGAGCAAAATGGTTTGCTCTCACAGTCAGCTGTTTGGACCACCCCTTGCCCGGCTGTAGTCTGTGTCAGCTTTGAAATTCAGCTGCCAACATAATGGGAAGGGGGGGTGGAGGAGTTGACAAGTTCAAGGTTATTCTGTATGTCGCAGTAAGAAATTCCATTTGCACTTAATTGATTCACATGATTTATGAAGTGTAGAAGTGGAAGGAGAAAATTGTGGATTCTGTGTAGTGCACGAAAATTCTGTCACTTTGGAAAATGCCTTAGACGTACCAGATCGGTTTCTATTAAATCAATTGGAGACAATATGTCTCGGAGTGATTGATATCCTGGATACTTTCTGGATGCCTTACAGTCTGTGCTTTATATCCTTGTTTTCAAGCTCAGCTGATTCATGCAGCATAGCGGATTGTCGCGGGTCAGCTCTTTAACCCACAGAGATTGCTGGAGAAGTTCAGTTGCAATGCTCTGCATGCGTGTAGGAGGCACTCGCTCACCAAAATTGTTGTTAAACCAGTTGAATTGCACCCCTGCAAGTAGCGTGAATACAACTTGAAATAAGACACTTCTCTTGATTCCTTTTAACTTGCTTTATTTTTAATGGCATAGCATTCTGTGTGAATACGGACTGTTTGTTTATTTATTTATTATTTATTTATTAATTCGACTTATATGCTGCCCCCTCTCCCAAGGGACTGGGGCGGACTCACAACTAAATAGAATACAACAATAAATACTTAAAATATATTAAATTAATCCGGGATTAATATTAGTAAGTATTATAAAACCCCAATTACATAAACCCCAAGGTCAACACGCCCAGATTGTAAAAAACAGCCAGGTTTTTAGCTTGTGTGAAGTGCGGATTCGGGAGCCAGCGAAGCTCCGGCGGAAGGATATTCCATAGAGTGGGGGGCCAGCCACAGAATAGGCCCTCCCCCGGGTCCCCGCCAATTCACATTGAGTCGCGAGGGCACCCTGAGTAGATCCGTCTGTGCGACCGTACCAGGCGGCTGGTATTTGAGGCTGGGAGAAGTCCGTTCTCGGATAATATCCTGGACCCATGCCATGTAGGACTTTGAATGTTAAAACCAAAACCTTGAACCTCACCCGGGGGCAACCAAGCTAATGCAGCCACACAGGAGGGGTGTAACATGGGAGTATCGGAAGGCTCCCATCACTACCAGCGCTGTCGCGCATTCTGCACCAGCTGAAGCCTCCGAGTGGTGCACAAGGGCAGTCCTAAATAGAGAGGTTACAGTAGTCCAATCGGAGACACGAGCGCCTGAGTGATCATGCGCAGGGCATCCCGTCCAGGTATGGGCGCACACTGGCGAACCAGCCTGACCTGGGCAAAGGCCCCCTGGTCACGGCTCCCACCTGCTCCTCCAACTTGACCTGAATCCAGGAGAACCCCCAGGTTCCGTGCCCTGTCCACGGGGGGTAACACCTCCTCCCCCATGACCAAAGATGGAACCTCCAAACTGGACCGGGATGTCGTTTAGGATAGTATTTGCTGTACTGCTTAGCTTGCTGTGTGAAAGGAGTTTCTGTGAAATTCAGTAGGCTGTTCTGCATCCAAGGCTTAACCTGGGTTGCCTGTTGATTGTGGAGGGACCAAAGCAGGCAGACTGTTGCTTTCAGTGAACTATCTTATCAAGTCATAGGCTGTGGTCTACTTTATCAAATGTCTTACTGAAGTGCAAGTAAGTTATGTCCACAGCATTTGGCATTGGTTTTCACTAATTTAGCCATGTTGTCAAACAATGCAATAAGATTTGCCTGGCATGACCTGTTTGGGAAACCAACATAGAAGTTCAGCAATGGCAATTACATTAATACAGAATGTTACAACAAGTCATAAGTATGATCTTATCGCTAAATTCCCAAATATTTTTCCATGGCCAGAACTTTGTGGATTAGTAGTAAGTCCTGTTATTCAGAGCCTTTTTGTAACATCATCATCATCATCATCATCATCATCATCATCATCATCATCACAACAACAACAACAACAACAACAACAACAATAATAATAATAATAATAATTTATTTGACTTGTATGCCGCCTTTCTCCCTAAGAACTCTGGGCGGCTAACATTAAAACAGCACAAACAGTTCCTGAATAGGTGGTCATAACTTGAGGACTATCTGTACTCCTAATTAAAATAGCATTTGTCATTTATAATACCTGGGGCCAAGACAAGCATTTGTAAAAGTAGCCAAGAATTACAGCATCTAAGCTAAACAATAATATTTGAAGTGTGGCATGATAATCTGTTTAAGGATTATTCTACAGAAATTGAAGTTGAAGAAATCAAGTTACTAACACATGCCCTATGAAACCTTCTTGTGATTTGATGCTACTCCTGTTCACTCAGATATCCACAAAATTAATGTGTCTAGATTTACAGGCTTGGAACTATCTCCTAAAAAAAGGGTTACCATAGAAGCAGGTTCTAGAAGCAGAGGCTGTATTCAGCAGGTTCTGACCAGTGCTGGAGAACCGGTAGTGGAAATTTTGAGTAGTTCGGAGAACTGGCAAATCCCACCTCTGACTGGCCCTGCCCCCATCTATTCCCTGCCTCCCACTGAGTCCCAGCTGAATGGCTGTGTCTTCATTTGTTGCCCTGCACAGGAGAAGGGAGCTGAAAAGCAGGTTAATGGGTTGGAGACGCAATGGGAATTTGCACTAACCGTCCCCTCGAGTGAGGTGGGAATGGAGATTTTAGAGTATCCTTCCCCTGCCATGCCCACCAAGCCACACCCACAGAACTGGTAGTAAAAACTGTTGAGACCCACCACTGGCTAGTAGCCACCTTTCTCATTTCTAATAACCACAGTTTCTAAGGATCTATTTGTCTTTCAGCTCTTTGCCTATTTGAAGACTGTCCACTTCAACAACAGTGCTGGAGAGGAAGTCTCCTTCTCAGAAAATGGACTGGGATCTGCTCGTTACGATCTTCTCAACTGGCTTTTCCTCCACAATCTGTCTTTTGTCCCTGTGATGGTTGGGCAAATGGACCCCAGGTTTCCCCCAGGCCAGGATTTTACCATCAACTCCAGTGCAATCATCTGGGCCAGAAAGGTGAGCTAGAAGAAAATGTTCTGAATTCAGAGAAAGGTTCATTCTCTCCTGTGAAGATGCTGAAGACACATGGAAAAAAAAGATGGGCTGAATCAGACAAATGGACAGCCAAGTGGCAAAAGATCTGCTTTCATGAAACAGATTCAAAACTGATTTCTGCCATGTACAAAGAGGGCTGGAATTAGGAAAAGATTCTGGTTGAAAGCTAAGGGGCAATGAGAGAAGGCAACAATGAACTTTATCATTCCTTCTTTTAGAAAAAGAAGGAGATCTCTACTATTTCTGATAAATAGGTGTCCATTCTTCTTCTTAAAAGCCTCCATTGATAAAGCACCCACAACTTCTGAAAGCAATTTGTTTCACTGGTTAATTGTTCTCACTGTTAAGAATTTCCTCCTTACTTCTAGGTTACTTCTCTCCTTGATTAGTTTCCATCCATTGTTTCTTCTCTTGCCTTCAGCTGCTTTGGTAAATAATTTGCCCCCCTTTTCTTTGTAGCAGCCCTTCATGTATTGGAGGACGCTATCATCTCATCCCTGGTCCTTTTTTCCATTAGACTAAGTATATCCAGTTCCTGCAATCATTCTTTATATGTCTTAGTTTCTAGGCCTCCAATCATTATTGTTGCTATTCTCTGAACTCTTTCCAATATCTCTACATATTTTTGTATTGGGGTAACCAAAACAGGATGCAAAGCGTGGATTCTACGTGTAGTCTTACCAAGTCTGTGTAGAGCTGTACCAGTACTTCATGTGATTTTCTGCAAAGAAGAGCAACAAAAATGATTCAGCGGTTGGAGGCTAAAATATAAAAAATGGTTGCTCAAATTGAATATGTCTAGTTTAATGAAAAGAAGGACTTGGGGTGATGTGATTGCAGTCTTCCAATATCTCAGGCATTGCCACAAAGAAGAGGGAATTAGGCTATCCTCCAAAGCACCTGAAAGTAAGGCAAGAAGCAACAGATGGAAACTAAACAAGGAGAGAAGCAATTTAGAACTAAGAAGAAATTTCCTGACAGAACAATTAATCAGTGAAACAACTAGTCTGCAGAAGTTGTGAATGCTCCAACAATGGAGGTTTTTAAGAGGAGATTGAACAACAATTTATCTGAAATGGTATAGGGTTTCCTGCCTGAGCAGGGAGTTGGAATAGAAAACCTATAAGGTCCCTTCCATCTCTGCCATTCTATCCTATCCAGTCCTATTGTATCCTATCCTATCCTATCCTATCCTATCCTATCCTATCCTATCCTATCCTATTCTATTGAATCCTATTCTGGTCTTCCAACAGGCCGCCCCCCACTGCTGGGATGAGGAGCCACTTAGATGGTTTCGCCCCAGACGTCTGATGGACCCTGAACAGTTCCAGGCGGAACTGGGTTTTTTTCCCTCTTCCCTTGCCCACAGCTCTGCCAAGGATCTGGCGGTTGCCTGGCAGTGGGCTGCGTCAGATGCCCTCGACAGGGTTGTCCCCATGCATCCCCTTACACGCTGTGGATCCTGGATTGCCCCTTGGTATACCGAGGAGCTCCGGGAGATGAAGCGTCGTCGAAGGGGCTTAGAGAGCAGGTGGAGGTCCACCCGCTCCCAGTCTGATCGAGCCCAGCTAAGAGCCTATATTAGGACTTACCTGGTAGCTATGAGAGAGGCAAGAAGGTCTTATCTCTCCACTCTCATAGCGTCTGCAGATAACCGCCCAGCTGCCCTGTTTCGGGTTACCCGCTCTCTCCTTCATATGGGGGAGGGGCTAGACCCGTTGCGGGGAAGGGCTGAGGAGTTTGGTCAATATCTGTTGGATAAGATCGCTCGGATTCGGGGCGGGTTGCCCTCTGATTTGCAGTGGTCTGAGGAATGGGATACAGGCAGTCTGGCCAGTGTGATCTGGGATGAGTTCAATCCTGTTTCCGAGGATGAAGTGGACAGGATTATGCGGCGACTGAGTTCCACCACATGTTTATTGGACCCGTGTCCTTCCTGACTGACTTATGCCACCAGGGAGGCCACCTGCGGTTGGCTCCGGGCAGTTGTCAATGCTTCGTTAAGGGAGGGTGTTTTTCCCTCCGCCTTGAAGGAGGCGGTGGTAAGACCCCTCCTGAAGAAGCCTGCCCTGGACCCGATCATGTTAGACAACTTTTGTCCAGTCTCCAACCTTGTTTTTTTGGTGAAGGTTGTTGAGAGTGTGGTGGCTCAGCAGGTTCCGCTTTTCCTGGATGAAGCAGACTACCTGGATCCGTATCAATTGGGCTTCCGACCCGGTTACAGCACGGAGACGGCATTGGTTGCGCTGATGGATTATCTCTGGAGGGCCCGGGACAGGGGTTTTTCCTCTGTCCTGGTCCTATTAGACCTCTCAGTGGCTTTCGATACCATCGACCATGGTATCCTTTTGCGGCGCCTCGTGGGGTTGGGAGTGGGGGTCACTTTTCTTCAGTGGTTCGCCTCCTACCTCTCGGGTGGTCACATCGGTGTTGGTGGGGGGTGAGGTCGACCCCAAGGGTGCTCTCTTGTGGGGTCCTCAGGGTCGTTCCTCTCCCTCTTTTATTTAACATCTACATGAAGCCGCTGGGTGAGATCATCCGTGGTTTTGGGGTGAGATTCCATCAGTACGCGGATGATACCCAGCTGTACATCTCCACCTCAAACCAGATCAGTGATGCCCTCTCCTGATGACCCGGTGCTTGGATGCAGTACGGATCTGGATGAGCGAAACATGCTTCGACTCAACCCGGCCAAGACTGAGTGGCTGTGCATATCGGCATCTCGGCCCAGTCAAAATTGTCCATCATTGGCCATAGGGGAGAGGTGTTGCCCCTGTGGATAGGGCATGGAATCTGGGGGTCCTCCTGGATGCACGGCTCCAGTTGGAGGAGCAGGTGGGGGCCATTGCCAGGGGGGCCTTTGCCCAGCTCCACCTTGTTCGACAACTTCACCCTTTTCTGGACCGAGATGCCCTGCGCACAGTCACTCATGCCCTTGTTACCTCTAGACTCTACTGCAACGCTCTCTATTTAGGACTGCCCTTGCATACCATCCGGAGACTGCAGCTGGTGCAGAATGCGGCAGCGCGCGGGTGGTGATGGGAGTTACCCGGTTCTCCCATGTTACCCCCCTCCTGTGCTGCTTGCATTGGTTGCCGGTTGCACTCCGGGTGAGATTCAAGGTCTTAGTTTTGACATACAAAGTCCTACACGACATGGGTCCTCACTATTTAAGGGAGCGTCTTCCAATATCAAATGCTGGCCGCCCTGTACGAGCACATAGGCAAGGACTCCTCGGGGTCCCGGCGGCGGGTCAATGCTGGCTGGAGGTTCCCCGGCGGTGAGCCTATTCTGTCGCGGCCCCTGACCTCTGGAATCAACTGCCCCTGGGGCTCTTTCTGGCCCCTGACCTCCGCACCTTCCGCCATGAGTTAAAGACCTGGTTATTTGACCAACCCAGGCTGTGACCCCTCCTTGGGGGGAGGGAGATTTTAATGTTATTATTGTAATTGGTTTTAGTATTTGGGCTTGTAATTAGTTTAATCGCTTTTTAATGTATTTATTGTTTTTGTTTTTTAGTTTTGAGCCGCCCCGAGTCTTCGGAGATGGGGCGGCATACAAGTTCAAATAATAAATAAATAAATAAATTCTATTCCTTAATCATTCTATCCTATCCTATCCTATCCTATCCTATCCTATCCTATCCTTCTGCTAATGCAACCTAGGCTTTTTGGGATGCTGTCACACATTGTTGGTTCATATTTAGATGGTTGTCCACTGAGACTCCAGGATCCTTCTTGCAATTAACCATGGAATTATTTGTACCAATTCCACTTGTTGAATGAGGACTAACTATGACTGCCTTACATAAGGAAAACTCCAACCTCCAGTATGAATTAGTTAGCTGCAATACCACTGGTGTTAATTCCCCAGAAACTGTAGAAGGCAATCTCAGTGTGGAAATTAAATGATACATGATCATTGAAGAGACCATCTCAAGCCTTTCTCTTTTCTGTTTTAGAAAGTGCCCTTTGCCAGGTGTGGCATGAAGAGGTGCCAGGCAGGACAGAGGAGAAAAGTTCCAGAGGGAAAGCAGATTTGCTGCTACCAATGTGACCCTTGTCCAGAAGGGAGCTTTTCTAATCAGACAGGTACAGCAGCCTTCACATATAGATCTTCCAGGATCAAGGAATCCCTTTGGTGGATCAAAATATTAAGAGATTTTTGATAATTTGTGGTAGTTTGATATGTTTCATGGCACAGGTGCAAATTGTCCTGCCCTACCCCCCCAGCCCCAGTCAAATTTCCCACTTCTGAGAAATGAGGATTAGCAAGACTGCACTCCTCACCAAGTTTGCCATATGGTGCATTCCAGCCAGCACTTTGCAGATTCCTTGCTTTCTTTTCCATTCCTCTTGTAACATACCAAAGGGAAAACCAACTATTTATTATTTTCCTGAATTTAAGTTAAAGTTTAAGTTTACTTTATTGTCATTGAACCTAATAAAATTAAATGCCATCTTCAGTGTACATCATACATAAGAAAACTATAACAAATTAAAAACACACATCCTTCGCATTCTATACAAATGAATTGAAACCCCCTGATACTACATTAATATTGTACTATACAGTAGGATTCAATATAGTTACTGCTCTGGGTGGATACCATTTTTCAGCCTATTAGTCTTTGTTTTTATTATTGTCTTGTACTGTCTGTCAGATGGTAATAGTTCAAAAAAGGGTGCCCAGGATGAGATTGATCTTTGAGAATGTTTTGAACTTTCTTAAGGCAGTGGGAGCTAAAAAGCTGTTTGAAAGAAGGGAGAGGGCAACCAGTGATCCTCTCAACAATCATGTTAAACCTGAATGAATGACACAGTTACCTGTGTGTTACTTGCAATGTACTATTTCTATCAAGATTATTAGTCTCCCTGGAAACATATATGCCTGACAGAAAAATAGATCAATCTACCTCTCTTTGTGTGTGTGTGTCAACTTATGGTCTTATAACACACCAAATGATAATATAATTAAGCAGCAAATAGCAGGATTCTTTACTGAGAAATCAGTCAATTGTCTTTGGCTTCCATTACAAATTAAAAAGTAAAGAAAGTAAAGAAAGAAAGATAGAAAGAGAGAGAGAGTCAAAATAATTATGCAAGTGCCCAGTGATTGGAAGTGGAGAGATTCCAATCACTGAGTAACCAATCCCAAAGTTCTTTTTGAACTTTTTGGAAAGAAGTCACAACTGAGATCTGAGGGAAAAGGGATAATTCTCACTATGGATCCCTATGAAATATCTACTCTTCATTTCAGATGCATCTCGCTGTGTACCCTGCCCAGAAGACCAATACCCTAACAAGAACAAGGACCACTGCATTGCCAAGAAGCTACATTTCCTTTCCTATCAAGACACTCTGTGATACATTTTAGCTTCTTTAGCTCTTTCTCTCTCTGTGATCACATCTGCAGTCCTGGTGATTTTCTATAAACATCGTAACACACCGATCGTCAAAGCCAACAACCGAGATCTCACCTATATCCTCCTGGTCTCCCTCCTGCTGTGCTTCCTCTGCTCCTTCCTCTTCATTGGTCAACCAGGGAAGCTCACCTGTCTCTTCCGACAAACTGCCTTTGCCATTCTCTTTTCCCTAGCAGTTTCCTCTGTCTTAGCAAAAACTGTCATGGTGGTTCCAGCCTTCATGGCCACCAAGCCAGGGAACAAGGCAAGGAAATTCTTAGGAAAACCATTGACCAACTCCATTGTCTTAGGCTGTCCCCTGGTTCAAGCAGTTCTTTGTGCCATCTGGCTGGGAACCTCACCCCCATTTCCTAACTTGGACTTCCACTCTTTGGTAGGAGAGGCCATCTTGGAATGTCATGAAGGCTCAGCTTCAATGTTTTACACTGTCCTCGCCTATCTGGGTTTCCTGGCCCTCATCAGTTTCACTGTGGCCTTTTTGGCTAGGAAATTGCCTGACAGCTTTAACGAAGCTAAGTTCATTACTTTCAGCATGCTGGTCTTTTGCAGTGTTTGGATCACCTTCCTCCCAACCTACTTGAGCACCAAAGGGAAGTCCATGGTGGCTGTGGAGATCTTCTCCATCTTGGCCTCTGGGGCTGGCCTTTTGGCTTGCATCTTTTTCCCCAAATGCTACATTATTTTATTGAGACCCAATCTTAATTGTAGAGAAAATTTGATAAGAGGTAAAAATATCTAACTGATGCAGACATATGAATCATTTATATTTGTCTTTGAGGCTTTGTTTAATATATTATTCTGAAAAGATAATTCTAACAAAATGATGGCATAAAGAGGGAACATGTCAAGTAAATGACTTATGAAGCTACAGAAACAGATTGTGAAGTGAGTGTGTGGGGTCTCGATCAATTCTTTGAGCTCTAAGCACATAGCGCTTATGAGCAGTAACCTTAATAACTGGAAACAAGCATCCTATATTCTTCTCGGCTGTCCTCACCACTCCCTGTATGGACCTTCTATCTGAAGCACTGCTACCACCAAACCAAACAGTGAGGCAGTTTCTTAAAATGCTCTCAATTGTGCCTCTATCAATAATGACCATGACAGAAGGAGAAGTGCTCTCCTTATCTGATGCAGAAAATGTAAGTGGTAAGCAAGTGGTAAGTTTCTTTAGAATGTCCCCATAGTAACTCCTGAATTCCAAGAGGCAAACACATATTCTAAATAAGACCAATGTTCTCTGTAGGTAAGAGAGGGGCAAGAAGTGATGTGGCATTTTTCAGGGTTCCGATGATTGTCCTAATTAAATCGTGAGCCTCGAGCCAAGCTTCAAAATAATCCAAAGTATTTATTAGGAGCAACATGTCGGCATTGAGGACCTGTACACTGCACAAGTCAAAAAGAGGGCTGTGAAAATATTTACAGACTTCTCACATCCTGGACATAAACTCTTTCAACTCCTACGCTCAAAACGATGCTATAAAGCACTGCACACCAGAACAACTAGACACAAGAACAGTTTTTTTCCAAAATGCCATTACTCTGCTAAAAAAATAATTCCCACAACACTGTCCAACTATTTACTAAGTCTGCATTACTATCACTATTAATCTTCTCATCACTCCTATCACCTATCCCCTCCCACTTGTGCCTGCATGACTGTAATTTTGTCGTTTGTATCCTTATGATTTATATTGACTGTTTTCTGTATGATTTGATTGATTATTTGTACCCTATGACTATCATTAAGTGTTGTATCTTATGATTCTTTATGAATGTATCTTTTCTTTTTATGTACCCTGAGAGCATATGCACCAAGACAAATTACTTGTGTGTCTAATCACACTTGGTCAATCATTCATTCATTCATCCCTCCCCACTCTGATTTTATTCAGGAAACCTCAATACCAGGTGCATGATTATGGATTTACTCAAATAAGACATTTTCCATGATTTATAAGCTCTAGTTTAAAGTTTCCACTAAGACATGTGAAGCAAGATGAATACTGAAAAATAAAGCTTTGGGCAGCATCTGTGATGGCTCATCATCCAAAGCACAGGACAGGGAGACACTGCGTAAGATTGGAGGACCCTCTGATATTAAGATGCTGTGTTATGTATATAGATCAAGGTTCTTCAAACATAGAATTTGGACTTTGACTTCAACTCCCAGAATTCCTGAGCTAAAATGACTGGAGGAGGAATTCTGGGAGTTGACATCCACAAGTCTTAAACTTGCCAAATTTGATGACCTCTGTTATAGATGGTAACCAGCAATTTAATAGCAGATAGTAGCCAGCTGCTCTTCACTCCGGGTACTACCAGATGTTGACCAACATTTGAATGAGACATGGTTTCCCCCTAAGCTATGCCTAAAAACTGTTTTGGGTGGAGAGAAGACATGAGAGATTTTCTGGCTATTCTTCAGAATATTTTCTTTTCTTCCCCTTTTGGGAAAATCATCCTCCCAAATATGGAATCAACCTATTCTTCAAAGCACCTGAAGGGAGGACAAGAAGCAATAAATGGAAAATAATCAATGAAAGAAGCAACTTAGAACTAAGGATACATTTCCTGAAAGTTAGAATAACTTATCAATGGAACAACTTGCCTGCAGAACTTGTGGGTAATCCAGCATTGGAGGTTTTAAGGAAGAAATTGGACAATGATTTGTCTGAAATGCTGCAGGATTTCCTTCCTAAGCAGGCAGTTGGACTAGAAGACATCTAAGGTCCCATCCAACTCTCATATTCTGTTATCCTTGGGGAGATATTTTATTTTGGGTAGGATATTTTATTCTGGGGACGGGGTTCTCTTTACACCTGCATCTGAGCAAACTCTGGTGCGGGATATATCCCAACTTGAGTGCGGTGCTCAATTTGAGGTAGGCCAAGTGCCACCTGCACCCTGACCTCAAGTTCATCTGCTTCAAAAGACACAGATCTTTCCCTTCTGAAGTGTGGAGATAACCTATCACTAAATGTGCAAGATGGTACTCTTCCTTGCAATTATCAGAAGAACAGTAATTCATCATGTATCCCCATAGATTTCTACCTACAAAAGTCTTTCAAGATACAACCTGCGTAAATGAAGCAAGGTCTGAGCCCTCCCAAGGGGAGATAGACATGTCACCTTAGGTTGCTTTGCAAAGCAGCATTTTTTTGCAATCAATGAAACTTAACTGGCTTCAATTTCTCTTCAGTGACAAGTGAAGCCAGGTAAGAGAAAGCACACTTCATATTATTTTTCCCCAGTGCCATCCAGGAGAAGGAACATCCTCCTTCTGTGCTGAAGCTTTGTTGAGATTCCATGGGAGACCCTGAAGTTTAGCTTCCCACTAAGCATTGATTTGTGCTCTAGAAAGGAAGGTGAAAATAATGTCTGGGCTGCTTCTCCTGCTGCTGCTTCTCTTTTGGCTCCTGCCTTCAACATCTCATAGGATAACACAAACTGTATGCGTACTGAGGAACCACTTGCGAAGGGTGGAAGATTACTATAGTCCTGGTGATCTCATTATTGGTGGGAATTTGCTCCTGGAAAAATTTTGGGACTTTAGAGAGTTGAAATTTGACTGTAAGCCATCAAAGGGGTTCATTGCAGTACGATATGATTCACCTGGAAAGGACAGTAGCTAGAGGATTGTTTGTTTTGTTGGAGAATCAGAGACCCCTTTCAGAAATTCTTGTGATACTTGCAGGTTTTCCTGCAGCTCAGAACCTTTGGTACTTTCCTAGCTAAAGGACCATAAAATAGGCCAGAATGTTCAGGAATGGAACAGAACAGAATATTCTTTATTGGCCAAATGTGATCGGACACACAAGGAATTTGTCTCTGGTGCATCAGCTCACACTGTACATATAAACAGGAACTAATAGGTCATTGGTCATAAACATAGTCACAATCATTAATTATAAGTTGCAAACAAAAATCGATAAATCATAAAAACACTAAGAGGAAAAGATAGTAGGAATGATGAGAAGGTGAGACTATGAGAAATGAGATGGTGCTGTGGGAATTAAGTGTTCAGCAGTGCAATGCAGGGGAAAAATAAACAGTATACAAATTGAGGAAGCGGGATATGGTAGGAACTGTGGTCTTAGCGAAGAAGACAATTGATAATATTAATTTGGATAGGAAACACTCAAAGAAAAGGCCAATCCATGTAGAATGTGGAAGTGTTGCAAAATGAAAAACACAACTCAGTTTTTGAATCATTGGTATCCTTTTGTAATGGCCTTTTAGCAAATCTTGTGGCTTCCAGTGTTGCATTCTGAACTGCAATACTGGTTGCTATGGTTCCCTGAGCTGAAATGGCTTTCAAAAGGACAACCAATGTGCAAAAGCTACCTTAGATATTTCTCCCATGGATGAGCCATGACAGATTGCCAATGGGATACTTCCAAGTCCCTCTCTATATTGATTGGTACTGTTCAGGGCAGTCTACCCACACAATCTTTTTAATCACATTTTCTTGTCCAATGGCTCACAACAATAGATTCACCATCTCAAAGTCCAGAAGAACACACACACAGGGAGAAAGACACCCAAAGAAAACCAAACTTCACAGTACACAATATCTTTCCTATAATATTCCCAAATGTGTTTTTCATTATAGTGTTACTCTCAAGAATTACCACCTTTTTCTTGCCTTGGTGCATGCAGTAACAAAAATCAACAAGGATTTGGTTTTGCTTCCCAACATCACACTCGGCTTCCATATTTATGACAATAAAGACACTGTTAGGAGGATTTCCTCGAACAGCCTCTCTCCTCTGTCTACACGAGGCCGAATGGTTCCAGGTTACAAATGTGACAAGCAGGACACTCTGCTCTCTGTTATTGGAGAGCTCAGCTCCCAGCCCTCAAGGCAGATGGCCTCCATCTTCAGCATCTTCAAGGTCCCACAGGTAAGGGGGTTCCATTGGATAGTCTAATTTGACTCAATATTGTCCCTTACAATATTGCCAGTTATACTTATACCTATCAAGAGCCATGGTGGCAAGTGATTAGAATGCAGTATTGCAGGCTAACTCTGCCAACTTCCAGCAGTTCAATCCTGATGGGCTCAAGGTTGACTCAGCCTCCCAATCTTCTGAGATCGGTACAATGAGGAGCCAGATTGTTGGGGGAAACAATCTGGTAAACTCTGTAAACTGCTTAGACAGGGCTGTAAAGCACCATGAAGTGATATATAAGTCTAAGTGCTGTTGCTATTAGGCACAGATATACAGAAACATAGGTATTAGCACATTAGAGAGTATATTTGTAGAATAAACCAATTTTGTGTATACAGCACATAGCAAAGTAGAAGCATTTGAATGCCTGGTCCTTGGTTTGTGCCAAAATGTATCCAGAAGCCTCTTGCTCTACTCAGTGAATTGGTGTGAGTGGCAGGGCAAAAAGCCACAGGATGGTGATCCTTAACCTTAGCATAAAACATGACGTTGTCATAGAAAATTCATTTGTAAAGCAAGATTCTCCCTTTCTGCAGCTCGGTTTTGACTTCCTCAAGTTCACTGAGGAAGACAGAACTGTGTTCCCTTTCTTTTTCCGGATCAATCCCCATGAATTTCTTCAGTATGTGGGTTTAGTCCGGCTGCTTCTGCATTTCCAGTGGAACTGGGTTGGGCTGGTGGCCCCTGAAGGTGACAACGGAGAACGTTTCATCTCAACTCTGATGCTGATGTTGAAGGAGAAGGAGATCTGCCCAGCTTTTACTCAACTGTTCAAATCTGAATCTTTTGCTTTTGCAGCAATGAAGTTTCTTCTTTTAATCCTAACTCAGTTCAAAGCTGAAGTGATTATTTTGTTTGGAGAATCCAAGTCTATATTAACTATATATACGTCTTTGAGTTTGGTAGAAAAAGTCAACGGGATTGCATTTAGAACTGTTTGGATCCTGACTTCCCATTGGGAAATCAGTTCAACTCATGACATTTTGCCATATCTAAAGTTCTTCCATGGAGCTTTGCATTTCAGGGATCACAGCCATGATATCCCAGAATTCAGGCACTTACTTCTTTCCTTAAACCCCTTGAGACCCCAAGGAGATGTCTTTCTCCCTCTATCGTGGGCAAGGCTCTTTGGCTGCAAGATCCATAAAGCAGCAGTGGTTCTTCAAAAGGGGAAAAAATGTACTGGAAAGGAGAATTTGCAGAATCTGCCATCTTACATGTTTGAAGCAGGTATGATGGGTGAAAGTTACAATATCTACAATGCCGTTTATGCTGTGGCACATGCCTTTCATGACATGCATGAATCAGGAACAAGACCAGCCACGATGAGGCTTGGAGAGAGGATCTCCAACATACAGCCATGGCAGGTAACACTGGAATTTTCTACTCAGTTTTATCCTTAGATGTTCCCATGAGTGCTTAGAGTGGACAATCCTCTATCTGAAATGGTATTGGGCAGTGGTGGTATTCAATTTTTTTTACTACTGGTTCTGTGGGTGTGGCTTGGTGAGCATGGCAAAAGAAGGATACTGTAAAATCTCCATTCTGTTAGGCATCCAGAAATTGTCCATGGTAATCAATCACTCTGAGACAAACATAATCTCCAATTGATTTATTTGGAACAGCTCTGGTACATCTATGGAAATTTCCAAAACTGAAAGTCATTCCCACCTTATCTCCTCCCACTTCTTACACTTTATTAATCACGAGAACCAATTAACTGGAATTTTTTCATGCGACATCCTAAATAACCTTGAACTGTTCAACTCCCTCACCCCTTCATCTCTTCACATAACATTCTTGGCAGCTGAATCTCAGAGGTGACACATTCACTCCCCAGCCCACTAACCTGCTTTCCAGCTCCATTCTCCCGTGCAGGGCAACCAAAGAAGACCAAGGCATTCAGCTGGGAATCAGGAGGCAGTGAATAGATGAGGGCAGAGCCAACCAGAGGTGGTATTTACCGGTTCTATAAACTACTCAAAATTTCTGCTATCGGTTCTCCAGAACCTCTCAGAATTGGCTGAATACCACCTCTGGTATTTGTTCTCCTGTTCAAGCATGAGATTGGACTAGAGCCATATTTGCTTGGCATCTTCAGGGCTGCCACAGCAGTAGCTGTGCAAGCTGTGGGCATGGGAGAGGGGAGGTGGAGGTAGTGAGGGTTTATAACCAAAATAATTCTTTCCCCTGGGAATCAAGGACGTCTTGCCACCACCCAGGGAGGCATGGCTGAAAGCTAACTATAGTTAGGACAGTGGTTGGGTTGGACCATGTGATGGCCATGTGGATTGCGGGGGGGGGGTTGACTTTCCATTGGGTGAGTAAAATGCCGGGCTTTCAGATTCAGGTTTTCCCCAGATGTGCCAATATGACATCTTTAATAAATCTATACTTTGAGGAAGATGCCTCCCTTGGAGTTTTGAATCTGTTGGGGGTGTTACTTGGAACCCTGACACCATCCATCAAACTACATCTGAAAACAAACTAACTCAGCAGTTATTTAAAAATACAAATAAATGAGTATAATGATTCAATGAAAAAAGGGAGGGGTAATCAAACCAATTGTCAATGGAAAGTTCTTCCCATAAGGTCCTGGCACTTCTTCAAAGGTTCTCTGTTTTTTAGGGGATCAAACTTTATTCCAGGGAGGAGGTGGGAATCCAGAGCAAGATGACAAATTGGGTGCCTTTGTGCAAGATGCTTCGACAGATCAGTAGAAGTCCTGTTCACCCCATTTCCAGAACCACCAAAGTTCCTTTTATTGTGTAGCCAGGGGTGTGTTTCTACTGGTTTGGCCCAGTTTGGGTGACCCGGTAGCTCCAAGGGTCAGCTGTGAGCAAAATGGCTTGCTCTGACGATCAGCTGTTGGGACCACCCGCTCGCCCCGACTGCAGTCTGTGTCAGCTTTGAAATTCAGCTGCCAACATAATGGAAAAATGGGTGGAGGAGTTGACAAGTTCAAGGTTATTCTGTATGTCGCAGTAAGAAATTCCATTTGCAGTTAATTGGTTCTCATGATTTATGAAATGTAGAAGTGGAAGGAGAAAAAGGTGGATTCTGTGTAGCATGCAAAAATTCTTTCACTTTGGAAAATGTCTTAGACGTACCAGATCTGTTTCTAATAAATCAATTGGAAAGAATATGTCTCAGAATGATTGATATCCTGGATACTTTCTGGATGCCTTACAGTCTGTGCTTTATATCCTTGTTTTCAAACTCAGCTGATTCATGCAGCATAGCAGTTTGCCACACATCAGCTGTTTAACACACAGAGATTGCTGGAGAAGGTCAGTTGCAAATGCTCTGTATGCGCGTAAGAGCCACTTGCTCACCGAACTGGTTGTTACACCGGTTGAATCACCCCCCTGCATGTTGACTGAATAAAACTTGGCAGTGGGCTGCGTCAGATGCCCTCGACAGGGTTGTCCCCATGTGTCCCCTTACACGCTGTGGATCCTGGGTTGCCCCTTGGTATACCGAGGAGCTCCGGGAGATGAAGCGTCGTCGAAGGGGCTTAGAGAGCAGATGGAGGTCCACCCGCTCCCAGTCTGATCGAGCCCAGCTAAGAGCCTATATTAGGACTTACCTGGTAGCTATGAGAGAGGCAAGAAGGTCTTATCTCTCCACTCTCATAGCGTCTGCAGATAACCGCCCAGCCACCCTGTTTCGGGTTACCCGCTCTCTCTTTTGTATGGGGGAGGGGCTAGACCCGTTGCGGGGAAGGGCTGAGGAGTTTGGTCAATATCTGTTGGATAAGATCGCTCGGATTCGGGGCGGGTTGCCCTCTGATTTGCAGTGGTCTGAGGAATGGGATACAGGCAGTCTGGCCAGTGTGATCTGGGATGAGTTCAATCCTGTTTCCGAGGATGAAGTGGACAGGATTATGCGGCGACTGAGTTCCACCACATGTTTATTGGACCCGTGTCCTTCCTGACTGACTTATGCCGCCAGGGAGGCCACCTGCGGTTGGCTCCGGGCAGTTGTCAACGCTTCGTTAAGGGAGGGTGTTTTTCCCTCCGCCTTGAAGGAGGCGGTGGTAAGACCCCTCCTGAAGAAGCCTGCCCTGGACCCGATCGTGTTAGACAACTTTTGTCCAGTCTCCAACCTTTGTTTTTTGGCGAAGGTTGTTGAGAGTGTGGTGGCTCAGCAGGTTCCGCTTTTCCTGGATGAAGCAGAATACCTGGATCCATATCAATTGGGCTTCCGACCCGGTTACAGCACGGAGACGGCATTGGTTGCGCTGATGGATGATCTCTGGAGGGCCCGGGAGAGGGGTTTTTCCTCTGTCCTGGTCCTATTAGACCTCTCAGTTTCTAAGGATCTATTTTTCTTTCAGCTTTTTGCCTATTTGAAGAATGTCCACTTCAACAACAGTGCTGGAGATGAAGTCTCCTTCTCAGAAAATGGACTGGGATCTGCTCATTACGATCTTCTCAACTGGCTTTTCCTCCACAATCTGTCTTTTGTCCCTGTGATGGTTGGGCAAATGGACCCCAGGTTTCCCCCAGGCCAGGATTTTACCATCAACTCCAGTGCAATCATCTGGGCCAGAAAGGTGAGCTAGAAGAAAATGTTCTGAATTCAGAGAAAGCTTCATTTTCTCCTGTGAAGATGCAGAAGAAACACTGAAAAAAAGATGGGCTGAATTAGAAAAATGGACAGCCAAGTAGCAAAAGATCTGCTTTCATGAAACAGGTTCAAAACTGATTTCTGCCATGTCCAAAAAGGGCTGGAATTAGGAAAAGATTCTGGTTGAAAGCTAAGGTGCAATTAGAGAAGGCAGCAATGAACTTTTTTATTCTTTCTTTTAGAAGAAGAAGGAGAAATCTCCTATTTCTGATAAATAGGTGTCCATTCTTCTTCTTAAAAGCCTCCATTGATGAAGCACCTACAACTTCTGAAAGCAATTTGTTACACTGGTTAATTGTTCTCACTGTTAGGAATTTCCTCCTTACTTCTAGGTTACTTCTCTCCTAGGTTAGTTTCCATCCATTGTTTCTTCTCTTGCCTTCAGCTGCTTTGGTAAATAATTTCCCCCCTTTTCTTTGTAGCAGCCCTTCATGTATTGGAGGACGCTGTCATCTCATCCCTGGTTTTTCTTTTCTTTTCTTTTCTTTTCTTTTCTTTTCTTTTCTTTTCTATTAATTAATTTATTTATTTATTCATTTATTTATTCATTTATTTATTTATTATTTGGTCTTATATGCCGTTCTAACTCCCTAGGGACTCAGGGCGGCTCACATCATAAAAACATACAATAACAAATTTTAAAAAGTTAAAAAAATATTAAACCAATATGACCAAATAAATTATCTAAAACCAGAACAAACTTTTAAAACTAACCCAACCCCCCCTCTTAGTCCAGGCCGGCTTGTTCAAGTAACAAGGCTTTAGGCCACAGCAGAAGGATCAGAGATCAGGGGCCAAATGGAGCTTCAGTGGAAGCTGGTTCCACAATGTGGGCACACCCACAGAGAAGGCGCTACCCCTAGGGACCGCCAGGCGACACTGTTTGGCTGACAGGACCCCAAGGAGGCCCTGCCTGTGGGATCGCACCGGGCGATGGGAATTCAATGCTGGCAGGAGACGCTCACGCAAGTACCCCAGCCCTAAGCCATTTGACTAAGCCATTTGTACCCTGGCCCTAAGCCATTTGACTAAGTATATCCAGTTCCTGCAATCATTCTGTGTATGTCTTAGCTTCTAGGCCCCCAATCATTTTTGTTGCTCTTCTCTGAACTCTTTCCAATGTCTCAACATATTTTTGTATTGGGGTAACCAAAAATGGATGCAAAGCTTGGATTCTACGTGTAGTCTTACAAAGTCTGTGTAGAGCTGTACTAGTACTTCATGTGATTTTCTGCAAAGAAGAGCAACAAAAATGATTAGGAGGCTGGAGGCTAAAACGTATAAAAAATGGTTGCTCAAATTGAATATGTCTAGTTTAATGAAAAGAAGGACTTGGGGTGACATGATAGCAGTCTTCCAATATCTCAGGCATTGCCACAAAGAAGAGGGAGTTAGGCTATCCTCCAAAGCACCTGAAGGTAAGGCAAGAAGCAACAGATGGAAACTAAACAAGGAGAGAAGCAATCTAGAACTAAGGAGAAATTTCCTGATGGTTAGAACAATTAATCAGCAGAACAACTAGTCTCTATAAGTTGTGAATGTTCCAACACTGGAAGTTTTTAAGAAGAGATTGAACAACAATTTATCTGAAATGGTATAGGGTTTCCTGCCTGAGCAGGGAGTTGGAGTAGAAAACCTATAAAGTCCCTTCCATCTCTGCCATTCTATCCTACCCTGTCCTATCCTCTCCCTCTTGTAATGCAACCTAGGGTTTTTGGAATGCTGCCACAGATTGTTGGCTCAAATTTAGATTGTTGTCCCCTAGAACTGTAAGATCCCTCTTACAATTAACCATGGGATTTTTGGTACCAATTTGGGTTGTTGAACAAGGACTACCTATGACTGCCTTACGTAAAGAAAGCTCCAACCTCCAGCATGAATTAGTTAGCTGGCAATGCCACTGGTGTTAATTCCCCAGAAACTGTTCCCAGTTGACATTACAGAATGGTGAATCAGCTTTTCTAAAGACCTTTTGTAGAAGGCAATCTCAGCATGGAAATTACATGATACATGATCATTGAAGAGACCATCTCAAGCCTTTCTCTTTTCTGTTTTAGAAGCTGCCCTTTGCCAGGTGTGGCATGAAGAGGTGCCAGGCAGGACAGAGGAGAAAAGTTCCAGAGGGAAAGCAGATTTGCTGCTACCAATGTGACCCTTGTCTAGAAGGGAGCATTTCTAATCAGACAGGTACAGCAGCCTTCACATATAGATCTTCCAGGATCAAGGAATCCCTTTGATGGATAAAATATTAAGAGATTTTTGATAATTTGTGGTAGTTTGATATGCTTCATGGTACAGGTATAAATTGTCCTGCCCTACCCCCCCAGTCAAACTTCCCACTTCTGAGAAATGAGGATTGGCAAGACTGCTCTCCTCACCAAATTTACCATATGGTGAATTCCAGGTTCCTTGCTTTCTTTTCAATTCCTCTTGTTACATACCAATGGGAAAACAAACTATTTATTACTTTCCTGAATTTAAGTTAAAGTTAAAGTTTACTTTATTGTCATTGCACCTCATAAAATTAAATGCCATCTTCAGTGTACATCATACGTAAGCAAACTACAACAAATTAAACAAAAACACACATCATTCGCTTTGTATACAATTGAATTGAAAAACCCCAATACTGCACTAATATTGTGCTATACAGTAGAATTCAATATAGTTACTGCTCTGGGATAGATGCTTTTTTCCAGCCTATAAGTCCTTGATTTTATTATTGTCTTGTACCATCTGTTAGATCGTAATAGTTCAAAAAACAAAAGGGTGCCCAGGATGAGATGGATCTTTGAGAATGTTTTGAACTTTCTTAAGGCAGCGGGAGCTAAAAAGCTGTTCCAAAGAGGGGAGAGAGCAACCAGTGATCCTATGTTAACCTTGAATGAATGACACAGTTACTTGTGTGTTACTTGTAATATGCTACTTCTACCAAGATTATTAGTCTCCCTGGAAACTTATAGGCCTGTCAGAAAAATAGATCAATCTACCAGTCTCTCTCTCTCTGTGTCAATTTATGGTCTTATAACACACCAAATGATAATGTAATTAAACAGCAAATAGCAGGATTCTTGACTGAGAAATCAGTCAATTGTCTATGGCTTCCATTGTAAATTAAAAAGAAAAGAAAAGAAAAGAAAGAAGGAAGGAAGGAAGGAAGGAAGGAAGGAAGGAAGGAAGGAAGGAAGGAGAGGGAGGGAGGGAGAGAGGGAGGGAGGGAGGGAGGAAGGAGTGAAAGCAAGAAGAAAGAAAGAGACAGAGGAGAAAGAGAGAAAGAGAGAGAGAGAGAGAGAAAATTATTATACAAGTGCCCAGTGATTGGAAGGGGAGAGATTCCAATCACACATCCTTTGCATTCTATACAAATGAATTGAAACCCCCTGATACTGCATTAATATTGTACTATACAGTAGAATTCAATATAGTTACTGCTCTGGGTGGATACCGTTTTTCAGCCTATTTGTCTTTGTTTTTATTATTGTCTTGTACTGTCTGTCAGATGGTAATAGTTCAAAAAAGGGTGCCCAGGATGAGATTGATCTTTGAGAATGTTTTGAACTTTCTTAAGGCAGTGGGAGCTAAAAAGCTGTTTGAAAGAAGGGAGAGGGCAACCAGTGATCCTCTCAACAATCATGTTAAACCTGAATGAATGACACAGTTACCTGTGTGTTACTTGCAATGTACTATTTCTATCAAGATTATTAGTCTCCCTGGAAACATATATGCCTGACAGAAAAATAGATCAATCTACCTCTCTTTGTGTGTGTGTGTCAACTTATGGTCTTATAACACACCAAATGATAATATAATTAAGCAGCAAATAGCAGGATTCTTTACTGAGAAATCAGTCAATTGTCTTTGGCTTCCATTACAAATTAAAAAGTAAAGAAAGTAAAGAAAGAAAGATAGAAAGAGAGAGAGAGTCAAAATAATTATGCAAGTGCCCAGTGATTGGAAGTGGAGAGATTCCAATCACTGAGTAACCAATCCCAAAGTTCTTTTTTGAACTTTTTGGAAAGAAGTCACAACTGAGATCTGAGGGAAAAGGGATAATTCTCACTATGGATCCCTATGAAATATCTACTCTTCATTTCAGATGCATCTCGCTGTGTACCCTGCCCAGAAGACCAATACCCTAACAAGAACAAGGACCACTGCATTGCCAAGAAGCTACATTTCCTTTCCTATCAAGACACTCTGTGATACATTTTAGCTTCTTTAGCTCTTTCTCTCTCTGTGATCACATCTGCAGTCCTGGTGATTTTCTATAAACATCGTAACACACCGATCGTCAAAGCCAACAACCGAGATCTCACCTATATCCTCCTGGTCTCCCTCCTGCTGTGCTTCCTCTGCTCCTTCCTCTTCATTGGTCAACCAGGGAAGCTCACCTGTCTCTTCCGACAAACTGCCTTTGCCATTCTCTTTTCCCTAGCAGTTTCCTCTGCCTTAGCAAAAACTGTCATGGTGGTTCCAGCCTTCATGGCCACCAAGCCAGGGAACAAGGCAAGGAAATTCTTAGGAAAACCATTGACCAACTCCATTGTGTTAGGCTGTCCCCTGGTTCAAGCAGTTCTTTGTGCCATCTGGTTGGGAACCCCCCCCATTTCCAAATGTGGACTTCCACTCTTTGGTAGGGGAGGTCATCCTGGAATGTCATGAAGGCTCAGCTTCAATTTTTTACACTGTCCTCACCTATCTGGGTTTCCTGGCCCTCATCACTTTCACTGCGGCCTTCTTGACTAGGAAATTGCCTGACAGCTTTAACGAAGCCAAATTCATTACTTTCAGCATGCTGGTCTTTTGCAGTGTTTGGATCACCTTCCTCCCAACCTACTTGACCACCAAAGGGAAGTCCATGGTGGCTGTGGAGATCTTCTCCATCTTGGCCTCTGGGGCTGGCCTCTTGGCTTGCATCTTTTTCCCCAAATGCTACATTATTTTATTGAGACCGAATCTTAATTGTAGGGAAAATTTGATAAGAAATAAAAATCTCTAACTGATGCAGACATATGAACCATTTATATTTATCTTTGAGGCTTTGTTTAGTATATGATTCTGAAAAGATAATTCTAAAAAAATGATGGCATGAACAGGGAACATTTCAAGTAAATGAGTTATGAAGCTACAAAAACAGACTGTGAAGTGGGTATGTGGGGTCTCTAACAATTCTTTGAGTTCTAAGCACATAGTGCTTATGACCAGTAACCTGAATAACTGGAAATAAGCATCCTATAATCTTCTCGGCTGTCCTCACCACTCCCTGTATGGACCTTCTATCTGAGGCACTGCTACCACCAAACCAAACAGTGATGCAGTTTGATAAAATGCTCTCAATTGTGCCTCTATCAATAGTGACCATGACAGAAGGAGAAGTGCTCTCCTTATCTGATGCAGAAAATGTAAGTGGTAAGCAAAATGCATGGTAAGTTTCTTTAGAATGTCCCCATAATAGTAACTCCTGAATTGTAAGAGGCAAACACATATTCTAAATAACACAAATGTTCTCTGTAGATTACAGAGGGGCAAGAAGTAATATGGCATTTTTCAGGGTTCCGGCGATTGCCCTAATTAAATCATGAGCCTCGAGCCAAGCTTCAAAATAATCCAAAGTATTTATTAGGAGCAACATGTCGGCATTGAGGACCTGTACACTGCACAAGTCAAAAAGAGGGCTGTGAAAATATTTACAGACTTCTCACATCCTGGACATAAACTCTTTCAAACTCCTACGCTCAAAACGATGCTATAAAGCACTGCACACCAGAACAACTAGACACAAGAAATGTATCTTTCCTTTTTATGTACCCTGAAAGCATATGCACCAAGACAAATTACTTGTGCATCTCATCACACTTGGTCAATCATTCTTTTTTTAAATAATGCTTTATTAATTTTTTCCCCTTTATGCATATTACCAATAGTTATTAAACAGCACTGAGACATTATATATACATTTATGTGTCCTATCAAAACTTACTATGCATAATACTTTCATAGCCTCTTATTTATTATATACATTATTTACAATTTCTGTCTTTATATCTATTATCTATCCAAATAAAACATGTTTCCCATACTGCGTTGTATTCTGTGTCTGTTTTCTCTTTTAGTTCCATAGTTAATTTATCCATTTCCACACACTCTAAACTTTTTTTGATTATTAAGCCTTCAGGTGGTATAGAATTTTCCTTCCAGTACTGAGCATATGAAATTCATGCTGCTGTTAATATATGTAATATAACATATTTTATCTTCCTTTTATAATTTTTTATTATTATTCCTAAGAGGAATAATTCTGGGACAAAATCAATTTTGTTTTGAGTTAACTCTTCTAACCACGTTTGAAATCATTCATTCATTCATTCATTCATTCATTCATTCATTCGTCCCTCCCCACTCTGATTTTATTGAGGAAACCTCAATACCAGGTGTATGATTATGGATTTACTCAAATAAGACATTTTCCATGATTTATAAGCTCTAGTTTAAAGTTTCCACTAAGGCATGTGAAACAAGATGAATATTGAAAAAATAAAGCTATGGGCAGCATTTGTGATGGCTCATCATCCAACTCTGTCAGAAAGCAAAGGACAGGGACACTGCATGAGATTGGAGGACCCTCTGATATTAAGATGCTGTGTTATGTTTATAGATCAAGGTTCTTCAAACTTGGCAAGTTTAAGACTTCTGGACTTCAACTCCCAGAATTCCTGAGCTAACATGACTGGAGGAGGAATTCTGGGAGTTGACATCCACAAGTCTTAAACTTGCCAAGTTTGAAGACCTCTGTTATAGATGGTAACCAGCAATTTAATTGCAGATAGAAGCCAGCTGCTCTTCACTCCTGGTGCTACCAGGTGTTGGCCAACATTTGAATGAGACATGGTTTCCACCTAAGCTACGCCTAAAAGCTGTTTTGGGTGGAGAGAAGACATGAGAGATTTTCTGGCTATTCTTCAGAATATTTTCTTTTCTTCCCCTTTTGGGAAAATCATCCCCCCAAATATGGAATCAACCTATTCTCCAAAGCAGCTGAAGGCAGGACAAGAAGCAATAAATGGAAAATAATCAATGAATGAAGCAACTTATAACTAAGGATATATTTCCTGAAAGTTAGAATAATTAATCAATGGAACAACTTGCCTGCAGAACTTGTGGGTAAACCAGCATTGGAGGTTTTAAGGAAGAGATTGGACAATGATTTGTCTGAAATGCTACAGGATTTCCTTCCTAAGCAGGCAGTTGGACTAGAAGACATCTAAGGTCCCATCCAACTCTCATATTCTGTTATCCTTGGGGGTATATTTTATTTTGGGTAGAATATTTTATTCTGGGGATGGGGTTCTCTTTACACCTGCATCTGAGCAAACTCTGGCGCAGGATATATCCCAACTTGAGTGCGGTGCTCAATTTGAGGTAGGCCAAGTGCCACCTGCACCCTGACCTCAAGTTCATCTGCTTCAAAAGACACAGATCTTTCCCTTCTGAAGTGTGGAGATAACCTATCACTAAATGTGCAAGATGGTACTCTTCCTTGCAATTATCAGAAGAACAGTAATTCATCATGTATCCCCCATAGATTTCTACCTACAAAAGTCTTTCAAGATACAACCTGCGTAAATGAAGCAAGGTCTGAGCCCTCCCAAGGGGAGATAGACATGTCACCTTAGGTTGCTTTGCAAAGCAGCATTTTTTTGCAATCAATGAAACTTAACTGGCTTCAATCTTCTCTTCAGTGACAAGTGAAGCCAGGTAAGAGAAAGCACCCTTGATATTATTTTTCCCCAATGCCATCCAGGTGGAGAAACCTCCTCCTTCTGTGCTAAAGCTTTGTTGAGATTGCATGGGGGACCCTGAAGTTTAGCTTCCCACTAAGCATTGATTTTTGGTCTAGAAAGGAAGGTGAGAATAATGACTGGGCTGCTTCTCCTGCTGCTGCTTCTCTTTTGGCTCATGCCTTCAACATCTCATAGGATAACACAAACTGTATGCATACTGAGGAACCACTTGCGAAGGGTGGAAGATTACTATAGTCCTGGTGATCTCATTATTGGTGGGAATTTGCTCCTGGAAAAATTTTGGGACTTTAGAGAGTTGAAATTTGACTGTGAGCCATCAAAGGGGTCAATTACAAAAAGGTATGATTCACCTGGAAGGGACAGTAGCTAGAGGATTGTTTGTTTTGTTGGAGATTCAGAGACCCCTTTCAGAAATTCCTGTGATACTTTCAGGTTTTCCTGCAGCTCAGAACCTTTGGTAGTTTCCTAGCTAAAGGACCATAAAATAGGCCACAATGTTCAGGAATGGAATGTTCAGGAATGGAATGGAACAGAATATTCTTTATTGGCCAAATGTGATCGGACACACAAGGAATTTGTCTCTGGTGCATCGGCTCACACTGTACATATAAACAGCAAGTAGTAGGTCATTGGTCATAAACATAGTCACAATCATTAATTAAAAGTTACAAACAACAATGGATAAATAAAAAAACTAATAGGAGAAGATAATAGGAATGACGAGAAGGTGAGAGAATGTGAAATGAGATGGTGCTGTCGGAATTAAGTTTTCAGCAGAGTTATGCAGGGGGAAAAATAAACAGTATACAAATTGAGGAAGCGGGGATATGGTAGGAACTGTGGTCTTAGCGAAGAAGACAATTGATAATATTAATTTGGATAGGAAACACTCAAAGAAAAGGCCAATCCATGTAGAATGTGGAAGTGTTGCAAAATGAAAAACACAACTCAGTTTTTGAATCATTGGTATCCTTTTGTAATGGCCTTTTAGCAAACCTTGTGGCTTCCAGTGTTGCATTCTGAACTGCAATACTGGTTGCTATGGTTCCCTGAGCTGAAATGGCTTTCAAAAGGACAACCAATGTGCAAAAGCTACCTTAGATATTTCTCCCATGGATGAGCCATGACAGATTGCCAATGGGATACTTCCAAGTCCCTCTCTATATTGATTGGTACTGTTCAGGGCAGTCTACCCACACAATCTTTTTAATCACATTTTCTTGTCCAATGGCTCACAACAATAGATTCACCATCTCAAAGTCCAGAAGAACACACACACAGGGAGAAAGACACGCAAGAAAAACAAACTTCACAGCACACAATATCTTTCCTATAATATTTCCAAATGTGTTTTTCATTATAGTGTTACTCTCAAGAATTACCACCTGTTTCTTGCCTTGGTGCATGCAGTAACAAACATCAACAAGGATTTGGTTTTGCTTCCCAACATCACACTCGGCTTCCATATTTATGACAATAAAGACACTGTTAGGAGGATTTCCTCGAACAGCCTCTCTCTTCTGTCTACACGAGGCCGAATGGTTCCAGTTTACAAATGTGACAAGCAGGACACTCTGCTCTCTGTCATTGGAGAGCTCAGCTCCCAACCCTCAAGGCAGATGGCCTCCATCTTCAGCATCTTCAAGGTCCCACAGGTAAGGGGTTCCATTGGATAGTCTAATTTGACTCAATATTGTCAGTTAAATATTACCAGTTATACCTATACCTATCAGGAGCCATGGTGGCAAGTGATTAGAATGCAGTATTGCAGGCTAACTCTGCCAACTTCCAGCAGTTCAATCCTGACAGGCTCAAGGTTGACTCAGCTTTCCAATCTTCTGGGATCAGTACAGTGAGGAGCCAGATTGTTGGGGGCAAGAGGCTGACTCTGTAAACTGCTTAGACAGGGCTGTAAAGCACCATGAAGTGATATATAATTCTAAGTGCTGTTGCTATTAGGCACAGATTAACAGAAACATAGGTATTATTTATTTATTTATTTATTTATTTATTTATTTATTTATTTATTTATTGCTTGGACTTGTTTGCCGCCTTATCTCCCGAAGGACTCAGGGCAGCTCACATCATAAAACCCCACAATACAAAATTTAAAATTCATTAAAAGTTATTAAACCCAAGCCAAACAATATCTAAAAACCCACAAAAGACATTACATTTAAAACATCTATCACATTAGGAGAATATATTTATATAGCACATAGCAAAGTAAAAGCATTCGAATGCCTGGTCCTTGGCTTGTGCCAAAATTTATCCAGAAGCCTCTTGCTCTCCTCAGTGAATTGGTGTGATTGGCAGGGCAAAAAGCCACAGGATAGTGATCCTTAACCTTAGCATAAAATATGAACTTGTCATGGAAAATTCATTTGTAAAGTAAGATTCTCCCTTTCTGCAGCTTGGTTTTGACTTCCTCAAGTTCACTGAGGAAGACAGAACTGTGTTCCCTTTCTTTTTCCGGATCAATCCCCATGAATTTCTTCAGTATGTGGGTTTAGTCCGGCTGCTCCTGTATTTCCAGTGGAACTGGGTTGGGCTGGTGGCCCCTGAAGGTGACAACGGAGAACGTTTCATCTCAACTCTGATGCCGATGTTGAAGGAGAAGGAAATCTGCCCAGCCTTTACTCAACTGTTCAAATCTGAATCTGTTGTTTTTGCAGCAATGAATCTTATTCCTTTAATCCTAACTCAGTTTAAAGCTGAAGTGGTTATTTTGTTTGGAGAATCCAAGTCTATTAAGACTATATATGTGTCTCTGAGTTACTTAGAAAAGCACAGCGGGATTGCATTTAGAACTGTTTGGATCCTGACTTCCCATTGGGAAATCAGTGCATCTCATAAGATTTTGCCATTTCTAAAGTTCTTCCATGGAGCTTTGCATTTCAGGGATCACAGCCATGATAACCCAGAATTCAGGCACTTACTTCTTTCGTTAGACCCCTTGAGGACCCAAGGAGACGTCTTTCTCCCTCTATGGTGGGAAAGGCTCTTTGGCTGCATGATCCACAAACAAAAAGTGTTCCTTGAAAATGGGTGGAAACCATGTACTGGAAAGGAGAATTTACAGAATTTGCCATCTTACATGTTTGAAGCAGGCATGACAGGTGAAAGTTACAATATCTACAATGCCGTTTATGCTGTGGCACATGCCTTTCATGACATGCATGAATCAGGAGCACGACCAGCCATGTTGAGGCTTGGAGAGAGGATCTCCAATATACAGCCATGGCAGGTAATTCTGGAATTTTCTACTCAGTTTTATCATTAGATGTTCCCATGAGGACTTAGACTGGACAATTCTCTATCTGAAATGGTATTGGGCAGTGGTGGTATTCAACTTTTTTTACTACTGGTTCTGTGGGTGTGGCTTGGTGAGCATGGCAAAAGAAGGATACTGTAAAATCTCCATTCTGTTAGGCATCCAGAAATTGTCCATGGTAATCAATCACTCTGAGACAAACATAATCTCCAATTGATTTATTTGGAACAGCTCTGGTACATCTATGGAAATTTCCAAAACTGAAAGTCATTCCCACCTTATCTCCTCCCACTTCTTACACTTTATTAATCACGAGAACCAATTAACTGGAATTTTTTCATGCGACATCCTAAATAACCTTGAACTGTTCAACTCCCTCACCCCCCTTCATCTCTTCACATAACATTCTTGGCAGCTGAATCTCAGAGGTGACACATTCACTCCCCAGCCCACTAACCTGCTTTCCAGCTCCATTCTCCCGTGCAGGGCAACCAAAGAAGACCAAGGCATTCAGCTGGGAATCAGGAGGCAGTGAATAGATGAGGGCAGAGCCAAACAGAGGTGGTATTTACCGGTTCTATAAACTACTCAAAATTTCTGCTATCGGTTCTCCAGAACCTCTCAGAATTGGCTGAATACCACATCTGGTATTTGGTCTACTGCTCAAGCATGCGATTGGACTAGGAGATCTCCAGGCACAACTCTATTATTCTATGTTTAAATATTTCCATGCCATCTGTCAGCCCTAGAGCCATATTTGCTTGGCATTTTCAGGGCTGCCACAGCAGAAGCTGTGCAAGCTGTGGGCATGGGAGAGAGGAGGTGGAGGTAGTGATGGTTTGTAACCCAAATAATTCCTTCCCCTGGGAATCAAGGACGTCTTGTCAGCACACGGGGAGGCATAGCTGTAAGCTAACTAGAGTTAGGACAGTGGCTGGACTGGACCATGTGATGGCCATGTGGATTGAAGGGCTTTGACTTTCCTTTGGGTGGGGAAAATGCAGGGCTTTCAATTTTGGGTTTTCCCCAGATGTGCCTCTATGACATCTTTAATAAATATATACTTTGAGGAAGATGCCTGCTTCGGAGTTTTGAATCTGTTGGGGGTGTTACATGGAACCCTGACACAATTCTTCTAACTGCATCTGAAAACAAACTAACTCAGCAGTTATTAAAAAATTCAATTAAATGAGTATAATGATTCATTAAAAAAGGGAAGGGTAACCAAACCAGTTGTCAATGGAAAGTTCTTCCCATAAGTTCCTGAAAGATCTTCAAAGGTTCTCTGAGTTTCCGGGGATCAAACTTCATTCCAGGCAGGAGGTGGGAATCCAGAGCTGGATGGCAAAGTGGGTGCCTTTGTGCAAGATGCTTCAACAGATCAGTAGAAGTCCTGTTGACCCCATTTACAGAACCACCAAAGTTCCTTTTATCTTGTAGCTGGGAGGGGGATTCTACTGGTTTGGCCCAGTGTGGGTGAACTGATAGCGCCAAGGGTCAGCTGTGAGCAAAATGGTTTGCTCTCACAGTCAGCTGTTTGGACCACCCGCTTGCCCTGGCTGTAGTCTGTGTCAGCTTTGAAATTCAGCTGCCAACATAATGGGAAGGGGGGGTGGAGGAGTTGACAAGTTCAAGGTTATTCTGTATGTCGCAGTAAGAAATTCCATTTGCACTTAATTGATTCACATGATTTATGAAGTGTAGAAGTGGAAGGAGAAAATTGTGGATTCTGTGTAGTGCACGAAAATTCTGTCACTTTGGAAAATGCCTTAGACGTACCAGATCGGTTTCTATTAAATCAATTGGAGACAATATGTCTCGGAGTGATTGATATCCTGGATACTTTCTGGATGCCTTACAGTCTGTGCTTTATATCCTTGTTTTCAAGCTCAGCTGATTCATGCAGCATAGCGGATTGTCGCGGGTCAGCTCTTTAACCCACAGAGATTGCTGGAGAAGTTCAGTTGCAATGCTCTGCATGCGTGTAGGAGGCACTCGCTCACCAAAATTGTTGTTAAACCAGTTGAATTGCACCCCTGCAAGTAGCGTGAATACAACTTGAAATAAGACACTTCTCTTGATTCCTTTTAACTTGCTTTATTTTTAATGACATAGCATTCTGTGTGAATACGGACTGTTTGTTTAAGATAGTATTTGCTGTACTGCTTAGCTTGCTGTGTGAAAGGAGTTTCGGAGAAATTCAGTAGGCTGTTCTGCATCCAAGGCTTAACCTGGGTTGCCTGTTGATTGTGGAGGGACCAAAGCAGGCAGACTGTTGCTTTCAGTGAACTATCTTATCAAGTCATAGGCTGTGGTCTACTTTATCAAATGTCTTACTGAAGTGCAAGTAAGTTATGTCCACAGCATTTGGCATTCGTTTTCACTAATTTAGCCATGTTGTCAAACAATGCAATAAGATTTGTCTGGCATGACCTGTTTGGGAAACCAACATAGAAGTTCAGCAACGGCAATTACATTAATACAGAATGTTACAACAAGTCATAAGTATGATCTTATCGCTAAATTCCCAAATATTTTTCCATGGCCAGAACTTTGTGGATTAGTAGTAAGTCCTGTTATTCAGAGCCTTTTTGTAACATCATCATCATCATCATCATCATCATCATCATCATCATCATCATCATAATTTATTCGACTTGTATGCCGCCCTTCTCCCTAAGAACTCTGGGCGGCTAACATTAAAACAGCACAAACAGTTCCTGAATAGGTGGTCATAACTTGAGGACTATCTGTACTCCTAATTAAAATAGCATTTGTCATTTATAATACCTGGGGCCAAGACAAGCATTTGTAAAAGTAGCCAAGAATTACAGCATCTAAGCTAAACAATAATATTTGAAGTGTGGCATGATAATCAGTGTAAGGATTATTCTACAGAAATTGAAGTTGAAGAAATCAAGTTACTAACACATGCCCCATGAAACCTTCTTGTGATTTGATGCTACTCCTGTTCACTCAGATATCCACAAAATTAAGGTGTCTAGATTTACAGGCTTGCAACTATCTCCTAAAACAAGGGTTACCATAGAAGCAGGTTCTAGAAGCAGAGGCTGTATTCAGCAGGTTCTGACCAGTGCTGGAGAACCGGCAGTGGAAATTTTGAGTAGTTCGGAGAACTGGCAAATCCCACCTCTGACTGGCCCTGCCCCCATCTATTCCCTGCCTCCCACTGAGTCCCAGCTGAATGGCTGTGTCTTCATTTGTTGCCCTGCACAGGAGAAGGGAGCTGAAAAGCAGGTTAATGGGTTGGGGACGCAATGGGATTTTGCACTAACCGTCCCCTCGAGTGAGGTGGGAATGGAAATTTTAGAGTATCCTTCCCCTGCCATGCCCACCAAGCCACACCCACAGAACTGGTAGTAAAAACTGTTGAGACCCACCACTGGCTAGAAGCCATGTTTTTAATTTCTAATTACCACAGTTGCTAAGGATCTATTTGTCTTTCAGCTTTTTGCCTATTTGAAGACTGTCCACTTCAACAACAGTGCTGGAGAGGAAGTCTCCTTCTCAGAAAATGGACTGGGATCTGCTCGTTACGATCTTCTCAACTGGCTTTTCCTCCACAATCTGTCTTTTGTCCCCATGATGGTTGGGCAAATGGACCCCAGGTTTCCCCCAGGCCAGGATTTTACCATCAACTCCAGTGCAATCATCTGGGCCAGAAAGGTGGGCTAGAAGAAAATGTTCTGAATTCACAGAAAGCTTCATTCTCTCCTGTTAAGATGCAGAACACACACTGAGAAAAAAAAGATGGGCTGAATCAGACAAATGGACAGCCAAGTGGCAAAAGATCTGCTTTCATGAAACAGATTCAAAACTGATTTCTGCCATGTCCAAAGAGGGCTGGAATTAGGAAACGATTCTGGTTGAAAGCTAAGGTCCAATTACAGAAGGCAACAATGAACTTTCTCATTCCTTCTTTTAGAAAAAGAAGGAGACCTCTACTATTTCTGATAAATAGGTGTCCATTCTTCTTAAAAGCCTCGATTGATGAAGCACCTACAACTTCTGAAAGCAATTTGTTTCACTGGTTAATTGTTCTCACTGTTAGGAATTTCCTCCTTACTTCTAGGTTACTTCTCTCCTTGGTTAGTTTTCATCCATTATTTCTTCTCTTGCTTTCAGGTGCTTTGGTAAATAATTTGTCCCCCTTTTCTTTGTAGCAGCCCTTCATGTATTGGAGGACGCTATCATTTCATCCCTGGTCCTTCTTTTTTTTCCCGAAATTTTTTTTTTATTTTTGAGACAAACATACAAACAAAACGTACAAAACATAGAAAACCATTTAAAAAAACCATCTTCCATATGTACATACAGTGTGTCAGTTGGTTACAAATCCTTTGTGTTATCCTTTCATCGCCATCACTCATAATTTATCAAAGATTCTCATATTAATAATAATAATAATAATTTATTTGACTTGTATGCTGCCCTTCTCCCTAGGGACTCAGGTTGGCGAACATTAAAACACAACATATTTACAATAAAAATAAATTAAACACAACAAGTCGGACTATCAGTTAAAATTAAACAGTTAAAATCCTCCCTTCCCAAGTCATTCCAGGCCAGCCTGTTGAAACAGCCAGGTCTTCAAGTCCCGGCAGAAGGAGCGGAGATCAGGGGCCAAACGGAGATCCATGGGGAGCTGATTCCAAAGGGCGGGCGTCCATGTTAAACATTCTTATATATTTATCAATTATTATTTATGCATGACTAGGCTATTTATTTCATCATTTATATGAGATATTCTCTATTTTAATGTAGAAACATTGTTATACCTTCATCCAATGGTTATATATGTCCACATCATATTTTATTACTATATATTAAACTTATTACAAAATTATCAAGTCTATTACATTATCATATCTTTTTATCTAACCATTGATAAAACAAATCTCATATCATATAAAATTGTTTATCTTCTTGTTCTCTAATTTCAAATGTCAACTTACTCATTTCAGCACAATTCATAATTTTCTTAATGACTTCCTCCTGCGTAGGTATTTTATCATTTTTCCAATTCTTAGCAAACACAATGCTAGCTACTGTTAAAACATTTACAATCATATATTTCAACTCTTTACTGTAGATATCTGGTATAATTCCCAATAAAAATATTTCTGGTTTCAAGTCTATGTGTTGTTGTATCAGTTTTTCCAACCATGTGTGGATTTTAGTCCAATATTTTTTTGCATTCGAACACGTCCACCACATATGGTAATATGATCCAGGCATCTAATGACATTTCCAACATCTATCCAATTTATTCTTAAACATTCTTGCCATTCTCGTCGGAGGTAAGTGCCACCTGTAAAACATCTTATACAAATTTTCTTTATAAGCAGTATTGTCATTTTATAATTCTGAGGCCATAATTTTTCCCACTTCTCTAAATCAATCCCATATCCAAAGTTTTCCCCCCATGCAATCATTGTTTCTTTAACCTGCTCCTCTTCCATTTTATATTCTAACAAATATCCATAAAGTTTTTTGATCACCTTTTCATCAGTACCCATCAATATTTTGTCTAACTCAGTCAACTGGTCCTTCTTTTCATTAGATTAAGTATATCCAGTTTCTGCAATCATTCTTTGTATGTCTTAGCTTCTATGCCCCCAATCATTATTGTTGCTATTCTCTGAACTCTTTCCAATGTCTCAACATTTTTTTGTATTGGGGTAACCAAAACTGGATGCTAAGCATGGATTCTAAGTGTACTCTTATCAAGTCTTTGTAGAGCTGTACTAGTACTTCATGTGATTTTCTGCAAAGAAGAGCAACAAAAATGATTAGGTGGTTGGAGGCTAAAACGTATAAAAAATGGTTGCTCAAATTGAATATGTCTAGTTTAATGAAAAGAAGGACTTGGGGTGACATGATAGCAGTCTTCCAATATCTCAGGCATTGCCACAAAGAAGAGGGAGTTAGGCTATCCTCCAAAGCACCTGAAGGTAAGGCAAGAAGCAACAGATGGAAACTAAACAAGGAGAGAAGCAATCTAGAACTAAGGAGAAATTTCCTGACAGTTAGAACAATTAATCAGCGGAACAACTAGTCTCCATAAGTTGTAAATGCTCCAACACTGGAAGTTTTTAAGAAGAGATTGGATAACAATTTATCTGAAATAGTATAGGGTTTCCTGCCTGAGCAGGAAGTTGGACTAGAAAACCTGTAAGGTCACTTCCATCTCTGCTATTCTATTCTGTTCTGTTCTGTTCTATTCTATTCTATTCTATTCTATTCTATTCTATTCTATTCCATTCCATTCCATTCCATTCAATTAAATTCCATCCCATCCCATCCCATCTCATCCCATCCTATCCTATCCTTCTTCTAATGCAACCTAGGCTTTTTGGAATGCTGCCACACATTGTTGGCTCAAATTTAGATAGTTGTCCCCTAGAACTCCAAGATCCCTCTTGGAATTAACCATGGGATTTTGGTACCATTTTGGGTTGTTGAACAAGGACTACCTATGACTACCTTACATAAGGAAAGCTCCAACCTCCAGCATGAATTAGATAGCTGGCAATGCCACTTGTGTTAATTCCCCAGAAACTGTTCCCAGTTGACATTACAGAATGGTGAATCAGCTTTTCTAAAGACCTTTTGTAGAAGACAATCTCAACATGATAATTACACAATCATTGAAGAGACCATCTCAAGCCTTTCTCTTTTCTGTTTTAGAAGGTGCCTTTTGCCAGGTGTGGCATGAAGAGGTGCCAGGCAGGACAGAGGAGAAAAGTTCCAGAGGGAAAGCAGATTTGCTGCTACCAATGTGACCCTTGTCCAGAAGGGAGCATTTCTAATCAGACAGGTACAGCAGCCTTCACATATAGATCTTCCAGGATCAAGGAATCCCTTTGGTGGATCAAAATATTAAGAGATTTTTGATAATTTGCGGTAGTTTGATATGCTTCATGACACAGGTGCAAATTGTCCTGCCCTACCCTCCTCCCAGTCAAACTTCCCACTTCTGAGAAATGAGGATTGGCAAGACTGCTCTCCTCACCAAATTTACCATATGGTTCATTCCATGCAGAAGTTTGCAGATTCCTTGCTTTCTTTTTGATTCCTCTTGTCACATACCAATGGGAAAACCAACTGTTTATTATTTTCCTGAATTTAAGTTAAAGTTAAAGTTTACTTTATTGTCATTGCACCTCATAAAATTAAATGCTATCTTCAGTGTACATCATACGTAAGAAAACTATAACGAATTAAACAAAAACACACATCCTTCGCATTCTATACAATTGAATTGAAAACCCCTGATACTGCATTAATATTGTACTATATAGTGGAATTCAATATAGTTACTGCTCTGCGATAGATGCTGTTTTTCAGCCTATTAGTCCTTGTTTTTATTATTGTCTTGTACTGTCTGTCAGATGGTAATACTTCAAAAAAAGGGGGGGTGCCCAGGATGAGATGGATCTTTGATAATGTTTTGAACTTTCTTAAGACAGTGGGAGCTAAAAAGCTGTTCCAAAGAGGGGCAACCAATGATCCTCTAGGCAATGTTGTAAACCCTGAATGAATGGCACAGTTACTTGTGTGTTACTTGTAATGTGCTACTTCTATCAAGATTATTAGTCTCCCTGAAAACTTATAGTCTGTCAAAAAAAATAAATCTATCTCTCTCTCTTTTGTGTCAACTTATGGTCTTACAACACACCAAATGATAATGTAATTAAACAGCAAAAAGCAGGATTCTTGACTGAGAAATCAGTCAATTGTCTTTTGCTTCCATTATAAGTTAAAAAGAAAAACAAGAAAGAAAGAGAGAGAGAGAGATGGAAGGAAGGTAGGAGTGAAAGAAAGAAAGAGAGAGAGAAGAAAGAAAGGAAGGAAGAAAGGAAGAAAGAAAGGAAGAAAGAAAGACACAGAGAGATATATGGAAGGAAGGAGTGAAAGAAAGAAGAAAGAAAGAAAGAAAGAAAGAAAGAAAGAAAGAAAGAAAGAGTCAAAATAATTATGCAAGTGCCCAGTGATTTGAAAGGGAGTGATTCCAAACACTGAGTAACCAATCCCAAAGTTCTTTTTGAACTTTTTGGAAAGAAGTCACAGCTGAAGTCTGAGGGAAAAGGGATAATTCTCCCTACGGATCCCTGTGAAATAACTACTCTTCATTTCAGATGCATCTCGCTGTGTACCCTGCCCAGAAGACCAATACCCTAACAAGAACAAGGACCACTGCATTGCCAAGAAGCTGCATTTCCTTTCCTATCAAGACACTCTGGGATACGCTTTAGCTTCTTTAGCTCTTTCTCTCTCTGTGATCACATCTGCAGTCCTGGTGATTTTCTATAAACATCGTGACACACCGATCGTCAAAGCCAACAACCGAGATCTCACCTACATCCTCCTGGTCTCCCTCCTGCTGTGCTTCCTCTGCTCCTTCCTCTTCATTGGTCAACCAGGGAAGCTCACCTGTCTCTTCCGACAAACTGCCTTTGCCATTCTCTTATCCCTTGCAATTTCCACTGTGTTGGCAAAAACTGTCATGGTGGTTCTGGCTTTCATGGCCACCATGCCAGGAAACAGGACAAGGACACTCTTAGGAAAACCTCTGACCAACTCCATTGTCTTAGCCTGTCCTCTTGTCCAAGCAGTTCTTTGTTTCTCCTGGCTGGTAATATCTCCCCCATTTCCTAACTTGGAGTTCCACTCTTTGTTTGGAGAGATCATCTTGGAATGTAATGAAGGCTCAGTTTCAATGTTTTATGCAGTCCTCGCCTACCTGGGTTTCCTGGCTCTCATCAGTTTCATGCTGGCCTTTCTGGCCAGGAAATTGCCTGACAGCTTTAACGAAGCCAAGTTCATTACTTTTAGCATGCTGGTCTTTTGCAGTGTTTGGATCACCTTCCTCCCCACCTACCTGAGCACCAAAGGAAAATCCATGGTGGCTGTGGAGATCTTCTCCATCTTGGCCTCTGGGGCTGGTCTCTTGGCTTGCATCTTTTCCCCCAAATGCTACATTATCATATTAAAGCCACATCTTAATTGTAGAGATAATATGATAAGGAACAAACATCTCTAATTCATGCATGCTTGGGAAACTTTTATATTTATATTTATCTTTGAGGCATATTTACTATCTTATATTTCAAAATCATGATGAGAGAGAAGAAGGAACAGTTCCATTAAATAATACCTTTTCAAGGGCTATAACTGATTAGATAGATTTTTTTCATATAATCAGAGTTGGAAGGGACCTTGTAGGTCCTCTAGTCCAACCCCCGCCCAAGTGGGAGATCCTACACCATTTCTGACAAATGGCAGTCCAATCTCTTCTTGAAAGTCTCAAGTGATGGCGCTCCCACAACTTCCGAGGGCAAGGTGTTCCATTGGTTGATTGTTCTCACTGTCAGAAAGTTTCATCTTACAGTAAGATTAGCTTCTTTGAGGTGAGCAGATATAAAAATTATATGAATAAGTAAATGAAAGAAAGAAAGAAAGAGTTAAAGATTGAATGAATGAATAATGATGATGGAGAAGGAGGAACAGGTCCATTAAAGAATGCTCTTTAAGTTCTATAACTGGTTACAATAAGATTTGCTTGGTTGAAGTGGACATATTTAGAAATTATATGAATTAATGGATGGATGGATGGATGGATGGATGGATGGATGGATGGAAGGATTGATGGATGAATAATGATGACAGAGACGGAGGAACAGGACCATTTAAAATTTATTTTTAATTTTAATTATGCGAGTACAACATAATACATCCAACTTATCCTTGTTATACATACATACATTTTATTTCATCATTTATAATCTCCTTAAAATATATTAATTACTAATTAATCTAATCATAACTACTAGTATTTTGACCTTGTCTTCTACTATATTTGATTGCTTATTGTACCCTATGACTATTATTAAGTGTTGTACCTTATGACTCTTGACTCTTGATGAATGTATCTTTTCTTTTATGTATACAGAGAACGTTTGCACCAAGACAAATTCCTTGTGTGTCCAATCACACTTGGCCAATAAAGAATTCAAATTCTAATTCTAATATAACCATTGATAAAATTTATTACATGTTTTATAATATTTAGACTCTCCTTTGTGTTTTATTTCTAAAGTTAACCTATCAGATTATGCACATGCCATAATTTTTCTTATTATTTCTATTTCTGGAGGTAGAAATTTCATTTTTCCAATATTGTGCATATAATATTCTAGCCACCATCAATACATGTATTATTAGATATATTATTTCATTCTTAACTTTTTCTGATATTATTCCAAGAAGAAAAAATTCTGGTTTAAATGGAATATACCATTTGTTCTATCCATGTTTGAATCAGTCTCCAATATTTTTTTTGCAACATTGCAAGTGCACTACATATGAAAAAATGTGCCAGGTACATCTTTACACTTCCAACAATTTGGAGAGATATTTTTAAACATTTTAGAAAGACTTGCTGGCAGAAGTTGCCACCTGTAAAACATCTTATAAAGATTTTCTTTCTAAGCCATAGCCAAAATTATTTTCTTATTTGTGGTCCAAAGTTTTTGCCATTTAGCCAAATCAGTATTATAAATGAAAGTTTTTCCCATGCCACCATTGTTTCTTTAGCATGTTCTTCCTCAAGTTTATATTCTAAATAAATATCTATACAATATTTTTATTAATTTGTCATCTGTCTGTAACAATAGTTTATCCAGAATTGTTAATTCTTTATTAATACCCCATGTTTTTCTGTCTTGTGACCTTCTAGTTTTAACAATCTTTTATTCTGCAACATAATCCATTCTTTTCTCCATGTTAGAGTTGTTGCATAATAATATAACTCCCGTTTAGGTAAGCAAAATCAAGACACTGAAAGTGTCTTGCATCACTTTCAGTTTAATTCTTGGTCTCTTACCCTGCCATATAAATTTTGACATTAGTTGGTTAGATTCTTGAAGAAGCCTTTCTCTAGTTTAATAGGAATATTTTGAAATAAAAAAAGTATTTTTGGTAATATATTCATTTTTATAACAGCTATCCTGCCCATTGGAGAAAGTTGTAGATTCTTCCATCTTTCTAGATCCTTTTTAATTTGAATTATTAATTTAGTATAATTATCTTCTCTGAGAGTTATGCACCTAGCCGTTAAGAATATACCTAAGTATTTCACTTTCTTCACAATTTGAATGCCCATTTCTTTTGTTAGTTCCTCTTTTAGTTTAATTGTCATATTCTTTACCAACATTTTAGTTTTTATCTTATTTATTATTAGTCCCACCACTTTACCATACTCTGTCAGTTCCTCCATAAGTTTCACCCCTGATTTTAAGGGTTCCTCTAATATAAATACCAGATCATCTGCAAAGACTTGTAGCTTATATTGTTCTTGTCTGACTTCAAGACCTTTAATTTGGTCTTCTTTATGAATGTTTCTTGACAATACTTCTAATGTCAAAATAAACAATAATGGGGATAATGGGCAGCCTTGTCTTGTACCTATTTGTATTTTTACATTTTGTGTCACTTCATCATTAATTATTATTCTGGCCTTTTGTTTTGTATATATTGCTGTAACTAAGTTTATAAATCTATTCCCCAAATCTATGTAACTCAATTGTTGCAACATGAATTTCCAATTTACGTTATCAAATGCCTTTTGGACATCAAGAAAAAGCAGTGCTACTTGTTTTTCATTGTGTGTTTTATAGTATTCTAATATATCAAACATCTTTCTCATGATATTTTTTTATATATCTTCTAGGTAAAAAACCATTTTGATCAGAATGAATAAACATATTGAGAAATTTTTTCAGGCATTCTGATATTATAGAAGCAAAAATTTTATAATCTGTGTTTAACTATTTTGAATTAACATTTGATCTGCATCTTCTTTTGGTATCAATACTATATTTGCCTCTGTCCAAAATAATGTATATTCACTCCTTTTAGTACAGCATTATATACCTCTAGTAGTGTTGGACCCAAAATCTCCTGAAGTTCTTTATACAATTCTGCTGGTAATTCATCAGGTCTTGGAGTTTTGTCAATCTTTTGTTTTTGCATAGTCTTAATTAACTCTGACAATTTTATCTCTTCATTGAGCATATCTTTTACTTCTTCTGATACTTTGGGCAATTAAGATTTATCCAGATATTTTCGAATTTCTTCCTTTGTATAATCTTCATATAATGGTTCATAGAAGGTCTGAGCTATATTTTTATTTTTTTCATTTTGATAACAGATATTTCCCTTTTCATCTTGCAATTTGCTAATCCATTTCTCTTCCTTCAATTTCTTTAATTTATATGCTAACCATCTTCCTGGTTTGTCAGCATTTTCAAAAAAGTTCTGTTTTGCCCTTTTTATACACTGTGCCAATTCTTCTTTTTCTAGTATATCCAAAAATGCTTTTTAAAGTGCTATAACTGGTTACAATAAGATTATTTTGCTTGAGTTGGGCATATATAGAAATTATATGAATATGTGAATGAATGAATAAATGAATGAATGAATGAATGATAAATAAATAAAACTGTTGTCAACAATAATCTTGCAGCCATTTTCATCCCATGTTTTCCAGTTGTCCCCAGTGAAGTCCACTGTTCTAAGTTAAAATAAAGCTTATTATTAAAAAACATTCATTATTTCAAGAATGATATTTTCTAATTTTATTCCATTTATTTATTTATATTTGATGAATTTATATTGCCGCCTGTTCACGCATGGTGATTCAAGATGCCTTACAGAATATAAAACCACATTTAAAACAATAAAAACTAACAAAAAGAGTCAAATAAATTAATATAGTACAATATAACAAAATAAAACCCCACTTCCTACCCCCTGCCCCAGTGACAGCAGATCACATGAGTCATTTAATAGGCTATATCCTGCTCTGGGTTCCCCAGGTCTGCTGGCAGAACCAGGCCTTCAGTGCCTTCTGGAAGCTAGTATTAGAGTGGGGGGCATTCTAATTTCTGGGGGAAGGATGTTGCAGACAGAGGGAGTCATCATGGAGAAGGCCTTTCTTCTGGATCCCACCAGGTGTATCTCCCTCAGGGATGGGACCCACAACATGCCCTGCCTTCCCACTCTAAAGGGTCAGGTAGAGACGGTCTCTCAGATAACCTTATAACCTTATAATATTGACCACTGCCCGGAGCCAGCCGCACGTGACCTCCCTGGAGGCATAAACCAACCAGGAAAGGCACGGGTCCAATAAACATGTGGTGGAACTCAGCCGCCACATGTTCCTGTAAATGAATAACACTTCTCAAACATCATTAAATAAAAGAGGATCTTGACATGCTTATACTGTTGACTTTGAATCTCAGTTCTGTTTGCTGTTCCTTTGTTGGATCCAGATGCTGATTTGATAAAGGCCCAAATTCACCAGGGAAGTTTCACTTAATGACCCACCTAGGGAGAAAATTTGGGCGTTGGAACATTTATACCCCAAATCTACTCAATCAACTGATGAGCCTATTCAGGATTAGTGTAAGGATCTGCCCCAGCTGGTCCCTCAGGAAAGCATGACTCATGACTCCATTGGATTGTATCAAAAGAACTTTTACTGAGAGGAAGTGGTTGCAGTAAATTCAGGTGGAATCTGAAGATCCTGGGCAAAGCATAAAGCAATTCTTCCATTTACCCAAAACCCAACCCCCTGACCAGTACACCAGCTCCCTATGTGATGCCACAAGAATGTTTTGAGAATGATGAGGTGCTAGGCAGATAAAGGGTCACTCTCAGGGCATGATGGCCTTGGAACCAGGCTGGAACTGACTGGGAGGGAGTCCGCTCCATCTCTGAAGCCAATTCTCCTCCCTAGTTCCCAAGCAGTAACAGAAAAAGTGAAAGCATGAGAAAAATGCGAACAAGCCTTCCTCCCCCACTTCAACAGAATGCCAGGACGTGATGGTGGACCTGACAGTAAGAGAAAATTGATACCATTCTGGAGGACATATATGGGATTCCCCTAACCTAAGGGTCCCCAACTTATGGGTCACAGCCCACTATGATGCCATGGCCTATTTGCAACAGGGCTGTCTGAGAGGTGGGCTAGCATACATGCACACATGTGCAGCCAACCTCACACATGCAGCAGGCCCCAGTGTTTGCAGCCCCACTGACATGAGCAGTGGACATCAGCACTCACAGCCCACTCTCACAAGCAGTGGGTACACACATGTGCCACTCACAGAAATAAAGCTATGTACGGACTTCCGGGTTGAGCCTTCTCGAGAACGGGCGGCGGTTTGTGATCGTCCACGACCGCAGCCTGGCTCTTGCGTCGGAGAGCCCCGATCCTGCAAGGTTCGGGCTGAAGCTGCCTCAGAGGGGCGGAGAAAGGGAAATCTGCCAGCCAGAGTGAGGGAGCCGCATCTCCCCTTTTGGGTCTGGTCTTTTCCCTCTGAAGACGTCAAGAAGTGGTGGTCAAAATGGCCACCTCAAGAGAAGGTCTCAACAGGATTAAGATTGGTGCAGGAGGAAAGAGAGAGGTCGACAGCAGAGGAACCGGGAGTATCGGATGGTAAGATCAAGGCACCCTGGGATTAAGATAAAGATGAGTTTTTAAAAAAAGAAACAGAAGCGGCGCAGTCTCAAGTGAAGGAAAAAAATAAGTAAAATATTTTTGACAGCTATAAGGGGCTTCGAGGTGGGAAAGGAAGAAGCCAGCGTAAGAACTTAAGTTTGGGGCTCGGAAAACTTTGAATATCAAAATAAAAGGAAAGGGTTAAGATTCTCTGCAGAAAGTGCCACTTTGTGGAGAAAAATTGGAAGCCAAAGAAGAAAGAAACTATCTTGTTCCTTTGTGGATTGGAGTTGTTACATTTTAAAGAGATGCAAGACTCATAGAAAGTGAAAGCTTGAATACACAAAGACGGACTACCGGACTAATTGGTGATATTGATATAGACTCTGGACCTGGGTTAGGATCATAGAAAATTTAAAGAAGAAGAAATAAGGAAAATAAAAATTCTGGTGGCCATCCAAAGAATTAAAAATGGAGTTTAAAAATATGAAAGAACTGCTACAGGAAGTGACTGAGCTAACTTGGCTTGTTGCAGAAAACATGGGCATTCAAATGCTGAATAAAGAAGAAGAAGGAGCCTTGGAAAGGGAGGAGCCAGCACAAGAGAAAGCCATCTTAAAAAGACAATTAATACAAAGATTAATACAAATAAAAGGGAAAGGAAGGGTGGCTAAAAAAACGGAACCTAAGAAAGTATCTAAAAAGGGGAACATTTATGAAATTAAGCATGTTAGAAAGGTTCAGAAGGAAAGGAACAGAAAGGTAAAGAGAGAGAGAGGGATTCAAACTGGATAGAGAAGGGGGAGAGCAGGATAAACAGGAGGAGAAGGGAGCCAGCACAAGTGAAAACCATTTTAAGAAGACAACTAACACAAAGATTAATACAAATAAAAGGGAAAGGGAGGATGGTCAAAAAAATGAAACTTAAGAAGGTAATTAAAAAGGGGAACATTTATGAAATTAGGCATCTTAGAAAGGTCCAGAAGGATAGAGAGCAGAAAGGTAAAGAGAGAGAGAGGATTCAAACTGGATAGAGAAGGGGATAGCAGGATAAAAGAGAGGAGAAGGAACAAGAAACAAGAACAAAAGATAGAGAGACACGGAATTACATAATGAAGAAAGAAACTTATTTGCATAGAGATAATGGCTAATGTATTAAAAAGGGGGTTCTGCATGAAGAAATGGTAATAAGAATATATTGTAATTATAAAAGTGTAAAACAATAGGGGTTACTGACAATTTTTACTGGTAAAAGGTCACATTTTTATTTCTTATTTACAAAAGAAAGGTAAATGATGATTAGATAAATTGAATTAATTTATTTATTTATTTATTTATTTATTTATTTATTAATGGGACTTATATGCCCCATCTCGAAGTCTGGTTACAATAAAAACAGACACAATAAATATTTAAAAAAGAATTAAATTAATGGTCCCAATTAATACAAAACTAAAAAGCCGCAAATCTAAAACACCCCACCCATAGGTCACAGCCCGGCTTGGTCAAATAACCAGGTCTTCAAGTCATGGCGGAAGGTGTGGAGGTCAGGGGCCAAGCGGAGCCCCAGGGGAAGTTGGTTCCAGAGTTCAGGGACCGCGACAGAATTGAAATGATTTTAGAAAATGCCTAAAAATGAGATTTGTCAATAACCAAGATTAGTTATTTTTATTATTATCTTGGAACCATAAATAAATCTCAGGGGGGATATGTATTGCAGAACTCGATCGATTAGAGATATATTGTAAGGGAGCTTTTCTTTTCTCCTTTTTCTTTTCTTTTTCTCTATCTTCGTTTTAAAGGGAATGATTATGATTATGCTACTATATTAACCACTGAGGTGTCACTTTCAAAGTAGTAAAAGGGGCAAGTCTAGGGTTTTTTTTCTCATTCTTTTTAGTGTTAAAATTTGTACGGATTTAGAATTATGGAGAGAATATGTGATGAAAGGGCAAATCTGACGGACAAAAGAATTCTGTAAATGATAAAAGAGTATTAACAATGTGAAGATAATTAAAGGATAGATATGGATGAACTTTATCTTTAATATGATGGGCAAATATATTGTTATTTGTAAGATTTATAAATGAAGTTTTAAAATATATATATATATTTGCAATTAACTCGAAATGAACTGGGGGGTTATACAGATTGAGACTAAGATTTGAGATTAGGATTAATTTCTTTGACCCTTTGTCTGCTAAAATGGAATAGAAGTGAAGTCAAATGTTTAAAATGAATATAGATCTACTGTCATATTTGCATGTAAAAGTGATGACCCGGGAACATGCTGTCTACTGAAAAGAGCTGTTTTAAAAAATTGTTAAAAATTGAATAAAATTTGTTTTAAAAAAAGAAAAGAAATAAAGCTATGTACATGTGCGTCTCTGGAGTTTTTTTTCCTTCCTTTGCTGGCACTTTGCTTGTGTGGTGTGACCATTCAAACTTACAATGGCACTGAAAAAAGTGACTTATGACTATTTTTCACTCTTTCACAACTGTTGCAGCATACCCACAGTCATGAGAGGCCAGGCGAGGAGATGCATGCCTCTATGTGAGTGATATTGAGTTGGCCACATGCAGCCAATAACATGATCACCAAGCCATGTCCACCCAGTCACATGACCACCAAGTCACACCCACCAACTAAGCCACGCCCACAGAACTGGTTGTTAAAAATTTGAATCCCACCCCTGGCTCAGAAGAAGCTACTTGGTTAAGCAGGAAAATATTTGACACCAACAGGGAATGAAACAAAATCCAGCTCAGAAGATGTGTTAGCAACTACTAACTAACCTTTATGGACAATTGAAGAAATCTTTGGGAAAGGAGGGTGATCAGTCTTGATGACTTAGTGTGAGTTGTGAGCCATAAGCAGGGGTGGGATTCAGCTGGTTCGGACCAGTTCGGGAGAACCAGTAATTCTGGTGATTAGTTTGCCCTGCCCAGCCACTCCTGTCCTAGTCTGTCCTTTATTTCCATGTTTTGCAGCCCAGCTGATTTGCACGGCACAGATGATTGCTGTGCCTCGCTGTTTCACTCACTGGGGCTGCAGCACAAGGTATGTTTAAAGCCAAAAATGAGTGTTTTTCAAACGCGGTGTGTGTGTGAGTTCACCAAACCAATTGTTACCACAGTTGAATCCCACTCCTGGCTATATGGCTGCATAGTGGCAAAAGAGAAGAACAATAGTGAGTGAGAGGTGTGTTTCTCCCACTTGTAGTCAATGCAGAGACATCTGGTTGCGCACCCTGAAAGAGAATACTGAATTAAGATGGCCTTGGCCATAACCAGGAGATCTATTATGGATGCAAACTAAACACAATCATTCAAAAATGTGGTTGAGCAGTTTAAGTCAGCTTGATCAATGTCATTGTGGATTCTGACATTGAATAAAGAAGGCCTCACTGAGGCATCTTGAAAATCAGGGGTTTGGGCTTAATCTGTCCCTCCAACCAACACTGACTGCTGGTTGCTCAGCTTCATGTAGTGTATGTAAAATAATCAACTTCACCTTAACTCTCAAATCTATCTGCACTGTGGATTACAAAAGACATAAACATGTTTTTCCCTTCCTGGGGCACATGCAAAATGTAATGCTAAGCTGGAAGGATACTGCTTTTCCTTGCGATTATCCAAAGAACTGTAATTCTGAATGGATTTCCTGTGGAGTTCAACCCACAAAAGTCTTAAGAGATAAACCTGCTTTACACTTTGGTGTTTCCTGCTGGGGCAGGGTTATGTCATATGTCACATCACCTTGTCTTGCAAAGAACTAATTTCTGGGTTTGGTGAGACTTAGCTGGCCTCAGTTTATACACAAACCTTGACTTCTGATGTTGGAAGGAAAATGACAAGAATGGCTGGGCTGCCTCCCCTGCTGCTGCTGCTGCTCTTCTGGCTCCTACCTCCAGCTCATGCTAAGAAGATGCCAAACAGAGGTGTACTGGCAAACACTTTCCAGATTCAGCAAGAATATTACAGGCCCAGTGATCTCATTATTGGTGGGAATTTTCTCCTGACAAGCATTCATTACTTAAAGAACCCAAACTTTAGTAAAGACCCATCCAAGATTTCGTATACACTGGTGTTAAGTTTCACCTGCAGCAGAAAGGTATAGATGATGGTTTGCTTTGTTTTACATTCAAACTCCTTACAGAAATACTTGTTCTAGTAATCTTTGCATGTCCTTGTGCAGCTCAAATCTTTGTACTTTTCTCAATCAAGCTCCAGCTCCTAAAATATTGTCTCTTGGGTAGTCAATCAGAATAGAGCTGGGAGGGACCTTGGAGGTCTTCTTGTCCCTGCACAAGCAGGAGACAATTTGACCCTAGACAATTTGAGACAAGCAGCAAGTACAGTTCACCAGAGCCGTAGTGGTGCTGTGATGACCCATAGTCTCTCAAAATAACCCAAACCCAAAACATGAATTACAGTCTGGCAATGCCTTCAACTTAACTGTTTTATTAGTCACAGTTTAAAGTCCCAAAAGTAAATAATGAGGCAAAAGGAAAACAAGAACAAGCCATAGTGGTGAGAGTTCTGAAATCAAACCAAGATAAGTAATCATATGTTCCAAGGAGATAACTGGGGAAAGTCCTTGGGAAGCACACCAACAAATATAAACCTCATTGAAAGGAAACACTAACTTTGACTCCAGCAATTCTGAATACGCAGTTACAAACTTATATACATAGCTCCCAATTGTAAGCCCTGAGGAGGATCATGGTCATCTCCTCCTGAGTAGACCACACTTTTCCCTGATCCTCTCCTCCCTGTGTGCCCTGGGATGGATAGGGGATGGGCCTGGATCCTCTTCTGATTGCTCAGCCAGCCTCTGCCCTTCCCCAGCCTCCTCCACCACCTCTGGAGCCACACTCACTGCCTGTTGGCTGTCCCTCCTCTTCCTTGGAGTCAGTCTCCACCAGGGGCATGACAGGTGCAGTGGTTAGAATGCAGTACTGCAGGTTAACTTACTGCTCACTCCAGGAGTTTGATTCTGAAAGGCTCAAGGTTGACTCAGACTTCCATCCTTCTAAGGTTGGTAAAATGAGGACCTAGATGGCTGGGGGCAATATGATGGATCTGTAAGCCACTTAGAGAGGGCTGTAAAGCCCTGTGAAGTGGTATATAAGTCTAAGTACTATTGCTATTTTTGAAAACCTACAGTGATGAAGAATGTGCAAGCTGTCCTTACTGGTTAATTATCCTCACAGTTAGGAAGTTTCTCCTTAGTTCCAGCTTGCTTCTCTCCTTGATTAGTTTCCATCCATTCTTTCATGTCTTCCCCTTTGGAAAATGACTTGACCCCTTCATTTTTATAGCAGTGAGATGGACTTAATGAGATAGGGGGCATGTTTATTTATTTATTTATTATTTGAACTTGTATGCCGCCCCATCTCCGAAGACTCGGGGCGGCTCACAGCTAAAAAACACAGACAATAAATACTTAAAAAAACAATTAAACTAAATTACAAGCCCAAATCCTAAAAACAAATTTGCAATAATAACATTAAAAACTATTCCCCGCCTCAAGGAGGGGTCACAGCCCGGGTTGTTCAAATAACCAGTCTTTAACTCACGGCGGAAGGTGCAGAGGTCAGGGGCCAGGCGGAGCCCCAAGGGCAGTTGATTCCAAAGGTCAGGGGCCGCGACAGAATAGGCTCGCTGCCGGGGGACCGCCAGCTGGCATTGGCCTGCCAACGGGACCCCGAGGAGTCCTTGCCTATGTGCTCGCACAGGGCAGCCGGCATTTGATATCGGAAGAAGACGCTCCCTTAAATATTGAAGACCCATGTCGTGCAGGACTTTATATGTTAAAACTAAAACCTTGAATCTCACCCGGAGTGCAACCGGCAACCAATGCAAGCAGCGCAGGAGGGGGGTAACATGGGAGAATCGGGGAACTCCCATCACCACCCGCGCCGCCGCATTATGCACCAGCTGCAGTCTCCGGATGGTATGCAAGGGCAGTCCTAAGTAGAGAGCGTTGCAGTAGTCGAGTCTAGAGGTAACAAGGGTGTGAGTGACTGTGCGCAGGGCATCTCGGTCCAGGAAAGGGCGAAGCTGATGAACAAGGTGGAGCTGGGCAAAGGCCTCCCTGGCAACGGCCCCCACCTGCTCCTCCAACCGGAGCCGTACATCCAGGAGGACCCCCAGATTCTGCGCCCTATCCACAGGGGGCAACACCTCTCCCCCTGTGGCCAAAGATGGACAATCCTGACTGGGCCGAGATGCCGATATGCACAGCCACTCAATCTTGGCCAGGTTGAGTCGAAGCATGTTCCCGCTCATCCAGATCCGTACCGCATCCAAACACCGGGTCATCAGGGAGAGGGCATCGCTGATCTGGTTTGGGGTGGAGATGTACAGCTGGGTATCATCCACGTACTGATGGAATCTCACCCCAAAACCATGGATGATCTCACCCAGCGGCTTCATGTAGATGTTAAATAAAATAGGGGAGAGGACCAACCCCTGAGGGACCCCACAAGAGAGCGCCCTCAGGGTCAACCTCACCCCCCCGCCAACACCGATTGCAACCGCCCCAAGAGGTAGGAGGAGAACCACTGAAGAACAGTGCCCCCCACTCCCAACCCCCCGAGGCGCCGCAAAAGGTTACCATGGTCGATGGTATCAAAAGCCTCTGAGAGGTCTAATAGGACCAGGACAGAGGAAAAACCCCTGTCCCGGGCCCTCCAGAGATAATCCATCAGCGCGACCAATGCTGTCTCCGTGCTGTAACCGGGTCGGAAGCCCGATTGATATGGATCCAGGTAGTCCGCTTCATCCAGGAAAAGTGGAACCTGCTGAGCCACCACAATCTCAACAACCTTCACCAGAAAGCGAAGGTTGGAGACTGGACAAAAGTTGTCTAACACAGTCGGGTCCAGAGCAGGCTTCTTCAGGAGGGGTCTCACCACCGCCTCCTTCAAAGCGGAGGGAAAAATACCCTCCCTTAATGAAGCATTGACAACTGCCCGGAGCCAACCGCAGGTGGCCTCCCTGGCGGCATAAGTCAGCCAGGAAGGACACGGGTCCAACAAACATGTGGTGGAGCTGTGACAGCTCTGGAGGAATGAGATCAGAAGAAGTGGGTCGGCCGGTGAGATCATTTGGTTGTTAACCCTTTGGGAACACCCTAGTGATTCTAACGGTGTGAAATTGAATGCGAGATGGACTAGGCAGCGGAAGAGATTGGGCTTGAAAGTAAAGAACTTTGTTTCTTCTTTCTTTTTATGGCTTTAAAGACTTTTCCCTCCACTTTTTCTTCCTGGGAGTTTTTGAATGCCTTTTATACTTTTTGAACTTTGTCTCCTTTTTCCTTTTCTCTTTTTGGCACTGGGGGCTCCAATGTAATTTGGTTATTTGGACTTGGTTACTTTTTACTTTTTGCATACAAGAAATGGCTGCTGAGGTTTTTTTTTTGTCCTTCTTGTTTTGAATGAGACAGGAAGTGATACATTTTGGGAGCCATCTGGCAAGGAAGTGAAAGTTGGCTAAGAGATATAATATTGCTACCTAGAGGCTCGTTATCTTATATAAACATATACACTTGCAAGGATTGTATAAAAGGCTCTGTTGATTAGAAAGTGCTGGACAGGCGCTTTTGGAATATCTTTGAGCCTGCAGTTTGGAATTGAAGAGTAAAGCGACCTTGGAAAATTTTAAAACAAAGGAACTGGAATTTTTTGAGAGGCAAAAAATAGAAGAGCTGGAATGTCTCCTCTTTCAATTGTTAAGCTCTGGACTTTGCATAGTGGCACTGGAATAAAGAGTGATATTGCTTCCTGCCAAGGTCTCCTATTGTTTGTAATTTAAATTTTTATAATTGGAGCCCCTAAAAATATACTTTGTTATTCTTAAAGGATACTTTACTATTTTATTATTACTTTTTTTTCAACTTTTTTATTGATACCTTCCTATTTTTCAAATTTTAGCCTTTTCTCTTTTGAGAGGTGGCTTTCCATTTTGTACATTGGAAACAAGACAGTCAACTATTGGATCTTCTCTTTTTTCTCTCCCTTCTTTTTTTTTTTTAAAACAAAACAAAAACTCAAGTTTTTTATATATACATTCTCTTCTTAGTTTTTAAATTTTTATTTTTTTTCTCAAATTATTGATATATCATTGACACGTTATGGAATTCCTCTTTTTTCTTCTTTTTACTATTTTTCTCTTTTTCCTTTTTGAATAGGAGTGTTCCTCTCCCTTCTTATATTACTAATCTTTACTTTTTTATTATTGGCTTCCATCCCCTTGTTTGGAATTGGTGTTGACAATCTCTGCAAGAATGAGTAGAAAGTCTTCAGTTCCACAAGTTACAACTCCCGCATCAACAACATCACAACAAGAAAGGGAAAAAGAGAAAGAAGATAAAATACAGATGATACTACAAGTGGTGAGCGAGATTGGAAAAAAAGTAGAGAAAATTGAGATAATTGAACAGAAGCTGGACAAGACAGATGAAAATATAAAAGCTCTACGGCAAACAATGGAGAAATATGGTGAGAGGATTAAGAAAGTTGAGGAGCAGCAAGAACAAAGAGATGAAGAAATGAAGAGTTTCAACATCAGATTAAGTGAAGTTGAGAGTGACCATAATGAATCACTGTGAAGCGAAGTGGATAGATCGGAATTTTATTTGAGATTCCAAAATATCGAGGAAGAGAAGGTGAAAACTTGTTGGAGAAAATGACACAGATTTTGGCAGAATTGTTAGAAACAACTGAAGAGAAGATGAGGGATGGAATAGATGAAATATTTCGAGTCTATACAAGGTATGCAACGAGGAATAGACTTCCAAGAGAAATCCATATTAGGTTCACTAAGAAGAGCATTAAATCACAAATACTGCAAGCAACTAGAGACAAGACATTGAAGCACAATAACAAAGACATTATGGTATTGAAACAGGTACCAAGAAGAATAAGAGAGAGGAGAAGAGAATATGCATTCTTATCTAAAGAACTGTTGAAGCGAGGTGTAAACTACAGATGTTTAATACCAGAAGGCCTTCTGTTTGTGTGGTGGGAACAAAGACATAGAATTGATACAGTGGAGAGAGCACAATTTTTTTACGATGAATATTTTAGAGGAAAGGACGGAAATGGAAGACAAGAGGAGCTGATTGTGGAACTTCCAAAGGAAGGTGTAGCAATAAGTGAAGAAGCGGAACAACTTGGAGCGGTAGGAGGTCTACCTAGAGAACGAAGAGAAGTTAGAACGACTAGAGCAACAAAACCTATATACAAGACCTAAAATGGAAAGGAAAAAACTGATTTCGATGAATATAAATGGACTTAATTCGATTGCTAAAAGAAGGAAAATATTTCATAAATTAGAGAAACTAAAATTGGATATAATTTGTCTACAAGAAGTCCACATTAAAAAACAACATGAATATGTATTGAGACAAAAAAAGTTAGGAAAGTTATTTACATCATTGGCACAATGTAAAAAGAGAGGAGTGGTCTTGTACATTAAAGATATAATTACTGCAGAATTGATTTATACAGATGAAGATGGGAGGATTTTAATGGTGGAGATAATAGACAACAACACTAAAATGCTCTTGATAGCAATATATGCACCAAGTGAGAATCAAGAAGAATTCTATAAGAAATTATACCAAAAGTGATTGAATTAGACTATGCAAATATCTTTCTGATGGGAGATTTTAATGGGATAATTAATGACCAGCTTGACTACAAATCTGAAAGAACCAAAAAGAAAATTAGAAAAAGCTACCCAAGTCCTTCTTTCAAATGATAGAAGAAATGAATATTAAAGATATATGGAGAGAGAGAAATATTGGAAATAAAGAATTTACTTTTTATTCAAATAGACATGAATCATGGTCAAGAATAGATATGGTATGGGCATCTGCAGATATGCTCTCTGATATACAGAAAATTCAAATTGAAAGTGGGACCTGGGCAGATCACAATCCACTGATAGTTGCCTGGAAAGGACAGAGGAGAAGATCTAGATGGACACTAAATAAAATGATTTTGAAAGAAGAAGAATTTAAAAAGAGAATTGAGACAGAACTTATCTTTTTTCAAAACAGAAAAGGATACATCACTACAAACTCACTGGGATCGATGAAGGCTTATACAAGAGGTTTGATAATTGACTATATAAGGAAAAGAAAATTAAACAGAAGAAGACACTCAAAATATTGGAAGATGATTTCATGAAATTGGAAAAGAACTACAACAATCACCAAGGGAAAATATAAAAGGAAAAATGGTTGTGATTAAACATAAAAATGGCTTTAATGGACAAGGAAGAAGTTGCTCAAAAGATTCCTTAAACAAAATTATTTTGAAAATGCTAATAAGCCAGGAAGATGGTTAGCATATAAAATTAGAAAGGAAAGAGAAATAAAGAAAATTAGCCAATTAATAGATGGAAAAGGGAATATACAACATGGGAATGTGAAAAAAAAATTATTTGAGACTACTATGAAAACTGTACTCTCAAGATATTCTAGAAGAAAAAATGAACAGTATCTACAAAAGACAAGATTACCACAGATACCTAAAGACATTGAAACAATGTTAGAAGGAACATAACCATGATGAAATTAACAGAAGCCTTGAAGAAAAAATACAGGAAAAACCAGGTCCAGATGGTCTAGGCGAATTTTACAGGAAGTGTTAAGCACTCCCTTCTAGAAGTGATGAATGAAGTGCTGCTAAAAGAGAATACCTGAGACATGGTTGGAAGCTTATATTACTTTAAACCTAAAGAAGAAATGGACCTACAACAAGTTAAAAATTATAGACCTATCTCATTGTTGAATTCAGATTATAAAATCTTTGCTTCAATTTTGGCAGAAAAATGAAAAGATATTTAAATGAATTTATCCACACAGATCAAAATGGATTTTTGCCAAAACGACAAATTAAAGCAAACGTGAGAATAATTTTAGATACTTTGGAGTATTATGAAGCACACCCTGAAAAACAGATGGCACTGATGTTTTTAGATGCTCAAAAGCATTTGACAATGTGAATTGGCAGTTTATGATATTGCAAATGATGCAAATGGGCTTTGGAAAAACTTTATACAGGCTATTGAGACAATATATAATAATCAAACAGCGAAGATATTGGTAAACGGAGTTGACAGAATCTATAGGGATAAGAAAAGGAACTAGACAAGGTTGCCCTCTGTCGCCCTGCTGTTTGTTTTAACACTAGAAGTACTGAATAGAGCTATCAGAGAAGAAAGAAATAAAAGGAATGAAAATTAAAAAGAAGAAGAATATAAACTACAGGCTTTGCAGACGATTTGGTATTCATACTAGAGGATCCACTTAAATCAGCACCTAAGTTGATAGAACAAATAGAAGAATATGGAATGGTGGCAGGTTTAAAATGAATAAAGACAAAACAAAGATCCTAACAAAGAATATGTTAGCAAAAGCATGAAAGAGTTAGAAGATCTATTAGAGATCCAGATTGCAAATAAAGTTAAATATTTGGGAATATATATAACTTAAGATGCAGTACTTTTGAAAGAAGACAATTACATAAAACTTAAACAGCAGATAGTGACAGATCTTGAAAGATGGGAAAATATACAATTATCCTTATTGGCAGAATATCGACCAGATGAATGTATTACCTAGAATTTTATATTTATTCCAGACAATCCCAATTAGACTTGGGAAAGAGTACTTTGAAGATTTAAATAAAATCACATCAAAATT
>CM019148.1:369791414-369882755 GCA_009733165.1 Naja naja
AAGAACAGCAAGAACAAAGAGATGAAGAAATGAAGAGTTTCAACATCAGATTAAGTGAAGTTGAGAGTGACCATAATGAATCACTGTGAAGCGATGGATAGATCGAATTTTATTTGAGATTCCAAAATATCGAGGAAGAGAAGGTGAACTTGTTGGAGAAAATGACACAGATTTTGGCAGAATTGTTAGAAACAACTGAAGAAGAAGATGAGGATGGAATAGATGAAATATTTCGAGTCTATACAAGGTATGCAACGAGGAATAGACTTCAAGAGAAATCCATATTAGGTTCACTAAGAAGAGCATTAAATCACAAATACTGCAAGCAACTAGAGACAAGACATTGAAGCACAATAACAAAGACATTATGGTATTGAAACAGGTACCAAGAAGAATAAGAGAGAGGAGAAGAGAATATGCATTCTTATCTAAAGAACTGTTGAAGGAGGTGTAAAACAGATGTTTAATACCAGAAGGCCTTCTGTTTGTGTGGTGGGAACAAAGACATAGAATTGATACAGTGGAGAGAGCACAATTTTTTTTCGATGAATATTTTAGAGGAAAGGACGGAAATGGAAGACAAGAGGAGCTGATTGTGGAACTTCCAAAGGAAGGTGTAGCAACAAGTGAAGAAGCAGAACAACTTGGAGCGGGTAGGAGGTCTACCTAGAGAGAGAAGAGAAGTTAGAACGACTAGACAAAACCTATATACAAGACCTAAAATGGAAAGGAAAAACTGATTTGATGAATATAAATGGACTTAATTCGATTACTAAAAGAAGGAAAATATTTCATAAATTAGAGAAACTAAAATTGGATATAATTTGTCTACAAGAAGTCCACATTAAAAACAACATGAAAATGTATTGAGACAAAAAGTTAGGAAAGTTATTTACATCATTGGCACAATGTAAAAAGAGAGAGTGGTCTTGTACATTAAAGATATAATTACTGCAGAATTGATTTATACAGATGAAGATGGGAGGATTTTAATGGTGGAGATAATAGACAACAACACTAAAATTGCTGATAATATATGCACCAAGTGAGAATCAAGAAGAATTCTATAAGAAATTATACCAAAAGTGATTGAATTAGACTATGCAAATATCTTTCTGATGGGAGATTTTAATGGGATAATTAATGACCAGCTTGACTACAAATCTGAAAAGAACCAAAAAGAAAATTAGAAAAAAGCTACCCAAGTCCTTCTTTCAAATGATAGAAGAAATGAATATTAAAGATATATGAGAGAGAAATATTGGAAATAAAGATTTACTTTTTATTCAAATAGACATGAATCATGGTCAAGAATAGATATGGTATGGGCATCTGCAGATATGCTCTCTGATATACAGAAAATTCAAATTGAAAGTGGGACCTGGGCAGATCACAATCCACTGATAGTTGCCTGGAAAGGACAGAGGAGAAGATCTAGATGGACACTAAATAAAATGATTTTGAAAGAAGAAGAATTTAAAAAGAGAATTGAGACAGAACTTATCTTTTTTTTCAAAACAGAAAAGAAGATACATCACTACAAACTCACTGGGATGCGATGAAGGCTTATACAAGAGGTTTGATAATTGACTATATAAGGAAAAGAAATATTAAACAGAAGAAGACACTCAAAATATTGGAAGATGATTTCATGAAATTGGAAAAAGAACTACAACAATCACCGCAAGGGAAAGATATTAAAAGGAAAATGGTTGTGATTAAACATAAAATGGCTTTAATGGACAAGGAAGAAGTTGCTCAAAAGATTAAAGGCTAAACAAAATTATTTTGAAAATGCTAATAAGCCAGGAAGATGGTTAGCATATAAAATTAGAAAGGAAAGAGAAATAAAGAAAATTAGCCAATTAATAGATGGAAAAGGGAATATACAACATGGGAATGACAAAAAGAAAAAAATTATTTGAGACTACTATGAAAAACTGTACTCTCAAGAAGATATTCTAGAAGAAAAATTGAACAGTATCTACAAAAGACAAGATTACCACAGATACCTAAAGACATTGAAACAATGTTAGAAGGGAACATAACCATGATGGAATTAACAGAAGCCTTGAAAAAAAATACAGGAAAAGCACCAGGTCCAGATGGTCTACCGTGAATTTTACAAGACCTTCCAGGAAGTGTTAAGCACTCCCCTTCTAGAAGTGATGAATGAAGTGCTGCTAAAAAAGAGAATACCTGAGACATGGTTGGAAGCTTATATTACCCTTAAACCTAAAGAAGAAATGGACCTACAACAAGTTAAAAATTATAGACCTATCTCATTGTTGAATTCAGATTATAAAATCTTTGCTTCAATTTTGGCAGAAAAAATGAAAAGATATTTAAATGAATTTATCCACACAGATCAAAATGGATTTTTGCCAAAACGACAAATTAAGCAAAACGTGAGAATAATTTTAGATACTTTGGAGTATTATGAAGCACACCCTGAAAAACAGATGGCACTGATGTTTTTAGATGCTCAAAAAGCATTTGACAATGTGAATTGGCAGTTTATGATATTGCAAATGATGCAAATGGGCTTTGGAAAAAACTTTATACAGGCTATTGAGACAATATATAATAATCAAACAGCGAAGATATTGGTAAACGGAGAGTTGACAGAATCTATAGGGATAAGAAAAGGAACTAGACAAGGTTGCCCTCTGTCGCCCCTGCTGTTTGTTTTAACACTAGAAGTACTGAATAGAGCTATCAGAGAAGATGAAGAAATAAAAGGAATGAAAATTAAAAAGAAGAATATAAACTACAGGCGTTTGCAGACGATTTGGTATTCATACTAGAGGATCCACTTAAATCAGCACCTAAGTTGATAGAACAAATAGAAGAATATGGAATGGTGGCAGGTTTAAAAATGAATAAAGACAAAACAAAGATCCTAACAAAGAATATGTTAGCAAAACGCAAGAAAGAGTTAGAAGATCTATTAGAGATCCAGATTGCAAATAAAGTTAAATATTTGGGAATATATATAACGCCAAGATGCAGTACTTTGAAAGAAGACAATTACATAAAACTTAAACAGCAGATAGCGACAGATCTTGAAAGATGGGAAAATATACAATTATCCCTTATTGGCAGAATATCGACAGTTAAGATGAATGTATTACCTAGAATTTTATATTTATTCCAGACAATCCCAATTAGACTTGGGAAAGAGTACTTTGAAGATTTAAATAAAATCACATCAAAATTTATATGGCAGGGCAAAAAGCCAAGAATTAAATTTAAGCTATTACAAGATGCAAGGTTAAGAGGGGGATTCGCACTACCAAACTGGGAATTGTATTATCAAGCTGCAAGTTTGATGTGGGTGAAAGAATGGATAACATTGAGAAATAATAGATAGTTAACTTTAGAGGGTCATGATTTATTACTAGGATGGCATGCTTTCTTATGGTATAAGGGAACTAAAAACAAGGATATTTTAGAAGACACTATGTTCGAGAAGCTTTATTTTTAAATTGGGAAAAACTAGAAAACAACATTATATACAAATTCCATTATGGGTATCTACTATTGAAGCTTTCTCATATTCAATAATATACAAGAAGGAACAAACAGTTAGATATGGAGAGATTTTAAATGAAAAGGGTGAACTCAAATCGATGCAAACACTACAAGAACAAGGTATAAAAATGAATTGGTTTTCATATTTGCAAATACAATCTAGATATGATGAGGATGTTAAGACTGAAGGTATATATAAAAAACTAACTGAACTAGATAAAATTTTGATGGGTACGAACAAAAAAGTGATTAAAAAACTCTATGGTCATTTATTAGAAGTCAGAATGGAAGAGGAGCAGGTTAAGGAAACAATGATTGCTTGGGGGGGAAACTTTGGTTATGGGATAGATCTAGAGAGATGGCAAACACTGTGGGATCAGAATTATAAAATGACAGTGTCAACTGCATATAAAGAAAATTTGTATAAGATGTTTTACAGGTGGCACCTATCCCCAAGAAGGATTGCAAGAATGTTCAAGGATAAATCGGATAAGTGTTGAAAATGTCATCAGATACCTGGCTCCTACTACCACATGTGGTGGACTTGCGCTGATGCTAAAAGATACTGGACTAAAATCCACATGTGGTTGGAAAAAATGACACAACAACATATAGACTTGAAACCTGAGATATTTCTGTTGGGAATTGTACCAGAGACACTCAACAAAGAACTGAAATATTTGATTGTTAATGTATTGACAGCTGCCAGAATTGTATTTGCTAAAAACTGGAGAAATGATAAGACACCTACGCAGGAGGAAGTGATTAAGAAGATTTTGGACTGTGCGAAATGAGTAGATTAACATTTGAAATTAGGGACCAAGAAGAAAAGCAGTTTTACAAGATATGGAATATGTTCTATCAATGGTTAGATAAAAAGTTTGGTAATATATTTTTGGGAATATAAAGATAGATAGAACTGTTAAAACAATATAGAGATTATAATATGATAGAGGATTAATAATAATGATTATAGTTTTTCCTTTTTGTAATACTGAGTATGAATAATGAGGGGAAGGCACTGTGATTTTTGACCAACCGACATACTTGAAATTGATATGGATCTATGTGTTGTATGTTTGTTTGTTACGTTTGTTTTTTTGGAAAAATAAAACTTTTGTTAAAAAAAAAACATGTGGTGGAGCTCAGACGCCGCATAATCCTGTCCACTTCATCCTCGGAAACAGGATCGAACTCATCCCAGATCACACTGGCCAGACTACTTGTATCCCGTTCCTCAGACCACTGCAAATCAGAGGATAACCCACCCCAAATCCGAGGGATCTTATCCGACAGATATTGACCAAACTCCTCAGCCCTTCCCCGCAACGGGTCTGCCCCCCTCATACGAAGGAGAGAGCGGGTAACCCGAAACAGGGCGGCTGGGTGGTTATCTGCAGACGCTATGAGAGTGGAGAGATAAGACCTTCTCGCCTCTCTCATAGCTACCAGGTAAGTCCTAATATAGGCTCTTAGCTGGGCTCGATCGGACTGAGAGCAGGTGGACTTCCATCTGCTCTCTAAACCCCTTCGACGACGTTTCATCTCCCGGAGGTCCTCGGTATACCAAGGCGCCATCCGGGATCCATGGTGTGTGAGGGGACGCATGGGGACAACCCTGTCAAGGGCATCCAATGCAGCCCATTGCCAGGCAACCGCCAGCTCCTCGGCAGAGCTGTGGGCAAGGGAAGAGGGAAAAAAACCCAGCTCCGCCTGGAACCCCTCAGGGTCCATCAGGCATCTGGAGCGGAACCATCTAAGTGGCTCCTCATCCCAGCAGTGGGGGGGCAGCCTGTTGGAAGACCAGCCGTAGGAGATAGTGATCAGACCACGGAACAGGCAATGCCGTAAAAATGGGTTGCCCTCTGTCACTACGCCACTGTTCAGAGACAAAAACTAGGTCAAGAGTATTCCCCCCCTCATGAGTCAGGCCTTCAATCAACTGGGTCAGGCCCATGGCTTCCATAGAGGCCATGAATTCCTGGGCCAAACCCGACACTCCCCCAGGGAAGGCAAATTGAAGTCCCCCAGGACCATAAGGTCCGAGAACTCCACCGCCAACCCCGAGAGGAGATCGAGAAGCCCAGGCAGGGCCGCTGTAACACAGCTGGGGGAAAGGTATGTGAGCAGTGGGCCCACCTGCCCATTAGGCCCCCACCTCAAGAGGAGGGTCTCACTCCTGCCTATCTCTGAAACAGGGACCTCCCTTGGAAACAGGGTCTCCCGAATAACCACAGCCACCCCACCACCCCTTCCCTGGGCCCGTGGTTGGTGAAAAACCCAGAAACCTGGAGGGCATAAATCAACCAGAGGGACACCTCCCTCCGGGCCCAACCAGGTTTCGGTGATACAAGCCAGGTCCGCAGCCTCCTCCTCAATGATCTCACAGAGGAGGGAGGACTTATTAGCCATGGACCTGGCATTAAAAAACACCAACCTAAGCCCAGGGGTCCCAGTTCCGATGCCCCCTAGGGAGGAGGCCATAGGGTTGGACCGCGCCACCGCACAAAGATGGCAGGTGCGCACTCCCAACACATGATATGGCCCTATGCCTCGACGTCCCCTCCCAATCCCGACCACCCTGGGAATCGCAGTCCCCGCCTCAAGCCCTGGAGCCCCATGCCCCCAACCCCACCCCCACCATGCCCCGAGCTGCAAAAAGACCCCTCCATCCCCACCCCCTCCCTATCCCTTCAAAACTCCGAATTAAAAATTTTAAAAGTCGTCCCTTAGTTCCTGATTTAAAATTTAACCCCTTGGTCGCGCCATGCCACCTCTCGGGATCCCAAGATCCATCATCAAGGTAAGCTGTCGACAACCCAATGGGATACTCAAGGACAAGGGTGCAGTCCTGAGGGCCCATAACTCTGGCAGCGAGTAAACACCCATAAACAATGAATTGCAGTTCATAGGGGGTGAGGGCAGAATGAGGCGTCATATAACAGGGTGGTAGATGTTACACAGATGTACAATGTCTGTGTGGAGAAAAAGAGAAAGGTCCAGGTGACAGTGTCCAAGAAGTTCAACATCACAAACGGGCCTCTCACATCCGTTTGGAAGGCCAAGACGGAAATAAATGACAAACCGCTCTCTCACCGTGGTGGTCGAAACAGTCTTGGAACTGATGGGTCAGGTGTTAAGCCCCTCTACCCTCTCACAATAGAGGGGTAGTCCTCCCATTGTCCTCACACCACAATGGGGCCCTGCCTGAGACCAGAGTCCTGAAAGGGGAAAGGTCCAGATGAAACTAAGGACCATGACTGTTGGTTAAAGATGACAACTGCACCCAAAAAGTGCAGCAGGAAAAACCAAGCAGCAGAGCCGGCAATAGAAGACAGGAGCAGTAGATGGGCCAAGAATAACACAGAGCAATAGGCAGGAAGTCCAGGTAGAAAATCCATAGATGCTAACCTCACCATCACGGCCAAGGTCCAGAGCCACAAAAGACCGGCCAACCGCGGGGGTTGTCCCTCCGATGGAAATGTCAGTTCCGACCCCCACCAGGCTGGCAGTAGCTCGCCCAACCCGGCCAATGTCTGACGGAACCAGCATTCCCGGCTGGAGTCAATCCAGCCAGCAGATGTTTCTGTGCCCGAGAGCCGTGGCAACTCAGGCTCAAGGCATTCCAGCCTTCTCAGCCACCAGCCACCATCTTGGGCATGCGCAGACTGATGTTAATTTAGTCAATAAATTTACAGATAACAGATAACAGATAATCAGAGTTGGAAAGGACCAAGAAAGAAAGAAAGAAAGAAAGAAAGAAAGAAAGAAAGAAAGAAAGAAAGAAAGAAAGAAAGAAAGAAAGAAGAGAGAGAGATATGGAAGGAAGGAGTGAAAGAAAAAAGACAGAAAGAGAGAGAGAAGAAAGAAAGAGAGAGAGAGAGAGAGAGAGAAAGAAAGAAAATGAGAAAGAAAGAGAGAAATAGAGTCAAAATAATTATGCAAGTGCCCAGTGATTGGAAAGGGAGAGATTCCAATCACTGAGTAACAAATCCCAAAGTTCATTTTGAACTTTTTGGAATGAAGTCACAGCTGAGGTCTGAGGGAAAAGGGATAATTCTCCCTATGGATCCCTATGAAATATCTACTCTTCATTTCAGATGCATCTTACTGTGTCCCCTGGCCAGAAGACCAATACCCTAACAAGGACAAGGACCACTGCATTGCCAAGAAGCTGCATTTCCTTTCTTTTCAAGACACTCTGGGATACACTTTAGTTTCTTTAGCTTTTTCTCTCTCTGATCACATGTGTAGTCCTGGTGATTTTCTATAAACATCGTGACACACCAATCGTCAAAGCCAACAACCGAGATCTCACCTACATCCTTCTTGTCGCCCGCCTGCTCTGCTTCCTCTGCTCCTTCCTCTTCATTGGTCGACCAGGGAAGCTCACCTGTCTCTTCCGACAAACTGCCTTTGCCATTCTCTTTTCCCTTGCAATTTCCACTGTGTTGGCAAAAACTGTCATGGTGGTTCTGGCTTTTATGGCCACCATGCCAGGAAACAGGACAAGGAGACTCTTAGGAAAACCTCTGACCACCTCCATTGTCTTAGCCTGTCCTCTTGTCCAAGCAGTTCTTTGTTTCTCCTGGCTATTAATATCTCCCCCATTTCCTTCCTTGGAGTTCCACTCTTTCTTTGGAGAGATCATCTTGAAATGTAATGAAGGCTCAGTTTCAATGTTTTATGCAGTCCTTGCCTACGTGGGGTTCCTGGTTCTCATTAGTTTCATGCTGGCCTTTCTAGCTAGAAAATTGCCTGACAGCTTTAACGAAGTCAAGCTCATTACTTTCAGCATGCTGGTCTTTTGCAGTGTTTGGATCTCCTTCCTCCCTACCTATCTGAGCACCAAAGGGAAGTCCATGGTGGCTGTAGAGATCTTTTCCATCATGGCCTCTGGGGCTGCTCTCTTGGCTTGCATATTTTTGCATATTATTCAGGAAACCTCAATACCAGGTGTATGATTATAGATTTACTCAAATAAAACATTTCCCATCGTTTATAAGTTCTAGTTTAAAGTTTCCACTGAGACATGTGAAACAAGATGAATAATGAAACAATAAAGCTTTGGGAAGCATCTGTGATGGCTCATCATTCAACTCTGTCAGAAAACACAGGACAGGGAGACACTGCATGAGATCGGAGCACCCTCTGATATTAAGATGCTGTGTTATGTTTATAGATCAAGGTTCTTCAAACTTGGCAAGTTTAAGACTTCTGGACTTCAACTCCCAGAATTCCTGAGCTAACATGACTGGAGGAGGAATTCTGGGAGTTGACATCCACAAGTCTTAAACTTGCCAAGTTTGAAGACCTCTGTTATAGATACCAGCAATTTAATTGCAGATAGAAGCCAGCTGCTCTCCACTCCTGGTGCTACCAGATGTTGACTAACATTTGAATGAGACATGGTTTCCCCCTAAGCTATGCCTAAAAGCTGTTTTGGGTGGAGAGAAGACATGAGAGATTTTCTGGCTATTCTTCAGAATATTTTCTTTTCTTCCCCTTTTGGGAAAATCATCCCCCCAAATATGGAATCAACCTATTCTCCAAAGCAGCTGAAGGCAGGAAGAGAAGCAATAAATGGAAAATAATCAATGAATGAAGCAACTTAGAACTAAGGATATATTTCCTGAAAGTTAGAATAATTAATCAATGGAACAACTTGCCTGCAGAACTTGTGGGTAAACCAGCATTGGAGGTTTTAAGGAAGAGATTGGACAATGATTTGTCTGAAATGCTACAGGATTTCCTTCCTAAGCAGGCAGTTGGACTAGAAGACATCTAAGGTCCAACTCTCATATTCTGTTATCCTTGGGGGTATATTTTATTTTGGGTAGAATATTTTATTCTGGGGACGGGGTTCTCTTTACACCTGCATCTGAACAAACTCTGGTGCAGGATATATCCCAACTTGAGTGCGGTGCTCAATTTGAGGTAGGCCAAGTGCCACCTGCACCCTGACCTCAAGTTCATCTGCTACTTATAGCCAGCAGCCGTGGTTGCCAGCCAATTAGAGTGCAGGGTTTTCCCGCACTTTTTAAACCAATCATATTTGACAATTTACAAGAACAGTTCAAACTAAACCAATGACATTCAAACCTACATACATAACACCCCTCCCCACTAGGTTCAGTCCATACCAAACCCCAACCTATCTAATGTATTCTTTTAAATAAGTGGGGCTCTTACGTGTACATTGAGACCTTCGTGGTTCAGAAGTTTTAACATTCTCACCCAGTGAGAGAGGAAATGTGTCTGCTGACACTTCCCTACTGGGACTTCCAGTGAAAGAATACTTGATTGTTAGAGTCTGGTCTCTCCTCCCAACCCATCTCCAGCCCAGTGTCAGCACCCAAGTCAGGTAGTGATGTACAATCTTCCACTTCTAAGGATGGAGTTTGGCATTGTGACAGGTTTTGGAATGGTACCTGTTGTAATGGCTCGTTACACATGAGGTGGATTCTTGCTTGCTGATTATCCTCCTGCTCCTCCCCTTCCCCCCTAGAAAGGATATCAGGTGAGGGAACTAGAGAGGAACAAGTGCGATGTTCCTGAGAGAACCTGGATCTAAGTTGATCAATGTGCCTGCTCCAGAGGAGTCCATCCTCTGTTTGCACCCTGTAAGAACGAGGGCCTGTGATTTGACTTATTTCAGCAGGAATCCATAAAGTTTCACCCATAAGGTTCTTAGCATACACAGAATCACCCACACTGAACGTGTGAACTTTGGAAGTGGAATCTAGAGGAGCGTTGGGTGCATAAGTGGGATGAAGGTGGTCAAGGGAAGACCTAAGTTTCCTACCCATCAACAACTCTGCTGGGGATAAGTTATTTGATGGGTTAGGAGTGATGTGCTGAACACTAAGAAGTTTTTCAACTTTCTCAGTGATGTCCCCAGGACCCAGTTGCTGAAGCTTGTCCTTGGTAAAACATACCATGCGTTCAGCCCGCCGTTAGTCAAGGGTGCCCAGGGCAGTGAGGGCATGTCTGATACCCTGTTGTGCTAAATAGGATTCAAAAGGTTGGATGTAAATTGAGGGCCATTGTCAGAGACAAGAACATCAGGTAACCCGTGGGTTACAAAAAGCTTTTTAAGCTGCTTGATGACAGCATCAGTTGTGGTGGATGTCATGGGAATGACCTCTAGCCATTTGGAATATGCATCTACTATAATAAGGAAGGTGTGTCCTTTTGTAGGGCCTGCGAAATCAATGTGAATCCTAGACCACGGGCCCCTAGGACATTCCCATTCCTGTGTGGGGGCGAGAGGTGGTGCAGGCCTGACTACCTGACAGTTGGGACAAGATGCAACCCAGTTTTCAACCATTTTGTCAATACCTGGCCACCATACATAACTCCTGGCCAATCCCTTCATCCTTACAATCCCAGGATGACCCTCATGTAACATTTCCAAAACCTCTTTCTGCAGTTTTACAGGAATAACCACCCTGTTACCCCACAAAATACATCTTCTTAATACAGATAATTCAGTTTGCCTGGACTTAAAAGGTAGGGCAAGGTGAGGTAGATCCTGAAGAGGCCAACCTTTCTTAATCCAGCCTATAACAGGAGCCAACACAGTGTCTTTGGCAGTCTCTCTGGCAATTTCAGCAGCATGAACTGGAAGCTTAGCAACAGTTTCTAGGAAAAAGGTGTGTGTTTCAGGTTCAAAGTCCTCCTTGTGGCAAGGAAGTGGGCAACGACTCAGTGCATCAGCATGTCCAATGTCCTTGCCAGGCTTGTGGATAAGTTTGTAAGAATAAGCAGCAAGAAATTCAGTCCATCTCAGCATTCTTGGTGACAGGATAGTGGGTGTAGGTTTGTCTCCTGCCACAATGCCTAACAAAGGTTTGTGATCTGTAACAATGGTAAATGTTCTCCCATACAAATATTCATGAAATTTCTTGATAGCTGCAACAATTGCCAATGCTTCCTTGTCCAATTGGCTGTAATTTCTCTCTGCTTTGGTCAGGGTGCGAGAGTAAAATGCAATAGGGGCTTCTCTCCCGCTGGGAAGCCTGTGGCTCAAACCCCCCCCCCTCACTCCAAAGGGGATGCATCACAAGTCAGTACAACAGGTAAATTCTCAGAGAACTGTATCAGTTCAGCATCAGACGTGATTAGTCTTTTAATACTGTTAAATGCTGATTGTTCTTTCCTCCCCCAGACCCAAACAGATTTTTTATCAAGTAATCTGTGCAATGGTTCAGCAATGGTTGCCTTCTGAGGTAGGAACATGTGATAGAAGTTAATGAGTCCAAGGAAGGCTTGCAAGTCTGTTTTACATTTTGGTTTAGGGGCTTCTTTGATTGCTTGAACCTTGGCATCTGTAGGATGGATGCCATGCTTGTCAATCATATAGCCCAAGAACTCAACCCTGTCAGTTCTAAGAGTGCATTTTTCTTCCTTGACCTTTAACCCTGCTTTCTTAAATCTGGTAAGGACTTCTCTGAGTCTGTCTTGTAACTGAGTGTCATTTTCAGCAGAGATTAACACATCATCAAAATAAGGCACTACCCCTGGCAGTCCTTGCAGCATTCTTTCCATAAGGCTTTGGAAAATGCCTGGTGCTACACTTACTCCAAATTGTAACCTTTTACATTTGAAAGCACCTCTATGAGTCACAATGGTTTGGGCCTCTGCAGTGGCATCATCAACTGTTAGTTGTTGATATGCCTGGGCCAGATCCAATTTGGCAAAGACTGTGATTCTCACCCCATGCCTTAACAGGTGTGACTATGGGTGTCTCCCACCTATGGTCAGTGGGCTCTAAAATGATTAGTTTATCTAGTTGTGCATCAATTTTTTCCTTTAAAACAAATGGGACCCTTCTGGGCTTTAAACGAATTGGGGGTACCTTGGGGTCTAGATTGAAAGTGATAGGGGTCCCCATATACTTGCCAAATCCTTCGCTGAAGACCTCTGGAAACTCAGACTTCAAGGCCTCCTCCCATTCAGAACTGCTCACGTGATTGATGCCAGTCACCTCGATGCCCAGTGGAGCGAAACACTCAAGTCCCAGCAAGCTTGGGCGATCCTTGTCCACGATGGTTAGGGGCAAGCGTTTGGTGTGGCCTTTGAACTTCACGATGAATTCTCTTGTTCCAACTACTGGAATCTTCTTCCCTTGGTAGTCTTTAAGAGTCAGTGCTTGCTTCTGGAAATGCTTCTTCTGAATGTTGAGAAGTAGCCTGTGAATAGTGTCCCATGACACCATAGATAGATAGGAGCCTGAGTCCACTTCCATTTGGCAAGGCCTTCCTTCAATGAATACCTTCACATGTACTTTTCTGCTTCTTAAGGGTGAAGAATGACCAATGGTGACTGTTTGATGAGTTTCATTCTTCCCATTTGCTTCTGAGTTGCCCCATCTTTCACTGAAGAATTTTTAGCTTCTTCAGTTCTTCTTCATGTCTCACAAACTTTATCTCACAATGGTGCTAGAAACTTGCATTCAGTGCGGGGTGCCCCCACACCTCTGCAATAAAAGTCTTGCCTTTTTCTTCCAAGGTCTTTCCTTTTCTTCTCCATTCTGAGTCTATAAATTCCTTCCTCCACCTCACTACAGTCTGAATCAGAGTCTATTTGCTCGCAATGGGTTGTTGTGGACTTTTCCACATCAGGATGGCTTGCGGCCTTGTTAATTTTCTTCATGGCTGCTGCTGAGGACTTGGTTGCTTCTGCTGAAACAGCTTCCTCTATGGCCTCTTTGAGCGTGATCTTAGGTTTCATTAATAATTTGCTCTGTAAGACCTTGTCTTTTAGGCCCAGAACAAAACGATCACGCATGGCCTCTTCTAAGTTGGTAAACTCGTAAGCACCCCCAATGTCCCTTAAACTTGCCACGAAATCATTAACATTCTCTCTTTCCCCTTGATCCCGACGGTAGAACTCGTGTCTCTTAATGAGGCACGATACTTGGGGCACGTAATGGGCTCTTAATAACTTTTCTAGGTCGGTCCAGTCCATTACCTTTACATCTGCAGCTCCCGCCAATGCCTTCGCCATCTTGAAAATGGCCGGACCACAGTGGGTAAGAAAGACCGCCCTCTTCCGCTTCTCGGAGATGTCGGCGAGGTCGTTTCCTTCCAAATACATTTGGAAACGATCCACATACGAGTCCCAGTCTTCTGCTGCCGGATCGAACGGGGCTGGGGGGGTGTTCAGCGCAGTCATCTCTCTCAGCCTGTTCCCCGCATCGTCTTCTCTTCGGGAGGAATCCCATCCTCATCGCCAGTGTTAGATTTGCATGAAGAGTCAGACGCGAAGAGTTCAGTAAGAGTTTTTATTAGTGACTACAGCTCGAATGGACCCGAATTGGCTGGGCTGCGGCTGCTACTTATAGCCAGCAGCCGCGGTTGCCAGCCAATCAGAGTGCAGGGTTTTCCCACACTTTTTAAACCAATCATATTTGACAATTTACAAGAACAGTTCAAACTAAACCAATGACATTCAAACCTACATACATAACAGATAACACAAACTGTATGTGTACTGAGGAACCATTTGCGAAGGGTGGAAGATTACTATAGACCTGGTGATCTCATTATTGGAGGGAATTTGCTCCTGGAAAATTTTTGGGACTATGGAGTGTTGAAATTTGACTGTGAGCCATCAAAGGGGTCAATTACAAAAAGGTATAAATCACCTGGAAGGTTCAATAGCTTGAGGATTGTCTGCTTTGTTGGAGATTCAGAGACCCCTTTCAGAAATTCTCGTGATACTTGAAGCTCAAAACCTTTGGTTCTTTCCTAGCTAAAGGACCATAAAATAGGCCACAATGTTCAGGAATAGAATGTTCAGGAATGGAACAGAACAGAATATTCTTTATTGGCCAAATGTGATCGGATACACAAGGAATTTGTCTCTGGTGCATCAGCTCACACTGTACATATAAACAGCAAGTAATAGGTCATTGGTCATAAACATAGGCAAAATCATTAATTATAAGTTATTTATTTATTTTATCTATTTTATTGGACTTATATGCCGCCCCATCTCCGAAGACTCGGTGCTCACAATTAAAACGTACAATACAATAAATATTTAAAAAAGGATTAAACAATTATAAAGCCCAATAAAACCAAATTAAAATACTTAAAATTATCCCATACCCCTGGTGAGGTAGTCACAGCCCGATTTGGTCAAACAACCAGGTCTTTAAATCGCGGCGGAAGGTGCGGAGGTCAGGGGCCAGATGGAGGTCCAGAGGCAGTTTGTTCCATAAGTCAGGGACCGCTACAGAATAGGTTCGTCTCCAGGGGACCGCCAGCTGACACTGACTTGCCGACGGGACCCCGAGGAGTCCTTGCCTATGTGCCCGCACAGGCCGGGTGGCACTCGATATCGGCAGGAGAGGCTCCCTTAAATATTGTGGACCCATGTCGTGTAGGACTTTGAATGTTAAAGTCAAAACCTTGAATCTCACCCGGAGTGCAACCAGCAACCAATGCAGGCCGCGCAGGAGGGAGGTAATATGGGAGAATCGGGTAACTCCCATCACCACCGCGCGCATTCTGCACCAGCTGCAATCTCCAGATGGTATGCAAGGGCAGTCCGAAATAGAGAGCGTTGCAGTAGTCAAGTCGTGAGGTGACAAGGGCATGGGTGACTGTACGCAGGGCATCTCGGTCCAGAAACGGGCGAAGCTGGCGAACCAGCCGGACCTGGGCAAAGGCCCCCCTGGCGACGGCCCCCACCTGTTCCTCCAATTGGAGCGCATCCAGGAGGACCCCCAGGTTCCTTGCCCTATCCACAGGGGGCAACACCACTCCCCCTATGGTCAACGATGGACATTCCTGACTGGACCGAGATGCTGGTATGTACAGTCACTCAGTCTTGGCCAGGTTGAGCCGAAGCATGTTTCCGTCCATCCAGGTCCGTACCGCATCCAGACACCGAGTCATCACGGAGAGGGCATCACTGATCTGGGCTGGGGTGGAGATGTATAGCTGAGTATCGTCAACATACTGATGGTATCTCACCCCAAAGCCACGGATGATCTCACCCAGCGGTTTCATGTAGATATTAAATAAAAGGGGGGAGAGGACCGACCCTGGGGACCCCACAAGTGCCTCGGGGCCGACCTCTGCCCCCGTCAACACCGACGACTGCCCGAGAGGTAAGAGGAGAGCCACCGAAATACAGTGTCCCCCACTCCCAACCCCTCAAGGCGTCGCAAAAGGATACCATGGTCGATGGTATCGAAAGCCGCTGAGAGGTCTAATAGGACCAGGACAGAGGAAAAACCCCTGTCCCGGGCCCTCCAGAGATCATCCATCAGTGTGACCAATGCCGTCTCCGTGCTGAAACCAGGCCGGAAGCCCGATTGGTGCGGATCTAGGTAGTCCGCTTCATCCAGGAAAAGTGGAAACTGCTGAGCCACCACACTCTCCACAACCTTCGCCAGAAAACGAAGGTTGGAGACTGGACGAAAGTTGTCTAACACGGTCGGGTCCAGGGCAGGCTTCTTCAGGAGGGGCCTCACCACCGCCTCTTTCAAGGTGGAGGGAAAGACACCCTCCCTTAACGAAGCATTGACCACTGCCCGGAGCCAACCGCAGGTGACCTCCCTGGCGGCATAGGCCAACCAAGAAGGGCACGGGTCCAACGAACATGTGGTGGAACTCAGACGCCGCATAATCCTGTCCACTTCATCCTCAGAAACAGGATCAAACTCAGTCCAGATCACATCGGCCAGACTGCTTGCACCACGATCCTCAGACCACTGAAAGGTGGAACACAACCCGCCCCGAATCCACGCGATTTTATCCAATAGATATTGACCAAATTCCTCAGCTCTTCCCCGGAGAGGGTCCACCGCCTCCCCCGGATATAGGAGGGAGCGGGTGGCCCTAAACAGGGCGGCCGGGTGGTTATCCGTGGACGCTATGAGGGTGGAGAGATAAAACCTTCTCGCCTCCCTCATAGCTACCAGGTAAGTCCTAATATGGGCTCTTAACTGGATTCGATCAGATTGGGAGCGGGTGGCCCTCCACCTGCTCTCTAAACCCCTCCGACGGCGCTTCATCTCCCGGAGCTCCTCAGTATACCAAGGAGCCACCCGGGATCCACGGCGCCTGAGGGGCATGGGGACAACTCTGTCAAGGGCAGCCCCAGCAGCCTGTTGCCAAGCGGCCGCTAGGTCCTCGGCAGAGTTGTGGGCAAGGGAAGTGGGAAATAACCCCAGTTCCGCCTGGAACCTCTCGGGGTCCATCAGGCGTCTGGGGCGGAACCATCTAAGTGGCTCCTCATCCCAGCGGTGGGGAGCGGCCTGTTGGAAGACCAGCCGAAGGAGATAGTGATCAGACCATGGGACGGGCAGTGTCGTACAACTAGCCTGCCCTATATCACTACGCCACCGTTCCGAGACAAAAACTAGGTCAAGGGTGTTTTCCCCCTCGTGAGTCAGGCCCTGAACCAACTGGGTCAGGCCCATGGCCCCCATGGAGGCCATGAATTCCTGGGCCAAACCCAACATGCCCCCCAGGGAGGGCAGATTAAAATCACCCAGGACCATAAGCCCTGGGAGATCCACCGCCACCCCCGAGAGGACGTCGAGAAGCCCAGGCAGGGCTGCTGCTACACAGCTGGGGGAAAGGTATGTCAGCAGCAAACCCACCCGACCACCAGGCCCCCACCTCAGGAGAAGAGTCTCACCTCCGCCTATCTCAGGAACGGCGACCTCCCTTGGAATCAAGGTCTCCTGAATAACCATGGCCACTCCACCACCCCTCCCCTGGGCCCGTGACCGGTGCAAAATCCGAAAACCTGGGGGGCATAGATCGACCAGAGGGACACCTCCCTCTGGCCCCAACCAGGTCTCGGTGATGCAAGCCAGGTCCGCAGCCTCCTCCTCGATCACCTCATGGAGGAGGGAAGACTTATTAGCCACGGACCTGGCATTAAAATACACCAGTCTGAGCCCAGGGGGCCCAGTTCCTGTGCCCCCAAGGGAGGAGGTCATAGGGTCAGAGCGCGCCACCACTCAAAGATAGCGAGGGCGCGCTCCCAACACATAATCTGGCCCTATGCCTCCTCGTCTCCCACCAATCCCAACCACCCTGGGGATTGCGGTCCCCGGCCCGCACTCCAGGCCCCCATCAGCCCCCACCCCCCACCCACCCGCCACGAGCCGGGCTGCAGCTCACCCCCTCAGCACCATTTCCCACCCTCCTCCCTAACCTTCTTAAAAATTTGGTTAAAAATTTAAATAAAGGGGCCCTAGTGACCCTCTTTCACATTTTATTAGAGCCCCAACCCCGCCCCCATCCCTCTGCCATGCCATCTCTCCGGGTTCAATAACCCATCCTCGAGGTAGGCCGAAGATAGTACAATAGGGCAAACCCGAGAGGGATGGAGTCCTTTCAGGGCCTGCAATTCTGCTACCGTGTAAGATCGTATGGTAGGAGAGCATATCTAAAACGGCCATAAGGGTTAAAAGAGATGACAACACCAATAACGGCAACAAAGTCTGGTATACAACTTGGTCTACTCCGAGATATTATATTATCCATTAGAGTTACAAACAACAATCGATAAATCATTAAGAAACTAATAGGAAAAGATAGTAGGAATAATGAGAAGGTGAGAGTATGAGAAATGAGATGGTGCTGTGGGAATTAAATGTTCAGCCGAGTGATGCAGGGGGAAAAATAAACAGTATGCAAAATGAGGAAGGTGGGACAAGGGAGAAACTGTAGTCTTAGCAAAGAAGACAATTGATAATATTAATTTGGATACCAAACAGTCAAAGAAAAGGCCAATCCATTTAGAATGTGGAAGTGTTGCAAAAGAAAAAACACAACTCAGGTTTTGCATTCATTGGTATCCTTTTGTAATGACCTTTTAGCAAATCTTGGGGCTTCCAGTGTTGCATTCTGAAGAGCAATACTGGTTGCTATGGTTCCCAGAGCTGAAATAGCTTTCAAAAAGACAACCAAAGTGCAAAAGCTACTTTGGATATTTCTCCCATGGATGAGCCATGACTGATTGCCAATGGGATACTTCCAAGTCCCTCTCTATATTGATTGGTACTGTTCAGGGCAGTCTACCCACACAATCTTTTTAATCACATTTTCTTGTCCAACGGCTCACAACAATAGATTCACCATCTCAAAGTCCAGGAGAACACACACACAGGGCAAAAGACACTAAAAGAAAAGCAAACTTCACAGCACACAATAGCTTTCCTATAATATTTCCAAATGTGTTTTTCATTATAGTGTTACTCTCAAGAATTACCACCTGTTTCTTGCCTTGGTGCATGCAGTAACAAACATCAACAAGGATTTGGTTTTGCTTCCCAACATCACACTCGGCATCCATATTTATGACAATAAAGACACTGTTAGGCGCATTTCCTCGAAGAGCCTCTCTTTAATGTCTACACGAGGCCGAATGGTTCCAGTTTACAAATGTGACAAGCAGGACACTCTGCTCTCTGTCATTGGAGAGCTCAGCTCCCAACCCTCAAGGCAGATGGCCTCCATCTTCAGCATCTTCAAGGTCCCTCAGGTAAGAGGGTTCCATTGGATAGTCTAATTTGACTCAGTATTGTCACTTACAATATTTGTAAGTTATACCTATACCTATCAAGAGACATGGTGGCAAGTGATTAGAATGCAGTATTGCAGGCTAACTCTGACAACTTCCCGCAGTTCAATCCTGACAGGCTCAAGGTTGACTTGGCCTTCCAATCTTCTGGGATCGGTACAATGAGGAGCCAGATTGTTGAGGGCAAGAGGCTGACTCAGTAAACTGCTTAGACAGGGCTGTAAAGCACCATGAAGTGATATATAATTCTAAGTGCTGTTGCAATTAGGCACAGATTAACAGAAACATAGGTATTATTTATTTATTTATTTATTTATTTATTTATTTATTTATTTATTGCTTGCTTGGACTTGTATGCCGTTGCAATTAGGCACAGATAAGCAGAAACAGGTATTAGCACATTAGGAGAGTATATTCGTAGAATAACCCAACTTTGTTTATACAGCATATAGCAAAGTAAAAGCATTCAAATTCCTGGTCCTTGGTTTGTGCCAAAATGTATCCAGAAGCCTCCTGCTCTCCTCAGTGAATTGGTGTGAGTGGCAGGGCAAAAAGCCACAGGATGTTGACACTTAACCTTAGCATAAAATATGAACTTGTCATGTAAAATGCATTTTTAAAGCAAGTTTTGACTTCCTCAAGTTCACTCAGGAAGACAGAACTGTGTTCCCTTTCTTTTTCTGGATCAATCCCCATGAATTTCTTCAGTATGTGGGTTTAGTCCAGCTGCTCCTGCATTTCCAGTGGAACTGGGTTGGGCTGGTGGCCCCTGAAAGTGACAACGAAGAACGTTTCATCTCAACTCTGATGCCGATGTTGAAGGAGAAGAAGATCTGCCCAGCCTTTACTCAACTGTTCAAATCTGAAGGTGTTTTTTTTTGCAGCAATGAAACTTTTTCCTTTAATCCTAACTCGGTTTAAAGCTGAAGTGGTTATTTTGTTTGGAGAATCCAAGTCTATCAAAGCTATATATGCATCTTTGAATTTGGTAGAAAAAGTCACCGGGATTGCATTTAGAACTGTTTGGATCCTGACTTCCCATTGGGAAATCAGTGCATCTCGTGAGGTTTTGCCATTTCTAAAGTTCTTCCACAGAGCTTTGCATTTCAGGGATCGCAGCCATGTTAACCCAGAATTCAGGCACTTACTTCTGTCCTTAGATCCCTTGATGCCCCAAGGAGACGTCTTTCTTTCTCTAAGGTGGGAAAGGCTCTTTGGTTGCAATATCTAGAAACCAGGAGTGATCCTGCAAAAGGGGGAAAAACAATGTACTGGAAAGGAGAATTTGCATAATTTGCCATCTTACATGTTTGAAGCAGGCATGACAGGTGAAACTCACAATATTTACAATGCCGTTTATGTGGTGCACATGCCTTTCATGACATGCATGAATCAGGAGCATGACCAGCCATGATGAGGCATGGAGGCAGGATCTCCAATATACAGCCATGGCAGGTAATTCTGGAATTTTCTACTCAGTTTTTTCCTTAGATGTTCCCATGAGTGCTTAGACTGGACAATCCTCTACCTGAAATGGTATTGGGCAGTGGTGGTATTCATTTTTTTTATTATTGGTTATGTGGGTGTGGCTTGGTGGGCATGGCAGAAGAAGGATACTGTAAAATCTCCATTCTGTTAGGCATCCAGAAATTGTCCATGGTAATCATTCACTCCGTGACAAGCATAATCTCCAATTGATTTATTAGGAACAGCTCTGGTACGTCTATGGAAATTTCCAAAACTGAAAGTCATTCCCAGCCTGTCTCACAAAGTCCACCTCATCTACTCCCACTTCTTACACTTCATTAATCACGAGAACAAATTAACTGGAATTTTTTAATGCGACATCTTAAATAACCTTGAACTGTTCAACTCCCTCACCCCCCTTCATCTGTTCTCATAATATTCTTGGCAGCTGGATCTCAGAGCTGACACATTCATTCCCCAGCCCACTAACCTGCTTTCCAGCTCCGTTCTCCTGTGCAGTGCAACCAAAGAAGACCCAGACAATCAGCTGGGACTTGGGAGGCAGTGAATAGATGAGGGCAGAGCCAACCAGAGGTGGTATCTTCCGGTTCTACAAACTACTCAATATTTCCACTATTGGTTCTCCAGAACCTCTTAGAATTGGCTGAATACCACCTCTGGTATTTGGTCTCCTGCTCAAACATGAGATTGGATTAGGAGATCTGCAAGCCCAACTCTATTATTCTATGTTTAAAAAATTCCATGCCATCTGTCAACGCTAGAGCCATCTTTGCTTGGCATCTTCTGGGCTGCCACAGTGGTAGCTGGGAAAGCTGTGGGCATGGGAGAGGGGAGGTGGAGGTAGTGAGGGTTTGTAACCCAAATAATTCTTTCCCCTGGGAATCAAGGAAATCTCGCCAGCACTCAGGGAGGCATAGCTGAAAGCTAACTGGAGTTAGGACAGCGGTTGGATTGGACCATGTGATGGCCATGTGGATTGAGGGGCTTTGACTTTACTTTTGGTGGGGAAAACCTGGGGATTTCATATTCGGGTGTTCCCCAGATGTGCCAATATGACATCTTTAATAAATCTATACTTTGAGGAAGATGCCTGCCTTGGAGTTTTCAATCTGTTGGGGGTGTTACTTGGAACCCTGACACCATCCATCAAACTACATCTGAAAACAAACTAACTCAGCAGTTATTGAAAAAATATATTAAATGAGTATAATGATTCAATAAAAAAGGGAAGGGTAACCAAACCAGTTGTCAATGGAAAGTTCTTCCCATAAGGTCCTGAAACATCTTCAAAGGTACTCTGAGTTTCCGGGGATCAAACTTCATTTCAGGCAGGAGGTGGGAATCCAGAGCAGGATAACAAAGTGTGTGCCTTTGTGCAAGATGCTTCAACAGATCAGTCCTGTTGAACCCATTTAAAGAACCACCAAAGTTTCTTTTATCTTGTAGCCAGGGGTGTGATTCTACTGGTTCGGCCCAGTTTGGGTGACCGGGTGGCTCCAAGGGTCAGCTGTGAGCAAAATGGTTTGCTCTCACAATCAACTGTTTGGACCAGCTGCTCGCCCCGGCTGTAGTCTGTGTCAGCTTTGAAATTCAGCTGCCAACATAATGGGAAAAGGGGTGGAGGAGTTGATAAGTTCAAGGTTATTCTGTATGTTGTAGTAAGAAATTCCAGTTGCAGTTAATTGGTTCTCATGATTTATGAAGTGTAGAAGTGGAAGGAGAAAATTGTGGATTCTGTGTAGCACGTAAAAATTCTTTCACTTTGGAAAATGCCTTAGGCATACCAGATATGTTTCTAATAAATCAATTGGAAAGAATATGTCTCGGAATGATTGATATCCTGGATACTTTCTGGGTGCCTTAAAGTCTGTGCTTTATATCCTTGTTTTCAAGTTCAGCTGATTCATGCAGCATAGTGGTTTGCTGCATGTCAGCTGTTTAACACATAGAGATTGCTGGAGAAGGTGAGTTGCAAATGCTCTGTATGCACGTAAGACTCACTTGCTCACCGAACTGGTTGTGACACCGGTTGAATCGCCACCCTGCATGTTGACTGAATACAACTTGGAATAAGATATTTCTCTTGATTCCTTTTAACTTGCTTTATTTTTAATGACATAGCATTCTGTGTGAATACGGACTGTTTGTTTAGTATAGTATTTGCTGTACTGCTTAGCTTGCTGTGTGAAAGGAGTTTCGGTGAAATTCAGTGTGCTGTTCTGCATCCAAGGTTTAACCTGGGTTACCTGTTGATTGTGGAGGGACAAAAGCAGGCAGCCAGTTGTTTTCAGCTAACTATCTCATCAAGTCATAGGCTGTGGCCTACTTTATCAAATGCCTTACTGAAGTGCAAGTAAGTTATGTCCACAGCATTTGGCATTAGTTATTTTCACTAATTTAGCCAGGTTGTCAAACAATGCAATAAGATTTGTCTGGCATGACCTATTTGGGAAACCAAGAGAGAAGTTCAGCAACGGCAATCACATCAATACAGAATGTTACAACAAGTCATAGGTATGATCTTATCGCTAAATTCCCAAATATATTTCCATGGCCAGAACTTTGTGGATTAGTAGTAAGTCCTGTTATTCAGAGCCTTTTTTGTAATTCCAAACGGTTGATGAACAAGTGGTCATAACTTGAGGACTATCTGTACTGCTAATTAAAATAGCATTTGTCATTTATAATACCTGGGGCCAAAGCAAACATTTGTAAAAGTAGCCAAGAATTACAGCATCTAAGCTAAAAAATAATATTTGAAGGGTGGCATGATAATCTGTGTAAGGATTATTCTACAGAAATTGAAGTTGAAGAAATCAAGTTACTAACGCATGCCCTATGAAACCTTCTTGTGATTTGATGCTACTCCTGTTCACTCAGATATCCACAAAATTAATGTGTCTAGATTTACAGGCTTGCAACTATTTCCTAAAATGGCGGTTACCATATAATGTGAGAAACAGAGGCAGTATTCAGCAGGTTCTGACCAGTTCCAGAGAACCAATAGTGGAAATTTTGAGTAGTTCAGAGAACCGGCAAATACCACCTCTGACTGGCCCCACCCCCATCTATTCTCTGCCTCCTAAATCCCAGCTGATTAGCTGGGTCTTCTTTTGTTGCCCTGCACAGGAGAACACAGCTGGAAAGCAGGTTAGTGGGGTGGGGAGGCAATGTGATTTTGCACTAACCGTCCCCTCGAGTGAGGAGGGAATGGAGATTTTACAGTATCCTTCCCCTGCCATGCCCACCAAGCCACACCCACAGAACTGGTAGTAAAATTGTTGAGTCCCACCACTGGGTAAAAGCCATGTTTCTCATTTCTAATTATCACAGTTGCTAAGGATCTCGTTCTCTTTCAGCTCTTTGCCTATTTGAAGACTGTCCACTTCAACAACAGTGCCGGAAAGGAAGTCTCCTTCTCAGAAAATGGACTGGGATCTGCTCGTTACGATCTTCTTAACTGGCTTTTCCTCCACAATCTGTCTTTTGTCCCTGTGATAGTTGGACAAATGGACCCCAGGTTTCCCCCAAGCCAGGATTTTACCATCAACTCCAGTGCAATCATCTGGGCCAGAAAGGTGGGCTAGAAGAAAATGTCCTGAATTCACAGAAAGGTTAATTCCTGTGAAGATGCAGAAGACACACAGAAAAAAAAGATGGGCAGAATCAGAAAAATGGACAGCCAAGTGGCAAATGATCTGCTTTAATTAAACAGATTCAAAACTGATTTCTGTCATGTACAAAGAGGGCTTGAATTAGGAAAAGATTCTGGTTGAAAGCTAAGGGGCAATGAGAGAAGGCAACAATGAACTTTCTCATTCCTTCTTTTAGAAAAAGGAGATCTCTACTATTTCTGATAAATAGGTGTCCATTCATTCTTCTTCCTCTGTCCTGGTCATGTTAGAATTCTCAGCGGCTTTTGATACAATCGACCATGGTATCCTGTTGCGGCGTCTCGGGGGGCTGGGAGTGGGAGGCACTGTGTTACAGTGGTTCGCCTCCTTCCTCTCGGGATGCTCGCAATCGGTGTTGGCAGGGGGGCAGAGGTTGATGTCAAGGGCCCTCACTTGTGGGGTCCCCCAGGGGTTGGTCCTCTCGCCCCTCTTCTTCAACATCTATATGAAACCGCTGGGCGAGATTATCCGTGGCTTTGGGGTGAAGTATCATCAGTACACTGATGATACGCAGTTATATATCTCCACCCCAGGCCACATCAGTGATGCCCTCTCCATGATCTCCCATTGTCTGGATGCGGTACGGATCTGGATGGACAGAAACATGCTTCGGCTTAATCCGGCTAAGACAGAGTGGCTGTGCATACAGACATCTCGGCCCAGCCAGGAGATTCCATCTTTAGTCCTCAGGGGAGAGGTATTGGCCCCCGTGGATAAGGCACGGAATCTGGGGGTCCCCCTGGACTCACGGCTCAGGTTAGAGGAGCAGGTGAGAGCCGTGGCCAGGGGGGCCTTTGCCCAGGTCCGGCTGGTTCACCAGTTACGCCCATACCTGGACCGAGATGCCCTGCGCACAATCACTCAGGCACTTGTCACCTCTCGGCCTCACTACTGCAACACTCTCTATCCTGGACTGCCCTTGCATACCATCCGGAGGCTTCAGCTGGTGCAAAATGCAGCCGTGCGGGTTGTGATGGGAGCTTCCCAGTATTCCCATGTAACACCCCTCCTGCGTGGCCTGCATTGGCTGCCGGTTGCCATCTGAATGAGATTTAAGGTTTTGGTATTGACATTCAAAGTCCTATGAGACATGGGTCCGGGCTACCTATGGGAACGTCTACTGCCGGCATCGAATACCAACCGCCCTGTACGAGCTCACAGGCAGGGGCTCCTCGGCGTGCCGTCTGCGACCCAGTGTCGTTTGGCGGTGACGTGGGGGAGGGCCTACTCTGTGGCGGCTCCCGCTCTGTGGAACCAACAACCTCTGGGGCTCCGCCTGGCCCCTGACCTCCGCACTTTCCATCATGACTTGAAAACCTGGTTGTTTGAGCAGGCTGCGCTGTGCTGACTCCTCGTGGGGGGGTTGTTTTTATATTTAATCATAATGGGTTTTAGTTTAATTTGGCTTGATTAGTTTAATTCTATTTTAGATAACTAATTTATTGTACTGGTTTTAATTGTGAGCTGCCCCGAGTCCTTTTCGGGAGAGGGGGCAGCATACAAGTCAAATAAATAAATAAATAAATTAAAAGCCTCCATTGATGAAGCACCCACAACTTCTGAAAGCAATTTGTTTCATGGGGTAATTGTTCTCACTGTTAGGAATTTCCTCCTTACTTTTAGGTTACTTCTCTCCTTGATTAGTTTCCATCCATTGTTTCTTCTCTTCTCTTCATGTGCTTTGGTAAATAATTTGTCTCCCTTTTCTTTGTAGCAGCCCTTCATGTATTGGAGGACGCTATCATCTCATCCCTGGTCCTTCTTTCCATTAGACTAAGTATATCCAGCACCTGAAAACATTCTTTGTATGTCTTAGCTTCTAGGCCTCCAATCATTATTGTTGCTATTCTCTGAACTCTTTCCAATATCTCTACATATTTTTGTATTGGGGTAACCAAAACTGGATGGTAAGCATGGATTCTAAGTGTAGTCTTATCAAGTCTTTGTAGAGCTGTACTAGTACTTTATGTGATTTTCTGCAAAGAAGAGCAACAAAAATGATTAGGAGGTTGGAGGCTAAAACATATAAAAAATGGTTCCTCAAATTGAATATGTCTGGTTTAATAAAAAGAAGGACTTGGGGTGACATGATAGCAGTCTTCCAATATCTCAGGCATTGCCACAAAGAAGAGGCAGTTAAGCTATCCTCCCAAGCACTTGATGGTAAGGCAAGAAGCAACAGATGGAAACTAAACAAGGAGAGAAGCAATCTAGAACTAAGGAGAAATTTCCTGACGGTTAGAACAATTAATCAGCGGAACAACTAGTCTCTATAAGTTGTGAATGCTCCAACACTGGAAGTTTTTAAGATGAGATTGGACAACAATTTATCTGAAATAGTATAGGGTTTCCTGCCTGAGCAGGGAGTTGGAGTAGAAAAGCTGTAAGGTCCCTTCCATCTCTGCCATTCTATCCTATTGTGTCCTATCCTTCCCTATTCTATTCTATACTATTCCTTATTCCATCTCTGCCATTCTATCCTATCTTATCCTATCCTTCTGCTAATGCAACCTAGGCTTTTTGGAATGCAGCCATACATTTTTGGCTCATATTTAGATGGTTGTCCACTAGGACTCCAAGATCCCTCTTGCAATTAACCATGGAATTTTTGGTAGCAATTTGGGTTGTTGAACAAGGACTACCTATGACTGCCTTGCATAAGGAAAGCTCTAACCTCCAGCATGAATTAGTTAGCTGGCAATGCCACTGGTGTTAATTACCCAGAAACTATTCCCAGTTGACATTACAGAATGGTGAATCAGCTTTTCTAAAGACCCTTTGTAGAAGGCAGTCTCAGCATGGAAATTAAATGATACATGATCATTGAAGAGACCATCTCAAGCCTTTCTCTTTTCTATTTTAGAAGGTGCCCTTTGCCAGGTGTGGCATGAAGAGGTGCCAGGCAGGACAGAGGAGAATAGTTCCAGAGGGAAAGCAGATTTGCTGCTACCAATGTGACCCTTGTCCAGAAAGGAGCATTTCTAATCAGACAGGTACAGCAGCCTTCACATATAGATCTTCCAGGATCAAGGAATCCCTTTGGTGGATCAAAATATTAAGAGAGTTTTGATAATTTGTGGTAGTTTGATATCCTATTTGTGGTAGTTTAAGATCATAGTATGATAGAGGATTAATAATAATGATTATAGTTTTTCCTTTTTGTAATATTGAGTATGAATAATGAGGGGAAGGCACTGTGATTTTTGACCGACCGACATACTTGAAATTGATATGGATTTATGTGTTGTATGTTTGTTTGTTATGTTTGTTCTTTTGGAAAAATAAAACCTTTATTAAAAAAAACCAAAACTGTATGCAAAGTGTGGATTTTAAGTGAATTCTTACTAAGACATTGTAAAGTTGTACTAATACTTCATGTGATTTTCTGCAAAGAAGAGCAACAAAAATGATTCGGCGGTTGGAGTCTAAAATATAAAAAATGGTTCCTCATATTGAATATGTCTAGTTTAATGAAAAGAAGAACTTGGGGTGACATGATTGCAGTCTTCCAATATCTCAGGCATTGCCACAAAGAAGAGGGACATAGGATATCCTCCAAAGCACCTGAAGGCAAGGCAAGAAGCAACAGATGGAAACTAAACAAGGAGAGAACCGATCTAGAACTAAGGAGAAATTTCCTGACAGAACAATTAATCAGTGAAACAACTAGTCTGCAGTAGTTGTGAATGCTCCAACACTGAAGGTTTTTAAGAAGAGATTGAACAACAATTTATCTGAAATGGTATAGGGTTTCCTGCCTGAGCAGGAAGTTGGAGTAGAAAACTTGTAAGGTCCCTTCCATCTCTGCCATCCTATCCTATCCTATCCTATCCTAACCTAACCTATCCTATCCTAACCTATCCTATCCTATGCTTCTGATAAAGCAACCTAGGTTTTTTGGGATGCTGTCACACATTGTTGGCTCATATTTAGATGGTTGTCCACTAGGACTCCAAGATCCCTCTTGCAATTAACCATGGAATATTTAGTAACAATTTCAGTTGTCGAACAAGGACTACCTATGACTGCCTTACATAAGGAAAGCTCTAACCTCCAGCATGAATTAGTTAGCTGGCAATGCCACTGGTGTTAATTCCCCAGAAACTGTTCCCAGTTGACATTACAGAATGGTGAATCAACTTTTCTAAAGACCCTTTGTAGAAGTCAATCTCAGCATGATAATTAAATAATACACAATCATTGAAGAGACCATCTCAAGCCTTTCTCTTTTCTGTTTTAGAAGGTGCCCATTGCCAGGTGTGGCATGAAGAGGTGCCAGGCAGGACAGAGGAGAAAAGTTCCAGAGGGAAAGCAGATTTGCTGCTACCAATGTGACCCTTGTCCAGAAGGGGGCATTTCTAATCAGACAGGTACAGCAGCCTTCACATATAGATCTTCCAGGATCAAGGAATCCCTTTGGTGGATCAAAATATTAAGAGATTTTTGATAATTTGTGGTAGTTTCATATGCTTCATAGCAAGGGTGCAAAATTGTCCTGCCCTAAACCCTGCCCCCGCCCCCAGTCAAACTTCCCACTTCTGAGAAATGAGGATTGGCAAGACTGCTCTCACCAAATTTACCATATGGTGCATTCCAGGAAGCACTTTGCAGATTCCTTGCTTTCTTTTCCATTTCTCTTGTCACATACCAATGGGAAAACCAACCATTTATTATTTTCCTGAATTTAAGTTAAAGTTTACTTTATTGTCATTGCACCTCATAAAATTAAATGCCATCTTCAGTGTACATCATACATAAGAAAACTATAACAAATTAAACAAAAAAACACATCCTTTGCATTCTATACAATTGAATTGAAAACCTCTGATACTGCATTAATATTGTACTATATAGTAGAATTCAATACAGTTACTGCTCTGGGAGAGAAGCTGTTTTTCAGCCTATTAGTCCTTGTTTTTATTATTGTCTTGTACTGTCCGTCAGATGGTAATAGCTCAAAAAAAAGGGTGCCCAGGATGAGATGGATCTTTGAGAATATTTCAAACTTTCTTAAGGCAGTGGGAGGTAAAAAGCTGTTCGGAAGAGGGGAGAGGGCAACCAATGATCCTCAGGACAATGATGTTAACCCTGAATGAATGGCATAGTTACTTGTGTGTTACTTGTAATGTGCTACTTCTGTCAAGATCATTAGTCTCCCTGGAAACTTGTATGCCTGTCAGAAAAATAGATCAATCTACCTCTCTTTGTGTATGTGTGTCAACTTATGGTCTTATAACACACCAAATGATAACATAATTAAGCATCAAATAGCAGGATTCTTGACTGAGAAATCAGTCAATTGTCTTTGGCTTCCATTATAAATTAAAAAGAAAAGAAAGGAAAGAAAGAAAGAAAGTTAGAAAGAAAGAGAGAGAGAGAGAGATGGAGGAAGGAGTGAAAGAAAGAAGAAAGAGAGGGAGGGAGGGAGAAGAAAGAGAGGAAGGAAGGAAGGAAAGAAAGAGAGAAAGAGAGAAAGAGAGAAAGAGAGTCAAAATAATTATGCAAGTGTCCAGTGATTGGAAGGGGAGAGATTCCAATCACTGAGTAACCAATCCCAAAGTTCATTTTGAACTTTTTGGAAAGAAGTCATAACTGGGATCTGAGGAAAAAAGGGATAATTCTCACTATGGATCCCTGTGAAATATCTACTCTTCATTTCAGATGTATCTCACTGTGTGCCCTGCCCAGAAGACCAATACCCTAACAAGAACAAGGACCACTGCATTGCCAAGAAGCTGCATTTCCTTTCCTATCAAGACACTCTGGGATACACTTTAGCTTCTTTAGCTCTTTCTCTCTCTGTGATCACATCTGTAATCCTGGTGATTTTCTATAAACATCGTGACACACTGATCATCAAAGCCAACAACCAAGATTTCACCTACATCCTCCTGGTCTCCCTCCTGCTCTGCTTCCTCTGCTCCTTCCTCTTCATTGGTCAACCAGGAGAGCTCACCTGTCTCTTCCGACAAAGTGCCTTTGCCATTCTCTTTTCCATGGCAATTTCCTCTGTCTTAGCAAAAACTGTCATGGTGGTTCTGGCCTTCATGGCCACCAAGCCAGGGAACAAGGCAAGGAAATTCTTAGGAAAACCATTGACCAACTCCATTGTCATGGGCTGTCCCCTGGTGCAAGCAGTTCTTTGTGCCATCTGGCTGGGAACCTCCCACCCAATTCCTAACTTGGACTTCCACTCTTTGGTAGGAGAGGCCATCTTGGAATGTCATGAAGGCTCAGCTTCAATGTTTTACACTGTCCTCACCTATCTGGGTTTCCTGGCCCTCATCAGTTTCATGCTGGCCTTTCTAGCTAGGAAATTTCCCAACAGCTTTAATGAAGCCAAGTTCATTACGTTCAGCATGCTGATTTTTTGCAATGTTTGGATCACCTTCCTCCCAACCTACTTGAGCACCAAAGAGAAGTCCATGGTGGCCGTGGAGATCTTCTCCACCTTGGCCTCTGGGGCTGGTCTCTTGACTTGCATCTTTTTCCCCAAATGCTACATTATTTTATTGAGACCCAATCTTAATTGTAGGGAAAATTTGATAAGAAATAAAAATCTCTAACTGATGCAGGCATATGAACCAAACAGACTATGAAGTGGGTGTGTGGGGTCTCTAACAATTCTTTGAGCTCTAAGCACATAGCGCTTATGAGCAGTAACCTGAATAAGAGGAAACAAGCATCCTGTAATCTTCTCGGCTGTCCTCACCACTCCCTGTATGGATCTTCTACCTGAGGCACTGCTACCACCAAACCAAACAGTGAGAAAGTTTCTTAAAATGCTCTCAATTGTGCCTCTATCAATAGTGGCCATCACAGAATGAGATGTGCTCTCCTTATCTGATGCAGAAAATGTAAGTGGTAAGCAAAATGCAAGTTAAGTTTCTTTAGAATGTCCCCATAGTAGTAACTCCTGAATTGTAAGAGGCAAACACATATTCTAAATAAGACCAATGTTGTCTGTAGATAAGAGAGGGGCAAGAAGTGATATGGCATTTGTCAGGGTTGCGGCGATTGCCCTAATTAAATCATGAGCCCCGAGCCAAGCTTCAAAATAATCCAAAGTATTTATTAGGAGCAACATGTCGGCATTGAGGACCTGTATACTGCACAAGTCAAAAAGAGGGCTTTGAAAATATTTACAGACTCCTCACATCCTGGACATAAACTCTTTCAACTCCTACCCTCAAAACGATGCAATAAAGCACTGCACACCAGAACAACTAGACACAAGAACAGTTTTTTCCCAAATGCCATCACTCTGCTAAAAAGAATAATTCCCACAACACTGTCCACATATTTACTAAGTCTGCATTACTATCACTATTAATCTTCTCATCACTCCAATCACCCATCCCCTCCCACTTGTGACTGCATGACTGTAACTTTGTCACTTGTATCCTTACGATATTGACAGTTTCCTGTATGATTTGATTGATTATTTGTAGCCTATGACTATCATTAAGTGTTGTATCTTATGATTCTTTATGAATGTATCTTTTCTTTTTATGTACCCTGAGAGCATATGCACCAAGACAAATTACTTGTGTGTCTAATCACACTTGGTCAAACATTCATTCAGTCATCCCTCCCCACTCTGATTTTATTCAGGAAACCTCAATACCAGGTGTATCATTATGGATTTACTCAAATAAAACTTTTCCCATCATGCGACCCTTCCATATTCTTCTATTTCTCATAATAGTTTGGGGCTAGTCTGTATAGGTTCTTCTCCTATAAATACCATGTCATTGGCAAATGCCTGAAGTTTATATTCCTCTTTTTTAATTTTTAGTCCTCTGATTTCCTGATTTTGCCTAATTTGTGTTAGAAGTATTTCTTCTGCCAATATGTACAGTAATGGAGCTAGGGGACATCCTTGCCTAACCCCTTTATTTATCATTACATCATCTGTACTTTCCCCATTTATTAATACCTTTGCTTTTTGCGTCTTATATATTGATTTAATAAATCCTATAAATTTTTTACCACATTTCATGCCTATTAATTGTTTTATAAGGAAGTCCCAATTCAAATTATCAAATGCTTTCTGGGCGTCTACAAAAATCAATGCCACCAGTCTGGTTGTATGTACCTCATAGTATTCTAATATGTCCATGATTATTCTCGTATTTGTTTTTATCTGTCTGTGAGGCAAAAAACCATTCTGATCCATGTGAATTATTCTACTTAATATCCTTTTTAATCTTTCCGCTAGAATTGAAGCCATTATAGAAGAATACGGAAGGGTCGTAGGATTAACAGTTAATAAAGATAAGACAAAAATTTTGACAAAAAATTGCACAAAGGAACTTAAGGAAGAATTAACAAACATATTAGGTATTCAGACAGTTAACAAAGTAAAATATTTAGGGATCTGGTTAACGGCTAGGTGTTCATCAATAAGAAAAGATAACTATGATAAATTAATATCACAAATAGTTAAGGATTTAGATAACTGGGCAAAACTACAATTATCACTATTGGGGCTCATCTTGACAATAAAAATGAACATTTTACCAAAATTGTTGTTCCTATTTCAAACTGTGCCAGTCAGGTTGGAGAAGAATTTTTTTGTAGATTTGAATAAATATATTTCTAAATTTATATGGTGTAAGAAAAAAGCTAGAATTAAATTTAAACTATTGCAGGATGCCAGGAAGAAAGGAGGGTTTGGCCTTCCAGATTTCGAACTTTATTATGAGGCGGCAGTAGCGAATTGGCTTAGGGATTGGGCTAAATTAGAAAAAAGGAGAGTATTAATATTAGAGGATTTTGATCTCCAACTTGGCTGGCATGTGTTTATGTGGGACGAAAAATACAAACAGCACTCATATTTTGGAAGGCACCATGTGAGGAATGTATTATCTATTGTTTGGGAAAAAATTAAAAAGAATCACTATCTAAAGGTCCCACTCTGGTTATCCACCCTGGAAGCCGTAACTCACCCAAATGTAATGGATTACGATAATATACTTAGATACAAAAATCTAAGAGCTCAAGAATAGAAACCAAATAAAAATACAAGGGAAAGAGATATCTTGGTGTCCCTTTTTACAAATTCAAACACATTATAAAAAAGTCAGACAACAATTTGGTTTTAACACGATTATACAAGAATTTGATAAAATATGGTTGGGAGAAGAAAAGAAAGTAATCAGCAAAATATATAGATATTTCCTGGACCATAAATTAAAAGAAGAAACAGTTACAGATACCACGATAAAATGGGCCAAAAATGTGGCCCATACTATTGAAACAGACAAATGGGAACATATTTGGCAAATGAATTACAAATTGACTTTGTCTGTAGCCTACAAAGAAAACTTGTATAAAATGACCTATCGTTGGCACCTACCCCTGGTCAGATTGGCAAAGATGTGTACTAACTTATCGCCCAACTGTTGGAAGTGTAATCATCCACAAGGAACATACTTTCACATGTGGTGGACATGTCCATTTGCTAAGAAATATTGGAGGAAAATAAAGAACTGGATACTAAATATGACAAAGCAAAACTTAGAACTAGACCCTGAAATATTTCTCCTAGGTATGATCAATTTAAAAATGGAAAAAAAATACTACTACTTAATTCTTCACATTATAACCGTGGCTAGGATAGCCTATGCACTGAACTGGAAACTGTCATCTCCCCGCTCAGATGACACTGTAATCAAAAAGATTCATGAATGCGCCAAAATGGACAGTTCAGCTAAGATGCTAAAAAAAAACCAAGATAGTGAATACTACGAAATATGGAACTTATAGTACAAGTGGATAAAGGAAATGTAATTTATGATATTCTGATGAGATAAGGAAGAGTTAGACGTGTAACTGATAGTAATGATACAGAGAAATTAAACTATTAAAAGAACGAAGAAGTTATTTAGACAAGGCAGACCATGTTAAACTATAGGAGGAAGACTTAACCATTGCTCAAATAGGTTGCAAAATGTATATGTGTACATATATATTTGTGTTGTTTTGTCTTTGTGTGTTTTAAATTTTTTGTTGAATAAAATTTAAAAATTAAAAAAAAATTCCCACAATTTATAAGCTCTAGTTTAAAGTTTCCACTAAGACATGTGAAACAAGATGAATATTGAAAAAATAAAGCTTTGGGCAGCATCTGTGATGGCTCATCATCCAACTCTGTCAGAAAGCACAGGACAGGGAGACACTGCATGAGATTGGAGGACTCTCTGATCAGTCTCCTAGGTTTGTCCTGTACTCCTTTCTCCTGGGCCTGGCTGTTTCCCATTGCAGTGAGAGGGCAATGGGTGGACTCAACTCCCTTGTAGTGAGAGGGTGGGGGGGGTTGCCCATGTTTTTTTTTCCAGCGCTTGGTCTCAAGCCACTGTGGTGGGAGAGCAGTGGCTGGGCCATTTCGACTCTGGCCCCAGCAGCTGTGAAAGAGCTGCTGATTGTGGGATGCTCTGGTTGCCATCATCTGGCCCTTTCGTTGCACATCTGTCATTCTTGCAACTGGCACCATCATGCCAATAGCTTTTTCCACCGGTCCGCCCTGAAACAGGATATTCCATGCCAGCTTATTCTCTGTTGGAGTTACGGGCCCTCCAGACTGTCCCCGTGTCTTTGGAGTGGCCCTCTGGGTTATCAAGAGCCTACCTCTATGACAGATCTTGGGATCCCGAGAGGTGGCATGGCACGACCAAGGGGTTAAGTTTTAAATCGGGTACTAAGGGGAAACTTTTAAATTTTTTAATTTGTTATCTTAATGGGTTAGGGAGGGGGAGGAAATCAAGGTTCGGGTCAAAACTGTCCTTCCAGGCTGGCAATGGGTCCCAGTATGGGGGGGCTGGGGATTGGGGCCTTGGAGCCCGTGGGAGTCGGGGTGAGGTTGGCAATTCCTAGGGCGATTGGCTTTGGCAGGGGGGGACGAGACAGGGGGCCAAATTATGTTATGGGAGCACGCCCCCACTGTTTACGAGTGGTGGCGCGCTCCAACCCCCAGGTCTCTGCCCGCTCCCCTGGGATCTTCGGAAGTGTGGTCCCTGGGCTGAAACTGGTATACGTGAACGCCAAGTCCGTTGCTAACAAGTCATCCCTCCTCTGTGAGCTTATTGAGGAGGAGGAGGTGGATCTGGCATGCATTACAGAAACCTGTTGGGGCCAGAGGGGGGTATCCCTGTGGGTGATCTATGTCCCCCAGGTTTCCATGTGCTGTACCAGTCTCGAGCCCAGGGAAGGGGCGGAGGGGTAGCCATAGTTGTTAGAGAGACTCTGTTTCCAAGGGAGGCCACCATCCCCAAGATAGGCGGGTGTGAGACTCTCCTCGTGAGATTGGGCCCAGGAGGTTGGTTGGGTCTGTTGCTGACGTACCTGTCCCCCAGCTGCGTGGCGACGGCCCTTCCTGGTCTGCTCGATGTCCTCTTGGGGGTGGCGGTGGAGCTCCCCAGGCTTATAGTTCTGGGGGATTTAACCTGCCCTCTCTGGGGGTGGGCATTGGGCTTGGCCCAGGAGTTCATGGCATCCATGGCAGACATGGACCTGACTCAGGTAATTCAAGGGCCCACTCACGAGGGGAGGAACATGCTTGACCTTGTTTTTGTCTCGGGACAGTGGTGTAGTGAGCTGGGGGGGGGTTTCCTCATTTACCCAGCCCTTGTCATGGACGGATCACTATCTACTGTGGCTAGTCTTTCAAGAGGCTATCCCTTGCTGCTGGGATGAGGAGCCAATTAGATGGACCCTGATAGGTTTCAGATGGCACTGGGGTTCTTGCCCACCTCCCTCGACCACAGCCCGGCCGAGGCGCTGGCGGCCGCCTGGCAACTGGCAGCCTCGGAGTCGCTCGACCAGGTTGTCCCCTTGCGGCCTCTTCCCCGCCGTAGATCCCGGTTAGCTCCCTGGTTTTTGGAGGAGCTCCGGGGGATGAAGCGGTGGAGAAGATGCCTAGAGAGCAGGTGGAGGACTAGCCGTTCCAAATTTGACCAGGGCCAGTTAAGAGCCTACATTAGGACCTACCTGGAAGCGATTAGTGCAGCGAGGCGTACCTACTTCTCCGCTCTGATTGCATCCACAGATGATCGCCCTGCGGCCCTGTTCAGGGTTACCCGCTCCCTCCTTCAAGTGGGGGAGGGGGCGAACCCTTTTCAGGGCAGAGCAGAGGAATTTAGCTTACATCTGGCGGATAAGGTCGCTCGGATTCAGGCCGGATTGGACTCAGAATGGCAGTGGTCTGATGATGAGGTGGCGGCAGAACTGGTTGGTTCTACCTGGGTTGAGTTTGACCCAGTCTCCCTTAATGAAGTGGACAGGATCATGTGGAGGTTGTCCTCCACCACGTGTTTATTGGACCCGTGTCCTTCCTGGTTGGTTTATGCCTACAGGGAGGTTACACGCGGCTGGATCCAGGCAGTTGTCAACACTTCCTTGAGTGAGGGATCCTTTCCTGCTGCCTTGGAAGTGGTGGTGGTGAGGCCCCTCCTCAAGAAGCCAGCCTTGGACCCGGCCGTTTTAGACAACTACCGTCCAGTCTCCAACCTTCGCTTTTTAGAGAAGGTTGTTGAAAGCATGGTAGTGTACCAACTTCCCTTGTTCCTGGAGGAAACTGATTATCTAGACCCGTATCAATTGGGCTTCAGGTCTGGACATAGCACGGAGACAGCATTGGTCACCCTGATGGATGATCTCTGGATGGCTCAGGACAGGGGTTTTTCCTCTGTCCTGGTCCTATTAGATCTCTCAGCGGCTTTCAATACCATCGACCATGGTATCCTTCTGCGGTGGCTCCGGGGGTTGGGGGTGGGGGCACCATTCTGTGATGGTTCTCCTCCTACCTCTCGGGCCACTCACAGTCGGTGTTGGCAGGAGAGCAGAGATCGGCCCCAAGGCCCCTCACTTGTGGGGTGACACAGGGGTCTGTTCTCTCGCCTCTCCTGTTTAATATCTACATGAAACCGCTGGGCGAGATCATCCGAGGTTTTGGGGTGAGGTATCACCAATATGCGAATGATACCCAGCTTTATATCTCCACCCCAGACCAGATCAGTGATGCTCTCTCTGTGATGTCCCGGTGCCTGGAGGCGGTACGGGTCCGGATGGGGAGAAATAGGCTCCGGCTCAACCCAACCAAGATGGAGTGGCTGTTCCTACTGGCATCTTGGTTTTCAGGCGATGTTCCATCTCTGGTCATGAGGGGAGAGGTGTTGCACCTCGTGGATAGGGTGAGGAATCTGGGCGTCCTCCTTGATCCACAGCTCAGTTTGGAGGAGCAGGTGGAGGCTGTGGCCAGGGGGACTTTTGCCCAGGTTCGGCTGGTTCGCCAGCTCCGCCCTTATCTGAGCCGAGATGCCCTTCGAATGGTCACTCATGCGCTCGTCACTTCCAGAATTGACTACTGTAATGCTCTCTACATGGGGCTGCCCTTGCGAACTACCTGGAGGTTACAGCTGGTACAGAATGTGGCTGCGCGGGCTGTGATGGGAGTATCCCGATACTCCCATGTTACACCCCTCCTGCGTGACCTGCATTGGTTGCCGGTTGCCTCCTGGGTTAGTTTCAAGGTGCTAGTAACAACTTATAAGGCCCTAAATGGCTTGGGTCCAGGGTACTTGCGGGAACGCCTCCTGCCAGCATCATGTGCCGATCGCCCTGTTCGCTCCCACAGGAGGGGCCTCCTTGGAATACCGTCAGTTAGGCATTATCGGCTGGCAGTCCCCAGGGCTAGGGCCTTCTCCATGGGAGCACCAACCCTTTGAACCAGCTCCCTGTGGATCTCCATTTGGCCCCTTATCTCTGCTCCTTCCGCCAGGACCTGAAGACCTGGCTGTTTCAACAGGCCAGCCTGGAATGACCCGGGTGGGTTTTTAAAACTGTTTTGGTTTTAATGTTTTAATGTTTTACCTTTATTCTGACTTGTGAGGTTTAATTTGTTTTTTATGTAAATTTTGAGCTGTTTTAATGTTAGCCGCCCTAAGTCCTTAGAGAGAAGGGCGGCATACAAGTCGAATAAATTATTATTATTATTATTATTATTATTATTATTATTATTATTATTATTATTATTAAAATTATTATTATTATTATTAAAATATTAAGAGATTTTTGATAATTTGTGGTAGTTTGATATCCTTCATGGCACAGGTGAAAATTGTCCTGCCCTACCCCCCACCCCACCTCCTCACCAAATTTACCATATGGTGCATTCCAGGCAGCACCTTGCAGATTCCTTGCTTTCTTTTCCATTCCTCTTGTCACATACCAATGGGAAAACCAACCATTTATTATTTTCCTGAATTTAAGTTAAAGTTAAAGTTCACTTTATTGTCATTGCACCTCATAAAATTAAATGCCATCTTCAGTGTACATCATACATAAGAAAACTATAAGAAATTAAAAACACACATGTTTTGCATTCTATAAAATTGAATTGAAACCCCCTGATACTGCATTAATAGTGTACTATACAGTAGAATTCAATACAGTTACTGCTCTGGGATAGATGCTGTTTTTCAGCCTATCAGTCCTTGTTTTTATTATTGTCTTGTACCATCTGTCAGATGGTAATAGTTAAAAAAAAGGGGTGTCCAGGATGAGTTGTATCTTTGAGAATGTTTTGAACTTTCTTAAGACAGGAGGAGCTAAAAAGCTGTTCGAAGAATGGGAGAGGGCAACCAATGATCCTCAGGACAATGATGTTAACCCTGAATGAATGATACAGTTATTTGTGTGTTACTTGTAATGTGCTATTTCTATTAAGATTATTAGTCTCCCTGGAAACTTATAGGCCTGTCAGAAAAATAGATCAATCACTCTCTCCCTTTGTGTCAACTTATGGTCTTATAATACACCAAATGATTTTATTTATTTATTTATTTAATTGGATTTATATGCTGCCCCATCTCCGGGGGGGACTCAGGGCGGCTTGCACAGAAATATATAAATAATAAATACAACATTTATTAAATTATCTAATCCAATTATAATAAAATCTAATTAAAATACCCTTAAATTAAAATTCCCAACCCTGCTCAGTCCAGGCCATCCTGCACAAACAGCCAAGTCTTGAGATCACGGCAGAAGGAGCGCAGGTCCGGGGCCAAGCGCAGCTCTAGAGGTAGCTGATTCCAAAAGGTGAGGCCCCCCACAGAGAAGGCCCTCCCCTGGGGGACCACCAACTGACATTGTCTGACGGACGGCACCCCTGGGAGGGCCTGCCTGTGGGAGCGTACCGGGTGATCGGACCTCGATGCTGGTAGGAGGTGCTCCTGCAAGTACCCTGGACCCAAGCCATGCAGGGCTTTACATGTTAATACCAGCACCTTGAATCTTACACGGAGGGCAACTGGCAACCAATGAAGATTGCGCAGGAGGGGTGTCACATGGGAGAATCGGGCCGCTCCCATTACCGCCCACACAGCCACATTTTGCACCAGTTGAAGCCTCCGCATAGGCTGCAAGGGCAGCCCCAGATAGAGAGTATTGCAGTAATCAAGATGGGAGGCAATGAGCACATGAGTGACCGTGCCTAGGGAATCTCGGTCCAAGTAGGAGAGCAACTGGTGCACCAGGCGAACCTGGGCAAAAGCCCCCCTGGTGATGGCTCCCACTTGCTCCTCCATACTGAGCCATATGTCCAAGAGGACACCTAAGTTGCACACCCTATCCACAGGGGGCAACACCTCTCCCCCTATGGCCAAAGATGGAATTTCTTGAATCTGAGATGCCGGTATGCACAGCCACTCAGTCTTGTCTGGGTTGAGCAGGAGACTTTTCCTCCCCATCCAGATCCACACCGCCTCCAGGCACTGGGAGAGCATGGGGAGGGCATAACTGAGGTGGTCCGAGGTGGAGATGTAAAGCTGGGTATCATCAGCATATTGATGATACCTCACCCCAAAACCAAGGATGATCTCACCCAGCGGCTTCATGTAGATGTTGAACAGGAGGGGAGAAAGCACCGACCCCTGAGGCACCCCACAAGTGAGGGTACTCGGGGTCGATCTCTGTCCCCCTGTCAACACCGACTGCGTGCGTCCCGAGAGGAAGGAAGAGAACCACCGTAAAACAGTGCCTCCCACTCCCAACTCCTGAAGATGCCGCAATAAGATACCATGGTCGATGGTATCGAAGGCCGCTGAGAGGTCTAATAGGACTAGGACAGAGGAATATCCCCTGTCCCGAGCCCTCCTTAATTACATGATAATGTAATTAAGCAGCAAATAGCAGGATTCTTGACTGAGAAATCAGTCAATTGTCTTTGGCTTCCATTATAAATTAAAAAGAAAAGAAAGAAAGAAAGAAAGAAAGAAAGAAAGAAAGAAAGAAAGAAAGAAGGAAAGAAAGAAAGAAAGAAAGGGTCAAAATAATTATGCAGGTTCACAGTGATTGGAAGGGGAGAGATTCCAATCATTTAGTAACCAATCCCAAAGTTCATTTTGAACTTTTCGGAAAGAAGTCACAACTGAGATCTGAGGGAAAAGGGATAATTCTCACTATGGATCCCTCTGAAATATCCACTCTTCATTTCAGATGTATCTTGCTGTGTACCCTGCCCAGAAGACCAATACCCTAACAAGAACAAGGACCACTGCATTGCCAAGAAGCTGCATTTCCTTTCCTATCCAGACACTCTGGGATACACTTTAGCTTCTTTAGCTCTTTCTCTCTCTGTGATCACATCTGTAGTCCTGGTGATTTTCTATAAACATCATGACACACTGATCGTCAAAGCCAACAACTGAGATCTCACCTACATCCTTCTGGTCTCTCTCCTGCTCTGCTTCCTCTGCTCCTTCCTCTTCATTGGTTGACCAGGAAAGCTCACCTGTCTCTTTCGACAAACTGCCTTTGCCATTCTCTTTTCTCTTGCAATTTCCACTGTGTTGGCAAAAACTGTCATGGTGGTTCTGGCTTTTATGGCCACCAAGCCAGGAAACAGGACAAGAACACTCTAAGGAAAACCTCTGACCAACTCCGTTGTCTTAGCCTGTCCTCTTGTCCAAGCAGTTCTTTGTTTGTCCTGGCTGGTAATATCTCCCCCATTTCCTAACTTGGAGTTCCACTCTTTGTTTGGAGAGATCATCTTGGAATGTAATGAAGGGTCAACTTCAATGTTTTACACAATCCTCGCCTACCTGGGTTTCCTGGCTCTCTTCAGTTTCATGCTGGCCTTTCTTGCTAGGAAATTGCCCAACAGCTTTAACGAAGCCAAGTTCATTACTTTCAGCATGCTGGTCTTTTGCAGTGTTTGGATCTCCTTCCTCCCTACCTATCTGAGCACCAAAGGGAAGTGCATGGTGGCTGTGGAGATCTTCTCCATCTTGGTCTCTGGGGCTGGACTCTTGGCTTGCATATTTTTCCCCAAATGCTACATTATTTTATTGAGACCCGATCTTAATTGTAGGGAAAATTTGATAAGAAATAAAAATCTCTAACTGATGCAGACATATGAACCATTTATATTTATCTTTGAGGCTTTGTTTAGTATATGATTCTGAAAAGATAATTCTAATAAGATGATGGCATAAAGAGGGAACATGTCAAGTAAATGACTTATGAAGCTACAGAAAGAGACTGTGAAGTGGGTGTGTGGGGTCCTAACAATTCTTTGAGCTTTAAGCACATAGCGCTTATGAACAGTAACCTTAATAACTGGAAACAAGCATCCTATAATCTTCTTGGCTGTCCTCACCACTCCCTGTATGGACCTTCTATCTGAGGCACTGCTACCACCAAACCAAACAGTGAGGCAGTTTGTTAAAATGCTCTCAATTGTGCCTCTATCAATAGCGGCCATGACAGAAGGAGATGTGCTCTCCTTATCTGATGCAGAAAATGCAAGTGGTAAGCAAAATGCATGGTAGGTTTCTTTAGAATGTCCCCATAGTAACTCCTGAATTCCAAGAGGCAAACACATATTCTAAATAAGACCAATGTTGTCTGTAGATAAGATAGGGGCAAGAAGTGATATGGCATTTGTCAGGGTTCTGGTGATTACCCTAATTAAATCATGAGCCTCAAGCCAAGCTTCAAAATAATCCAAAGTATTTATTAGGAGCAACATGTCGGCATTGAGGACCTGTATACTTCACAAGTCAAAAAGAGGGCTGTGAAAATATATACAGACCCCTCACATCCTGGACATAAACTCTTTCAACTCCTACCCCCCAAATGATGCTATAGAGCACTGCACACTAGAACAACTAGACACAAGAACAGTTTTTTCCCAAATGCCATCACTCTGCTAAAAAAAATAATTCCCACAAGACTGGGCATGTTAAGGATTTTAGGTTAAATATGGATGGTTCATTACCTTTCTCCACTGTGAAGTTGTCAGGAAAAAGTCTGAGCCCAGTGAATCCAATACAAAGTTATTTATTGTTGTAAACAAAGCACAAAAAGCAATAAAAGAAGTTGAAAAGTATACCAATAGTCAATGTCCATTTGTTTCTTCTCTGAGTCTTTTCTTTCCCTTTAGTAACAGTCACCTATGTGACTGGAGTCCCAAAAGTCCTCCTCGTGGCATGAGGTAGAGTCCTTCCAGCTGCATGGTCCCAAGCAGCTGGAACATCTGTAATGGTGGAACTGGCTGGATGCCACAAGGCTGCCCCTTTAAATATACCTGAGCCAAGGTGAGGTCAGGCTTAACAAAGCCCAGGAAATCCTAAATTACATTTGTGCTGTGATTGGCCCATCTGATACTTTTTATTACCTGAGGAGGGGGTGGGCAGGAGAAAGAGCACAGCAACCTCATGGAAAATTCCTTTTCCACAATCCCCTTCTCTGTGCCTTTCTGATGGCACATATCAAAACTTAACACAACAACTACATCACATACCTTATATATCTGCATACATGACAATAACAACAGGTACATACTATATAACCAAAGGTATTTTGCCTAGCAAGTACTGGTGTTGGTCCCGGGGCAAAGGTTTTGTAAAACATCTGCAATCTGTTCTTTAGTCTCAGTGAAAGCAGTCTCAATAAATCCCATTTTTGATAGTTGTCTGACATGTTTATATTTGATGATAATGTGGCGTGACCTTTGTCCCACAGCTTCAGCCCTTGATATATCAATGGCTGCTTTGTTATCCTCATGGCTGGTGATTGGATATACAGGTTCCTCCCACAGGTTCTTCAATAGCTCATCAAACCATATGAGATTGTTTGATGTTTTAGATAGACACATGTATTCCGCTTCTGCTGTGGAAGTGGCTATTAATTTTTGTTTGCCTGAGTACCAATGAATAGGACTACCATTCAGGAATATGATATATCCTGAAGTACTCTTCCTGGACTTACTGTCTCCTGCCCAATCTGCATCTGATTAGCAGTAGAGATCTGGCTTTTCAGATTCATGAGGTTCTAACAATAGTAAATAATCAATAGTGCCCTTTAGATACCTGAGAACTCTCTTGATCCCACTCCAGTGAAACTGGGTGGGGTTCTCAGAGTGTCTGGACAAGACATTTATGGGTCAAGCTAATGTCTGGCCTTGTCCAGCTGGCAATATATAATAGTGAACCTAGTACAGACTTGTAAAGTGTCTTTTGTTCGAATTCTGGGCTTTCATTATACATATTCTTGAGAAAGTCTGTCTGCATGGGGGTGTCACAAGGTTTAGCCTCTGTCATGTTGCATCCGTCGATTAGATCTACTATTTTATCCTGCTGAGAAAGCGCAAACCCCTTCTCAGTCTTAGTGAATTGCACCCCTAAAAACTTGTCAATTCGGCCTAGTGGCTTCAATGTAAATTCCTTACTCAATTGTTTAGAGAAGATTTTGTACCTACTCTCTGATTTGCAGATGTACAATATGTCATCTACATAAATCAAAACAGTTTCCTTGATCCCCTCTTGCTCTCTAATGAATACACATTCATCAGCTGATGAGGCCGAAAAATCCATTTGTCTTAGACATTTGATAAGACATTTGTACCATCTTCTCCCTGATTGTTTCAGACTGTATAGGCTTTTGTTTAGTAACCAAATTTCACCTTCCCTTTGGTCCAAGCCCTGGGGAGCTCTGACATATAACTCTTTATCTAATTTGGCAGGTAGGCAGGTAGGCTGTCTGTATGTCACACTGGTGTACACTCTCCCCATGTATGGCAGCTATAGTAAGCACAGCCTTAACGCTCTCTGGGTGCACAGTTGGTGAGAAAGTTTCAACATAGTCATCAGGGAATCATTGTGAGAATCCCTGTGCAACTAACCTTGCCTTGTATATGAAGTTACCGTCTTCAAGCGGTTTCTTCTTGTAGACCCACCTTGTGCCAATCACCTTTTTGTCTTTAGGTAGTTTAGCGGGTGTAAACACCTCTAGCCTCTTGAGGCTATCCATTTCTGAACCCATTGCCTTATGCCAATTGTCTTGTTCCCTCTGCAGTAGCATTAATATATCCTCATATCTTTGAGGTGTGACCGATACCTGATTTACATAGGTGATGAAGTCCTCATACCTCTTGGGTGTTATACTCCTGGTGGATCGAACTGGCCTACTAGTTGGTTCTTCATCAGTATCGGAATTATCTGGTGTACTGTCTTCCTCATTGCTACTGTCATACCTTTTAAGTTTAGAGTGCCCCTTCTTCCAGGGTATCCCCTTCTTTTCTTTGAGGATCCCCTTTAGGGGCTTGGAGGGCATTTGCTCTCCCTTGTCCTCTGAGTCAGATGTGTCACCATCGCTAGATGGACTTTCTGATACATCTGTCTCTTGATTGGCCAGATTTTGAGGAGGAGTGTGAGTTAGAATCTCATTTGCATGAATTCTGCTCCAATTTGTGCTTTCGTGAAAAGCGGCTGATCTGGAAATGACAACTCTGTTGTTTGTGTCAATGAACCTGTGTGCCTTAGAGCCTGGTTCATAGCCAACAAACCTTAGTCTGACTGACACCTTTTCCCCCTTTCTCCTGAGTTCCTTAGGGACATGTACATCTGCCATCACCCCAAAAACGTGGAGGTGTTTTAGACTTGGCTTACATCCGTACACCATCTCATATGGGGTTTTCTGCACTACACTGAACCATATTCTATTGAGGGTATAGTTTGCATACAGAACAGTCTCTGCCCAGTAAACAAATTTGAGATTAGTGTCCTCTAGAACACATCTCATCATGGCTTGCAATACACCATTTTTCTGCTCTACAACCCCGTTCTGGAATGCGGAAAAAGGGGCTGTTCTCATATGTATTATGCCCTTTTCTTTCATCCAGTTAGAGAACTGAGTAGAGTTAAATTAAGTTCCTCTGTCAGTCAAGATCCTTTGTATCTTGACCTTGTGTTGATTCTCTATCAAACTGTGGAACTCTTTAAATTTGGAGAAGGCCTGATCCTTGGATTTGAGTAGATAAACGAAGCCATATCTACTGTAGTCTTCAACAATGGTCAGGAAATATTGGTTCTTACCAAGTGAGGGCTTCAAAGGGCCCACCAAGTCCATATGTACTAGCTGAAATTTGCATTCAGATTGTCTCTCTGATTTTCTGGGTGCTGGTTTCACCTTTGACTTTGAACTCCTGCAGACGGAGCAGTCCATAAAAACATTACAGTCCTTAATGTTTAACCCTCTGGGGTATTCAGACATTTTCTGTACGATAGGGAAACTAATGTGACCAAGCCTATGGTGCATGAGATGAGCGCACTCATCATGAAGTGGTTTCCCAATAGAAACAGTGTTGGCGTCCCTTGCCTGCTCTTCACTGTGTTCCAGGTTAAATCTGATGCCCTTAGTACCTTCCTTGTTACCTGTGTAACTGTCATTGCCCCCCTTCTTTCCTCTGTAACCCTTGGTTTTGACTTCTGGTTCTGGTTGGGATTCATCACCTGAGTCATCTGCATCAATCATGTTGCTGGCCCCTGAATCTTCAGTCCTTATGACAGGAGAATAATATGGCAGGTTATTTATTTTCAATACCTTTCCAACCGTGTGACCATTATTGGTCACTATGGCATCTCCCTTGGTGAACAGCACCTCTATGTTAGAGTCCTCACTGAGTTTCAGGGTGCTAAGTAGGTTATGCTCTAATGCAGGGACATATAATATGCCATTGACCTCCCCAAGTCCAGGGATATACACATTACCTATACCTACAACCTTTGTTTTAATACCATTAGCTACCTTGACACAACAATCATGTTTATGGAGTTCTGTGAATAAGCTCTTGTCGCTTACCATGTGCCTGCTTGCCCCACTGTCTAATAGCCATAGCTGTTCACGTTGCCTTTTGGTAAATCTAGGGTAATTGGTTTCTACTATATTTGCAAAATTATTTTCCAGGTTAAATCTGTCCCCTCTATTCCTATTTTCATTTCTGGGCCCCCGCCCTCTTCTCTGATTTGAGGGGCTACCTTGAGGCCTCCTCTGAGGTGTGAGCGATCTCCTATTGAATCTATTGCCAGAGGGCATTCTTTGCCTTCCCCTCATACCAGTGTTGCATGGGCAGTCTCTTTTGTAGTGCCCCCTGGAACCACAACCGAAACATTCTCCAACTGCATTTACCCCATCTGAGCAGTTGGGCTTCCTAGTGATCCTTCTCTCCCTGTGGAAGGTTGCTCTGTCCTTTCTTAGATTGTCTTCTGCAATCAGTTTACCTGACAGAACTTCCAGGGACATTCCATCATAACTGGAATTGTCTAGCTGGGATACAAAATTATTCCAGCTAGGGTCCAGTGAATTTATAATTATGCTGATTAAACTATGTTCTGGTACTTGCTCCCCCCTTAATATTAATTCTTCCCTCATTTTACTGAGCTCACAAAGGTGTTCACCCATGTCCACCCCTGCCCTCAATTTAGCAGAGTGGAACTCCCTGGAGATCCTGGCAGTAGTATTGGAATTCCTGGAATAAAACAAATTAAATAATTTTTTCCATATCTCAAAGACAGTCAGATTATGAGGAATATTTGGGTACAGCACAGGATCAAGACTTAATAATAATAAACAATAAACCTTGTGGTGTAGTAGGTCAGTTTCCAGTGACCAAGGCTTAGGAGGGGGTTCCAACAACAAATGCAAAGCATTCTCTTTCAAAAAAAGCACCTGAATTGCTTTGGACCACTCTAATAGGTTCCTCCCTGTAGCTGACAGCTTTTTAAAATCGAGCGGCAAAAGGCTTGTATTTGCTTGCATTGAAAAGGCTTGCGGCTGCTGTCCATGGTGCTGAATATTTGGAAATTGACAGTACGGGAGAGGTATAATCGGTGCAAAACTGAAGGTTTCCTTATTTGGAAGTTGCCTCTCCCCGGTGGGAGGGGTTGAAGATCCGATCTGGGCATGCGCGGAGCTCATTTCGCGCCAAACTTCGCCGGGGAAGGAGCTCTCCGGCCTGGCTCCGAAGATAGGCCTCGGGCCTGTTCCAGCAGCTCCGGCTCCAGCTGTTGAGCTGCCAGGAAGGCCTGGGAAGGCTGAAGAAGCTGAGGACGTTGTGGGAATCGCTGGAACAGATAAGTATCGGGCCATGATCATCGGGGAGCCGTCTGGGAGGGCCACTCTTGTCGGGAGGCTAGGGGAAGTTTGGGACTTCGCTTCCAGGGCTGCAGATAGCATCCTGAAGGCATTTTTGACCTCGGCGTCAGTGGGCGAGGTCAGGCTCGGTGGTGGTCGGGCTACCGTGACCGGATTGGTTGCCTGGGCGAGGGCCTGTGCGGCTTGAACTAGGGGCATGCTCAGCGCGGCTGGGTCCAGCGGCGCCGCTGCTGCCAGTGGGGCCAACCTCCAGGTTGGCATGCTGCTTTGGATCACCGCAGTGGTAGGCACTGCCAGATTGGTGATCCCTGTTTCTTCGCCCGATGAGCATTTCGGGCAGTGAGTGGCCATTGGGGGGGTAGGCGGTGCCAGTCCTCCAGTCACCGCAGCGCAAGCCGCTGCCAGGTGGGTGGCCTCAGTGCTAGGGCCCGCTTGCTCTAGCAAGCTATAGGGAACTGGTGTGGGGATGGGCGGCGCCATTTTAACTCGGTCAGTTTGAATTTGCCGCTGACCGGGTGCCATGTTTTCGCGTGGGAAATTCGATCGGGAGGGCTGATAGCTTTCAGCCCATGCACTGTCGGTGGCAAAAGGGGTTCCGGGGCAGGACTGGATGGCTCTTACCACTTTGGTGCCTTCCTGGGTCATCGTCCTGTCCCTGACCATTGCCACCAGTGCCAGTTTGTGCAGGAGGTTGATGAGATTGGTGACTGGTTCTCCACTTGCGGTTTCCAAACCGAACATCTGGAGAATAGCTGATCTCATCTCTTCCTTCTCCTCCAGGTTGAGTGGTGAGGTGTGAAGTGTCTTGCTTCTGCCCTCTGGCTCCTCAGTGTTGAAGGATGGTAGGTGCCCACTCGCGGCCACGAGGGGGTCTGTGGGGGGGATAGAGATTTCAGGGTCCATTGTGCCATCTGCTTCTTGCCCCCCCAAGCCTGAGATGCCTCAGCCCTGGCTTCTTCGGGTCAATGTTGGAGTGCCATCTGCCTGGTTTTGGCTCGGGTCAGCACTTGGTCGTCCCGCGTTGACTTCAAACTGGGCATCCAGATAACCCACTACGTAGAGAAGGTACAAACCATCCTCTGTTACCAGTTGTTAAGGATTTTAGGTTAAATATGGATGGTTCGTTACCTTTCTCCACTGTGAAGTTATCAGGAAAAAGTCTGAGCCCAGTGAATCCAATACAAAGTTATTTATTGTTGTAAACAAAACACAAAAAGCAATAAAAGAAGTTGAAAAGTATACCAATAGTCAATGTCCATTTGTTTCTTCTCTGAGTCTTTTCTTTCCCTTTAGTAACAGTCACCTATGTGACTGGAGTCCCAAAAGTCCTCCTCATGGCATGAGGTAGAGTCCTTCCAGCTGCATGGTCCCAAGCAGCTGGAACATCTGTAATGGTGGAACTGGCTGGATGCCACAAGGCTGCCCCTTTAAATATACCTGAGCCAAGGTGAGGTGGGGCTTACCAAAACCCGGGAAATCCTAAATTACATTTGTGCTGTGATTGGCCCATCTGATACTTTTTATTACCTGAGGAGGCGGGGGGCAGGAGCACAGCAACCTCATGGAAAATTCCTTTTCCACAGTGCAACTATGTTCTAAGTCTGCATTACTATCACTATTAATCTTCTCATCACTCCTATCACCCATCCCCTCCCACTTGTGACTGCATGTCTGTAACTTTGTCACTTGTATCCTTACGATTTATATTGATTGTTTCCTGTATGATTTGATTGATTATTTGTACCCTATGACTATCACTAAGTGTTATATCTTATGATTCTTCATGAATGTATCTTTTCTTTTTATGTACCCTGAGAGCATATGCACCCAGCCAATTTACTTGTGCATCTAATTACTCTTAGTCAATCATTCATTCATTCATCCCTCCCCACTCTGATTTTATTCAGGAAACCTCAATACCAGGTGTATGATTATGGATTTACTGAAATAAAACATTTCCCATTTTTATAAGCTCTAGTTTAAAGTTTCCACTAAGACATGTGAAACAAGATGAATATTGAATAAATAAAGCTTTGGGCAGCACCTATGATGGCTGATCATCCAACTCTGCAGAAAGTACAGGACAGGGAGACACTGCGTAAGATTGGAGGACCCTCTGATATTAAGACGCTGTGTTATGTTTATAGATCAAGGTTCTTCAAACTTGGCAAGCTTAAGACTTCTGCACTTCAACTCCCAGAATAACTGAGGTAACATGACTGGAAGAGGAATTCTGGGAGTTGACATCCACAAGTCTTAAAAGTTGTCACGTTTGAAGACCTCTGTTATAGATGGTAACCAGCAATTTTATTGCAGATAGAAGCCTATTCTCCAAAGTACATGAAAGCAGGACAAGATGCAATAAATGGAAAATAATCAATGAAAGAAGCAACTTAGAACTAAGGATACATTTCCCGAAAGTTAGAACAATTAATCAATGGAACAACTTGCTTCCATAAATTGTGGGTAATCCTGCATTGGGGGTTTAACGAAGAGATTGGACAATGATTTGTCTGAAATGCTGCAGGATTTCCTTCCTAAGCAGGCAGTTGGACTAGAAGACATCTAAGTTCCATTCCAACTCTGATATTCTCTTATCCTTGAGGGGATATTTTATTTTGGGGTTAGGGAGTGGGGTGGGTTGTCGGTTCGGGCGGGAACCTGGGGGGGGTTTCCACCGAATCAACCCCCAGCTCAGTCCTGGTCGGGAGAGGGTCGCAGTGTGGGGGGGTTGGTGGGGGGTGCTCTTGGACCTTGGGGAACAGGGTGGGGATTGCAATCCCCAAGGAAATTGGGAATGGCAGGAGATGGAGAAACGGAGGGCCATATCATGGTTTGGGAGCGCACCCCCACTATCTTTGAGCTGTGGTATGCTCCGACCCTCCTGTTTCTGCTCACTCCCCTGGAGATATGGGAAGTGAGGTCCCTGGGCTTAGGTTGGTTTATGTGAATGCCAGGTCTGTGGTGAATAAAGCCTCCCTCCTCTATGAATTGATTGAGGAGGAAGCGGACCTGGCTTGCATCACAGAGACCTGGTTGGGGCCGGAGGGAGGGGACTCTCTGTGTGAGTTATGTCCCCCAGGTTTCTGGGTACTTCACCAGCCTCAAGCCCAGGTTAGGGGCGGTGGGGTGGCCGTAGTTATTAGGGACACCTTCTGTCCAAGGGAGGTCACTGTCCCACAGATGGGCGGGTGTGAGTCTCTCCTCCTGAGGTTGGGCCCTGGTGGTCAGTTGGGTCTGTTGCTCACGTATCTTTCTCCCAGCTCCGTGACAATGGCCCTGCCCGAACTGCTTGACATTCTCTCAGGAGTGGCGGTGGAGTTCCCAAAACTGTTAGTGTTGGGGGATTTCAACTGCCCTCTCTGGGTGGGATGTCGAGTTTGGGTTGGGAGTTCATGGCTTCCATGGTGGCTATGGACCTGACTCAAATAATTCAGTGCCCGACTCATGAAGGGGGGAACACACTTGACCTGATTTTCATCTCTGAACAGTGATGTAATGATCTTGGTGGGGGCTCACCAACTATTCAGCCCCTGTCATGGACTGATCATTATCTCCTGCGGCTGGTCTTCCAGCAGGCCACCCCACATCACTGGGAGATGGAGCCGACTAGATGGTTCTGCTCCAGGCGCCTGATGGATCCTGAGGGGTTTCAGATGGCGCTTGTGTTGTTTCCCACCTCCCTTACCCACAGCTCAGCTGAGACCTTGGTGGATGCCTGGCAGCAGGCGGCCTCGGAGGCTCTCATCCATGTTGTCCCCTTGCAGCCCCTAACCTGTCACAGATTCCAGTTAACTCCTTGGTTTTCAGTGGAGCTCTGGGAGATGAAGCATTGAAGGAGGGGTCTGGAGAGCAGTTGGAGATCCAGTCAGTCTGAATCTGACTGTGCCCAGCTAAGAGCCTATACTAGGAGTTATCTGGTGGTGATGGGAGTGGTGAAGTGTGCTGACTTCTCCGCTCTCATTACATCCACAGATGATCACCCGGCCTCCTTGTTTAGGGTCACCCATTCCCTCCTTCATCAGGAGGTGAGGGAGGACCCTTTGCAGGGAAGGGCTGAGGAGTTTAGTCAGCATCTGCTCGATAAGATTGCTCAGATTGGGGCTGACTTGGACTCTGACTGGCAAGAGTCAGATGAAGGAGTAATGGTGAGTCTGGTTAATACCATCTGGGATGAGTTTGAGCCTGTGTCCTTAGATGAAGTGGTCAGGATGATGTGGAGGCTGAGTTCCACCACGTGTTTATTGGACCCGTGTCCCTCCTGGAAGGTTTATCCTGCCTGGGGGCTTAATAATAATAATAATAATAATAATAATAATAATAATAATAATAATAATAATAATAATGAAATTAGACTTGTATGCCGCCCTCTCTCCCTAAGGTCTCAGGGTGGCTCACAGTATAAAAACACAATACAATAAATTAATTAAAAAGTAATTAAATAGTACAAGCCCAATCATAAAACTAATAACACAAGTTAAAAATTACATTACACCGCCCCCCCCCCCAGTTCAGTCCAGGCCAGCCTGCTGAAACAGCCAGGTCTTCAGGTCACGGCGGAAGGAGTGGAGATCAGGGGCCAAACGAAGGCCCAAGGGGAGCTGGTTCCACAGGGTGGGTGCTCCCACAGACAAGGCCCTCCCCTGGGCATCACCAGCTGACAATGGCTGGCCAACGGTACCCCAAGGAGGGCCTGTCTGTGGGAGCATACAGGGCAATCAGAATATGTGATGCCGGCAGAAGACGTTCCCGCCAGTACCCCAGACCCAAGCCATGCAGGACTTTGTACGTCATCATTAATACCTTGAATCTCACCCGGAAGGCAACTGGCAACCAATGCAGGTCACGCAGGAGGAGTGTAACATGGGAGTATCGGGACACTTTCATCACAACCCACACAGCCGCATTCTGCACCAGCTGCAACCTCCAGGTGATCCGCAAGGGCAGTCCCATGTAGAAAACATGGCTGGCTCCAGGCAGTGGTTAATGCTTCACTGAGGGAGGGATCCTTTCCCACCACCTTGAAGGAGGCGGTGGTGAAACCTTCCTTAAGAAGCCTGCCTTGGACCCAGCCATATTGAATAACTTTCATTCTGTCTCCAACCTTCACTTTGTTGCGAAGGTTGTTGAGAGCGTGGTGGCTCGGGAGCTTCCAGGGTTCCTGGAGGAAGCCGATTACCTAGATCCATACCAATCGGGCTTCCGGCCTGGTTACAGCACGGAGATGGTATTGGTCACGCTGGTGGATGATCTCTGGAGGGCTTGGAAAATCCCCTGTCCTAGTCCTATTAGATCTCTCAGAGGCTTTTGATACCATCAACCATGGTATCTTATTGCGGCGCCTCGGGGGGTTGGGGGTGGGAAGCACCATTTTACGGTGATTCTCCTCCTACCTCTCGGGTCGATCCCAATTGTTGGCAGGGGGGCAGAGGTTGAGCTCAAGGCCCCCAGCTTATGGGGTGTCCCAGGGGTTGGTCCTCTCGCCGCTCCTGTTCAACATCTATATGAAGCCGCTGGGTGAGATCATCCGTGGTTTTGGGGTGAGGTATCATCAATATGTGGATGATACCCAGCTTTTCATCTCCACCCCGAACCAAATCAGTGATGCCCTCACTGTGATGTCCTGTTGTCTGGATGCGGTGCGGATCTGGATGGGAACGAACAGACTCTGGCTCAACCCTGCCAAGACTGAGTGGCTGTGCGTACCAGCATCTCGGATAATCCAAGATATTCCATCATTGGTCATAGGTGGAGATGTGTTGCCCCTCATGGATAGGGTTCACAACTTGGGTGTCCTCCTGGATACACAGCTCAGTTTGGAGGATCAGGTGGGAACTGTGACCAGGGGGGCATTTGCCCAGGTTCGCCTGGTGCGCCAGTTACGCCCCTATCTGGACTGAGATGCCTTACGGACAGTTACTCATGCACTTGTTACTTCCTGAATCGACTACTGCAATGCTCTCTACATGGGACTGCCCTTGCAGACCACCTGGAGGCTTCAACTGATGCAGAATGCGGCCGCGCGGATTGTGATGGGAGTATCCTGATACTCCCATATTAATCCCCTCCTGCACAAGCTACATAGGTTGCCAGTTACCCTCTGGGTGAGATTCAAGGTGTTGGTGTTAACATACAAAGTCCTACATGGCTTGGGTACAGGGTACTTGTGGAATCGTCTCCTGCCAGCATCACCTTCCCATCGCCCTGTACGGTCCCACAGGCAGGGCCTCCAAGGGGTGCCGTCAGCCAGACAGTGTCGGCTGGCAATGCCAAGGGGTAGGGCCTTCTCTGTGGGAGCACCCACCCTGTGGAATCAGCTCCCCTTGGGGCTGCAATTAGCCCCAGACCTCTGTTCCTTCCGCCACGACCTGAAGGCTTGGTTTTTTCAGCAAGCCGGCCTGGACTGAAGTGAAGTGGGTTGGGTTTTTAAATTGTATTTTATATTAAGTTTTATTGGTTTTTAGATTTTATTGGGCTTGGGGTTTAATTGCATTTTAAATTATTTAATTTTATATTGTGTAATTTTTATATTGTGATCCACCCTGAGTCCCTAGGGAGAGAGGGCGGCATACAAGTCCAATAAATTTGAATTTGAATTTTGGGTAGAATATTTTATTCTGGGGAGGGGGTTCGCTTTACACCTGCATCTGAGCAAACTCTGGCAGAGGATATACCCCATCTTGAGTGTGGGTGCTCTATTTCAGGTAGGCCAAGTGCCACCTGCACCTTGACCTCAAGTTCATCTGCTTCAAAAGACACAGATCATTCCCTTCTGATGTGTGGAGTTAACCTATCACTAAATGTGTAAGATGGTATTCTTCCTTGCAATTATCAGAAGAACAGTAATTCATCATGTGTCCCCCATAGATTTCTACCTACAAAAGTCTTTCAAGATCCAACTTGCTTAAATGAAGCAAGGTCTGAGCCCTCCCAAGGGGAGATAGACATGTCACCTTAGGTTGCTTTGCAAAGCAGCAATTTCTTGCAATCAATGAAACTTAACTGGCTTCAATTTTCTCTTCAGTGACAAGTGAAGCCAGGTAAGAGAAAGCACACTTGATTTTATTTTTCCCCAATGCCATCCAGTTGAAGGAACCTCCTTCTTCTGTGCTGAAGCTTTGTTGAGATTCTATGGGAGACCCTGAAGTTCAGCTTCTCACTAAGCATTGATTTTTGGTCTAGAAAGGAAGGTGAGAATAATGAATGGGCTGCTTCTCCTGCTGCTGCTTCTCTTTTGGCTCCTGCCTACAACATCTCACAGTTTAACACAAACTGTATGTGCACTAAGGAACCTTTTGCTAAGGGTGGAAAATTACTATAGGCCTGGTGATCTCATTATTGGAGGGAATTTGCTCCTGGAAAAATTTTGGGACTTTACAGTTTTGAAATTTGACTGTGAACCATCAAAGTTGTTAATTTCAAAAAGGTATGATTCATCTGGAAGGGATAGTAGCTAGAGGGTTGTCTGCTGTGTTCGAGATTCAGAGACCCCTTTCAGAAATTCTCATGATACTTGCAGGTTTTCCTGCAACTCAGAACCTTTGGTACTTTCCTAGCTAAAGGACCATAAAATAGGCCAGAATGTTCAGGAATCGAATATTCAGGAATGGAACGGAACAGAATATTCTTTATTGACCAAGTGTGATTGGACATACAAAGAATTTGTATCTAGTGCATCAGCTCACACTGTACATATAAACAGCAAGTAAAAAGTCAGGGCAGTCCACCCACACAATCTTTTTAATCACATTTTCTTGTCCAATGGTTCACAACAATAGATTCAACATCTCAAAGTCCAGGAGAACACACACACAGGGCGAAAGACACTAAAAGAAAAGCAAACTTCACAGCACACAATAGTTTTCCTATAATATTCCCAATTTTTTTTTCATTATAGTGTTACTCTCAAGAATTACCACCTGTTCCTTGCCTTGGTGCACGCAGTAACAAACATCAACAAGGATTTGGTTTTGCTTCCCAACATCACACTCGGCTTCCAAATTTATGACACTAAAGACTCTGTTAGGAGCATTTCCTCGAACAGCCTCTCTCTTCTATCTACACGAGGCCGTATGGTTCCAGCTTACAAATGTGACAAGCAGGACACTCTGCTCTCTGTCATTGGAGAGCTCAGCTCCCAACCCTCAAGGCAGATGGCCTCCATCTTCAGCATCTTCAAGGTCCCTCAGGTAAGAGGGTTCCATTGGATAGTCTAATTTGACTCAGTATTGTCACTTACAATATTGTCAGTTTTACCAATACCTATCAAGAGCCATGGTGGCACGTGATTAGAATGCAGTATTGCAGGCTAACTCTGCCAACTTCCAGCAGTTTAATCCTGATGGGCTCAAGGTTGACTCAGCCTCCCAATCTTCTGAGATCGGTACAATGAGGAGCCAGATTGTTGGGGCCAAGTGGCTGACTCTGTAAACTGCTTAGACAGGGCTGTAAAGTACCATGAAGTGATATATAAGTCTAAGTGCTGTTGCTTTTAGGCACAGATGAACAGAAACATAGGTATTAGCACATTAGGAGAGTATATGTGTAGAATAAACCAACTTTGTTTTTACAGCAAATTAAAAGCATTCGAATGCCTGGTCCTTGGTTTGTGCCAAAATGTATCCAGAAGCCTCTTGCCCTACTCAGTGAATTGGTGTGAGTGGCAGGGCAAAAAGCCACAGGATAGTAACCCTTAACCTTAGCATAAAATATGACCTTGTCATAGAAAATTCATTTGTAAAGCAAGATTCTCCCTTTCTGCAGCTCGGTTTTGACTTCCTCAAGTTTACTCAGGAAGACAGAACTGTGTTCCCTTTCTTTTTCCGGATCAATCCCCATGAATTTCTTCAGTATGTGGGTTTAGTCCGGCTGCTCCTGCATTTCCAGTGGAACTGGGTTGGGCTGGTGGCCCCTGAAAGTGACAATGGAGAACGTTTCATCTCAACTCTGATGCCGATGTTGAAGGAGAAGGAGATCTGCCCAGCTTTTACTCAACTGTTCAAATCTGAATCTGTTGCTTTTGCAGCAATGAAACTTGTTCCTTTAATCCTAACTTGGTTTAAAGCTGAAGTGGTTATTTTGTTTGGAGAGTCCAAGTCTATTAAAACTATATATGTGTCTCTGAGTTTAGTGGAAAAACTCACCAGGATTGCATTTAGAACTGTTTGGATCCTGACTTCCCATTGGGAAATCAGTGCATCTCATGAGGCTTTGCGATTTCTAAAGTTCTTCCATGGAGCTTTGCATTTCAGGGATCACAGCCATGATATCCCGGAATTCAGGCACTTACTTCTGTCCTTAGACCCCTTGAGGACCCAAGGAGATGTCTTTCTCCCTCTATGGTGGGAAAGGCTCTTTGGCTGCATGATCCACAAACGAAAAGTGTTCCTTGAAAATGGGTGGAAACCATGTACTGGAAAGGAGAATTTACAGAATTTGCCATCTTACATGTTTGAAGCAGGAATGACAAGTGAAAGTTACAATATTTACAATGCCGTTTATGCTGTGGCACATGCCTTTCATGACATGCATGAATCAGGAGCACGACCAGCCATGTTGAGGCTTGGAGAGAGGATCTCCAATATGCAGCCATGGCAGGTACTACTGTAATTTTCTACTCCGTTATATCCTTAGATGTTCCCATGATTGCTTAGACTGCACAATCCTCTATCTGAAATGGTATTGGGCAGTGGTGTTATTCAATTTTTTTTACTACTGGTTCTGTGGGTGTGGCTTGGTAAGCATGGCAAAAGAAGGATACTGTAAAATCTCCATTCTGTTAGGCATCCAGAAATTTTCCATGGTAATCAATCACTCCGAGACAAGCATAATCTCCAATTGATTTATTAGGAACAGCTCTGGTATGTCTTTGGAAATTTCCAAAACTTTATTTTTAATGACATAGCATTCTGTGTGAATACTGACTGTTTGTTTAGTATACTATTTGCTGCACTGCTTAGCTTGCTGTGTGAAAGGAGTTTCTGTGAAATTCAGTAGGCTGTTCTGCATCCAAGGCTTAACCTGGGTTGCCTGTTGATTGTGGAGGGACAAAAGCAGGCAGGCTGTTGCTTTCAGCTAACTATCTTATCGAGTTGTAGGCTGTGGTCTACTTTATCAAATGCCTTACTGAAGTGCAAGTAAGTTATGTCCACAGCATTTGGCATTAGCTATTTTCACTAATTCATCCATGTTGTCAAACAATGCAATAAGATTTGTCTGGCATGGCCTGGTTCGGAAACCAACAGAGAAGTTCAGCAACGGCAATTACATTAATACAGAATGTTACAACAAGTTGTAAGTATGATCTTATAGCCAAATTCCCAAATATTTTTCCATGGCCAGAACTTTGTGGATTAGTAGTAAGTCATGTTATTCAGAGCCTTTTTGTAACTTCAAACAGTTCATGAATAAGTGGTCATAACTTGAGGATTATCTGTACTCCTAATTAAAATAGCATTTGTCATTTATAATACCTGGGGCCAAGACAAACATTTGTAAAAGTAGCCAAGAATTACAGCATCTAAGCTAAACAATAATATTAGAAGTGTGGCATGATTGTGAGCCTCCCCGAGTCCTTTTTGGAGAGGGGGCAGCATACAAGTCAATAATCAGTGTAAGGATTATTCTATGGAAATTGAAGGAATCAAGTTACTAACACATGCCCCATGAAACCTTCTTATGATTTGATGCTACTCCTGTTATTATTATTATTATTATTATTATTTAATTAGATTTATATGCCGCCCTTCTCCGGAGACTCAGGGCGGCTTACAATTTTTGGGATACAACCCAATGTGCTCAGCAATAGCCTTCATTCCATTGTATATGCCTGCTTATTACTAAGTGCTCAGCAATAGCCTTCATTCCATTGCCCCAACAATCTTGGGTCCTCAATTTACCTACCCCAAGAGGATGGAAGGCTGAATCAACCTTGGGCCTGGTGGGATTCGAGCCTACCATAATTGCAGGCAGCTGGAACTTAAGTGCTAGGCATTTAGTAGCCCGCACCACCAAGGCCCTTATGTTCAGTCACATATCCACAAAATTAATGTGTCTAGATTTACAGGCTTGCCACTGTCTCCTAAAACAATGGTTACCATAGAACACGAGAAGCAGAGGGGGGATTCAGCAGGTTCTGACCAGTTCTGGAGAATCGGTAGTGGAAATTTTGAGTAGTTCAGAGAACTGGCAAATACCACCTCTGACTGGCCCCACCCCTATCTATTCACTGTCTCCCATTGAGTCCCAGCTGATCAGCTGGGTCTTCTTTTGTTGCCCTGCACAGGAGAATGGAGCTGAAAAGCAGGTTAGTGGGGTGGGAAGGGAATGGAGATTTTACACTGTCCTTCCTCTGCCATGCCTACCAAGCCACAGCCACAGAACTGGTAGTAAAAAATTGTTGAGTCCCACCACTGGCTAGAAGCCATGTTTCTCATTCCTAATTACCACAGTTGCTAAGGATCTAGTTCTCTTTCAGCTTTTTGCCTATTTGAAGACTGTCTACTTCAACAACAGTGCTGGAGAGGAAGTCTCCTTCTCAGAAAATGGACTGGGATCTGCTCGTTATGATCTTCTCAACTGGCTTTTCCTCCACAATCTGTCTTTTGTCCCTGTGATGGTTGGGCAAATGGACCCCAGGTTTCCCCCAGGCCAGGATTTTACCATCAACTCCAGTGCAATCATCTGGGCCAGAAAGGTGGGCTAGAAGAAAATGTTGTGAATTCAGAGAAAGGTTCATTCTCTCCTGTGAAGATGCAGAAGACACACTGAAAAAAAAGATGGGCTGAATCAGACAAATGAACAACCAAGTGGCAAAAGATCTGCTTTCATGAAACAGATTCAAAACTGATTTCTGCCATGTACAAAGAGGGCTGGAATTAGGAAAAGATTCTAGTTGAAAGCTAAGGTGCAATTAGAGAAGGCAACAATGAACTTTATCATTCCTTCTTTTAGAAAAAGAAGGAGATCTCTGCTATTTTTGATAAATAGGTGTCCATTCTTCTTCTTAAAAGCCTCCAGTGATGAAGCACCCATAACTTCTGAAATAATTTGTTTCACTGTTTAATTGTTCCCACTGTCAGGAATTTCCACCTTACTTCTAGGTTACTTCTCTCCTTGGTTAGTTTCCATCCATTGTTTCTTCTCTTGACTTCAGGTGCTTTGGTAAATAATTTGCCCCCCTTTTCTTTGTAGAAGCCCTTCATGTATTGGAGGATGCTATCATCTCATCCCTGGTCTTTCTTTTCATTAGATTAAGTATATCCAGTTTCTGCAATCATTCTTTGTATGTCTTAGCTTCTATGCCCCCAATCATTATTGTTGCTCTTCTCTGAACTCTTTCCAATGTCTTGACATATTTTTGTATTGGGGTAACCAAAACTGGATGGTAAGCGTGGATTCTAAGTGTAGTCTTATCAAGTCTTTGTAGAGCTGTACTAGTACTTTATGTGATTTTCTGCAAAGAAGAGCAACAAAAATGATTAGGAGGTTGGAGGCTAAAACATATAAAAATGGTTCCTCAAATTGAATATGTCTGGTTTAATAAAAAGAAGGACTTGGGGTGACATGATAGCAGTCTTCCAATATCTCAGGCATTGCCACAAAGAAGAGGCAGTTAAGCTATCCTCCCAAGCACTTGATGGTAAGGCAAGAAGCAACAGATGGAAACTAAACAAGGAGAGAAGCAATCTAGAACTAAGGAGAAATTTCCTGACCGTTAGAACAATTAATCAGCAGAACAACTAGTCTCTATAAGTTGTGAATGTTCCAACCCTGGAAGTTTTTAAGATGAGATTGGACAACAATTTATCTGAAATAGTATAGGGTTTCCTGCCTGAGCAGGGAGTTGGAGTAGAAAACCTGTAAGGTCCCTTCCATCTCTGCCATTCTATCCTATTGTGTCCTATCCTATCCTACCCTATTCTATTCTATACTATTCCTTATTCCATCTCTGCCATTCTATCCTATCCTATCCTTCTGCTAATGCAACCTAGGCTTTTTGGAACGTGGCCACACATTTTTGGCTCATATTTAGATGGTTGTCCACTAGGACTCCAAGATCCCTCTTGCAATTAACCATGGGATTTTGGTACCATTTTGGGTTGTTGAACAAGGACTACCTATGACTACCTTACATAAGGAAAGCTCCAACCTCCAGCATGAATTAGATAGCTGGCAATGCCACTTGTGTTAATTCCCCAGAAACTGTTCCCAGTTGACATTACAGAATGGTGAATCAGCTTTTCTAAAGACCCTTTGTAGAAGGCAGTCTCAGCATGGAAATTAAATGATACATGATCATTGAAGAGACCATCTCAAGCCTTTCTCTTTTCTGTTTTAGAAGGTGCCCTTTGCCAGGTGTGGCATGAAGAGGTGCCAGGCAGGACAGAGGAGAAAAGTTCCAGAGGGAAAGCAGATTTGCTGCTACCAATGTGACCCTTGTCCAGAAGGGAGCATTTCTAATCAGACAGGTACAGCAGCCTTCACATATAGATCTTCCAGGATCAAGGAATCCCTTTGGTGGATCAAAATATTAAGAGAGTTTTGATAATTTGTGGTAGTTTGATATCCTTCATGGCACAGGTGAAAATTGTCCAGCCCTACCCCCCAGTCAAACTTCCCACTTCTGAGAAATGAGGATCGGCAAGACTGCTCTCCTCACCAAATTTACCAAATGGTGCATTCCAGGCAGCAGTTTGCAGATTTCTTGCTTTCTTTTCCATTCCTCTTGTCACAATGGGAAAACCAACTATTTATTGTTTTCCTGAACTTAAGTTAAAGTTAAAATTTTCTTTATTGTCATTACACCTCATAAAATTAAATGCCATCTTCAGTGTACATCATACGTAAGAAAACTATAACGAATTAAACAAAAACACACATCCTTCGCATTCTATACAATTGAATTGAAAACCCCTGATACTGCATAAATATTGTACTATACAGTAGAATTCAATATAGTTACTGCTCTGGGATAGATGCTGTTTAAGCCTATCAGTCCTTGTTTTTATTATTGTCTTGTACCATCTGTCAGATGGTAATAGTTTAAAAAAGGGTGCCCATGATGAGATGGATCTTTGAGAATGTTTTGAACTTTCTTAAGGCAGTGGGAGCTAAAAAGCTGTTCAAAAGAGGGGAGAGGGCAACCAATGATCCTCAGGACAATGATGTTAACCCTGAATAAATGACACAGTTACCTGTGTGTTACTTGTAGTGTGCTACTTCTATCAAGATTATTAGTCTCCCTGGAAGCTTATGGGCCTTTCAGAAAAGTAGATCAATCTACCTCTCTCTGTCTCTCTGTGTGTCAACTTATGGGCTTATAAAACACCAAATGATAATGTAATTAACCAGCACATAGCAGGATTCTTGATTGAGAAATCAGTCAATTTTCTTTGGCTTTCATTATAAACTAAAAAGAAAAGAAAAAAAAAGAAAGAAAGAAAGAAAGAAAGAAAGGAAGGAAGGAAGGAAGAAGAGAGAGAGAGATGCCCAGTGATTGGAAGGGGAGAGGTTCAGAACTTTTGGAAAGAAGTCACAACTGAGATCTGAGGAAAAGAATCCCTATGATTTCAGATGCAAGAAGAAGAACAAGGACCACTGCATTGCCAAGAAGAAGACTCTGGGACTTTAGAGCTCTTTCTCTCTCTGTGATCACATCTGTAGTCCTGGTGATTTTCTATAAACATCGTGACACACCGATCGTCAAAGCCAACAACCGAGATCTCACCTACATCCTCCTGGTCTCCCTCCTGCTGTGCTTCCTCTGCTCCTTCCTCTTCATTGGTCAACCAGGGAAGCTCACCTGTCTCTTCCGACAAACTGCCTTTGCCATTCTCTTTTCACTGGCAGTTTCCTCTGTCTTAGCAAAAACTGTCATGGTGGTTCTGGCCTTCATGGCCACCAAGCCAGGGAACAGGACAATGACACTCTTAGGAAAACCTCTGACCAACTTTATTGTCTTAGTCTGTCCTCTTGTCCAAGCAGTTCTTTGTGCCATCTGGCTGGGAACCTCCCCCCCATTTCCTAACTTGGATTTCCACTCATTGGTAGGAGAGGCCATCTTGGAATGTCATGAAGGCTCAGCTTCAATGTTTTACACTGTCCTCGCCTATCTGGGTTTCCTGGCCCTCATCAGTTTCACTGTGGCCTTTTTGGCTAGGAAATTGCCTGACAGCTTTAATGAAGCCAAGTTCATTACTTTCAGCATGCTGGTCTTTTGCAGTGTTTGGATCTCCTTTCTCCCTACCTATCTGAGCACCAAAGGGAAGTCCATGGTGGCTGTGGAGATCTTCTCCATCTTGGCCTCTGGGGCTGGCCTCTTGGCTTGCATCTTTTTCCCCAAGTGCTACATTATTTTATTGAGACCCAATCTTAATTGTAGGGAAAATTTGATAAGAAATAAAAATCTCTAGCTGATGCAGACATATGAACCATTTACATTTATCTTTTTTTGTTGCAAAAAGGTTTTTATTTTTAAAACAAACATACAAACAAAACATACAAACATAAAACCATCTTCCATATTATATACGTACAGTGTGTCAGTTGGTTACAAATCTTTTGTGCTATCATTCTTGTCGTCATCACTCATAATTTATATAATCTTTCACATTGTCAAGTTAAGATATGCTTATATATTTATCAGTTATTAAACATCTATGACTAGGCTATTTATTCCAGCATTCTATAAAAGATACTCCCAATTTTTATGTTAAAATTTATATTATCCTTTCATCCAATGGTTATATGTGTCTGTATTATATTTTATATCAATCTGTTAAACTTCTGTTACAAAATTATACTCTATTACATTGCTTATTCTTTTTGTGCAGCCATTGATAAAACAAGTCCCATATCATATAAAATTATTTGTCTTCTTGCTCTCTAATTTCAAATGTCAACTTACTCATTTCAGCACAGTCCATAATTTTCTTAATAACTTCCTCCTGCATAGGTATTTTATCATTTTTCCAATTCTTAGCAAATACAATTCTAGCTGCTGTTAAAACATTTACAATCAATATATTGTAATCAGTGTATCAGATATTGCTGCGCATGCCCGAACATGATGGCCGCTTCATTCTAGCACTTTAAGGTGGGACGTCGACTTTTTGTCCGAGAAGGGTGGTATGGGACTCGCAGCAAAACGCTCCCCCCTGGTTGATTCCAGCACCAGAAGATTCAGGCGACGGGCTGCTGTTTCTCCGGGCCGAGTCTGTTGGCGAGTCACATGGAGCTGATGGTGAATCCAGCAGCGGCCTTCTCTTCGTTCTTCCGGGCCATGGACTTGGGTGTGTGGCATGACGAGGCAGTGCTGGGAGCGGCAGTGGAGGTGGCAGCGGTAGCCACGATGCAGCCGCGGGCACTGCGGACGTTGAGGATGAAAACAGCTGAGGGTGTTAACAACAGTGAAATTAGCGGGGAGGCCAATGCTGACAGCAGCAGTGGTGGGAATGGGTGGCATTTCAGCTGGCAGCTTTATCGAGCCTGGAGGTGGAGGTGGATGTCGGCCTGAGATTGTTGCCAGCCTGGTCTCCTGCCACCCTGCTTACTGCTGCCGGAAAGTTTTGGGAGCCATCCCCCTCCCACCCTCCCCTCCCACCACCCCTTTAAACTGTGTGACTTTTGACATGGTGTTTCATCTACGCTGGCTACGGGGGGGGCTGCGTCCATCGGCCTTGGTTTTTTTTCTTATCTGCAGAGGCCTTTCTCCCTTCCCCCTTATACTCGGCTGTTGGTGTGAGGGACCTGGATGCACCCTACCCTTGCAGTGGGAGTGTAGTGTGGTGGGTGCACTCCCTTTTTTCCCCCGCCTATTACTTCATCTGTCGGGACTGGTCTGCTGGAGCATCCACGGTGAGAGCATGGTGTTTGGTCCTGTCAGTGGCTCTTGCCATCAGCCACAGGGTTACTGTGTGAGGGTAACCTGGACTTGAACTTGGACTCCCCCACGGAAAGATGTCAGGACCTGGCCAAGTCATTAACATCTTTGCATACCTGGACATTCTATTTCCATCTACCATTAATGCCCTCTTTTATTTCTCCCTGTATTGTTAGTGTAATTTTACGTGTTTTTAAAGTTGCTCTTGGTTTAATCCTATTTTTAGATAAATTGGGTGAGTGTAGTGAGTGAGTGTAGTGAGTGAAGGAGTGTGTGAGGGTTAAGACTCCCACCGGCTGGAGACGGTGGTTGACGGTAGTGGGGGATGGACAGCGACTGCAGAGGAACTCAAGGGACAGCCAATCTCAATGGTGACTGGGAGAGGCAAATATGGCGGGAGCCGTGGGGTTAGCCATCGTTGGGGAACGCGTATCTGCCAATTGATGGCGGTACCGCGTTCCAACCCCTTGAGCTCTTCTCAGGGACCCACTGGCCAGGGAAGACCAGGCTCTGGGCTCCAGCTGTTGCTTTTAAGTGCCAGGTCAGTAGTAAGGAGAGTTCCTCTAATGCATGTTTTAATCCTGGGGGAGAGGGCTGACCTGGCATGTATTACTGAGACCTGGTTGGGGCCGGAGGAGGGGGGTTCCCCTCATTGAGATGTGCCCCTCTGGGTTTCAAGTGGTGCACCAGCCGTGACCTCAGGGCAGGGGCGGTGGAGTGGCAGTAATTGCTCATCAGGAATTATGCCCACGGGAAGGCCCTGTTCTGGAGATAGGTGGGTGTGAGTCCCGCTTTCTGAAGTTGGACCTAGGGGTTCAAGTGGGCCTGTTGTTAACATACCTGCCTCCAAGCTGCATTGCAACGGCCCTGCCTGGACTGCTCGAAGGAGTAGCCAGGTTGGCGGTTGAGTTCCCCAGGCTGGTGGTGCTTGGGGACTTCAATCTGCCATCCCTTGGCGAATCCTCGAGTGTAGCCCAGGAGTTCATGGCCTCCATGGCAACCATGGACCTGACCCAAGTAGTTCAGGGCCCGACTCATCAGGGGGGCACATGCTCAATCTGGCTTTTATCTCTGAACAATGGCGCCATGATCTGATATTTGGGGAAATAGTCACCCAGCCCTTGTCATGGTCAGATCATTCCCTTGTAAGATTGGACTTCCTGACAACCACTCCATGCCACAGGGAGGCAGGACCGACTAGGTGGTTCTGCCCCAGGCGCCTAATGGACCCAATTGGGTTTCAGAGGGAGCTTGGGGAGTTTCCGGCTTCCCTTGCCCACAGCTCGACTGAGGCCCTGGTGGAAGCCTGGAATAGTGCGGCCACCGGGGCCATAGATCGGGTTGTGCCTTTGTGGAGTCTCACCGTCCGCGGACCTCAGAAATCTCCTTGGTTTATCGAGGAACTCCAGGGGATGAAGTGGCGGAAGAGATGCCTAGAACGCCACTGGAAGAAAAGTCGGGCTGAATCTGACCGGACACGGTTGGAAAGTCATATTGACGCCTATCTAGTGGTGATAAGAGTGGCACAACGATCATATTGGGCCAGTCTTATCGTGTCTGCAGACTGTCGCCCGGCTGCCCTGTTTCGGGTGACACACTCCCTCTTAAGATCTGAGGAGGCGGAGGAACCCCTGCAGGGAAAGGCTGAGGAATTTGTTCAGTTTCTTGCAGATAAAGTCACTCAGATTCGGTCGGACTTGGACTCTGGCTGGGCAGAGTCCACCGAGGTGGTAGGGGCAGGTCTTAGTCCAGTTATCTGGGATGAGTTTGTCCCGGTTGGCCTTGATGATGTGGACAAGGCCCTGGGAGCAGTGAATGCCACCACCTGTTTACTGGACCCATGTCCCTCCTGGCTTGTTTCAGCAGGCTGGGAGATGACATGCAGCTGGCTCCAGGAGATTATAAATGCTTCTTTGGGTGAGGGGTGTGTCCCGCATGCCTTGAAGGAGGCTGTGGTTAGGCCCCTCCTCAAGAAGCCTTCCCTGGACCCAGCTGTTTTAAATAACTTCCGTCCTGTCTCAAACCTTCCCTTTTGGGGGAAGGTTGTTGAGAAGGTGGTGGTGCTCCAGCTCCTTCGGGCCTTGAATGAAGCTGATTATCTGGATTCCTTGCAGTCTGGTTTCAGGCCCCGGTACAGCACTGAGACGGCTTTGATCGCACTAGTGGATGATCTCTGGTGGGCCCAGGATGGGGAGTCTCCCTCCATTCTGGTGCTTCTTGACCTCTCGGTGGCTTTCGATACCATCAATCATGGTATCCTTCTGAGTTGGTTTAGGGGGCTGGGAGTGGGAGACACTGTTTTACAGTGGTCCTCCTCCTGTCTGACCGGACTCAGTCGGTGTTGGTGGGGGGGGCAGAGATCGAGCCCTAGGGCCCTGCCATGTGGGGTCCCTCAGGGTTCTATTCTCTCCCCCCTCCTATTTAATATCTACATGAAACCACTGGGTGAGATCATCCGTCAACATGGGGTTGGGTACCATCAATATGCTGATGATACCCAGTTGTACATCTCTGTCCCCGGTCAATCTAGTGAGGTGATGTCTTGGTGCTTGGAGGCTGTGAGGGTCTGGATGGGGACTAATTGGCTCAGACTCAACCCTGACAAGACCGAGTGGGTGTGGGTCCTGCCCCCTCGGGGTTCAGTTGATTATCCAACTTTGGTACTGGGGGGAGAGAAATTGCTCCCCTCAGAATGAGTTTGCAACTTGGGGGTCCTTCTGGATCCACAGCTACAATTTGACCACCACCTTATGGCTGTGACCAGAGGAGCCTTTGCACAGGTTTGCCTGTTGTGCCAGTTGCGACCTTTCCTGGACCAAGGGGCTCTACACACAGTCGCTCATGCCCTTGTCACCTCCCAATTGGACTACTGCAATGCGCTCTACATAGGGCTGCCCTTGAAGAGCACTCAGAGACTTCAGCTGGTGCAAATTGTGGCCTCACGAGTGATTATGGGTGCACCTAGGTGTGCCCATATAACATCTATCCTCTGCGAGCTGCTTTGGCTGCCGGTGGTCTTCCGGGTGCAATTCAAGGTGCTAGTGATATCTTTTAAAGCCCTTCATGGCTTAGGAGCGGGATACCTTCGAGACCGCCTACTGCTACCGTATGCCTCCCAGCGCCCGGTTAGATCCCACAGGGAGGGCTTGGTCTGGATACCGTCGGCCAGACAATATCGGCTGGCAGGGCCGCGGGCGAGAGCCTTCTCTGTGGCAGCACCATCCCTTTGGAATACGCTCCCTGAGGAGATCAGAACCATCCCCAATCTACTTGCTTTCTGCAAAGCTGTTAAGACCTGGCTTTGTCGGAGGGCATGGAATTGAGACCTTGTTCTTCCCTCTTGTATGTCTGGATTGTATGACTATGTTTTGTTTTTATATTGTATAGGCTACTGTTTTTTATCTTGTTGTACACCACCTCAAGTTCCCCGATGGGGGAAGAGAGGCGGGATATACATTTAATAAATAAACATAAATAAATAAATAAATAAATAAATCTGCCCAGCTTTTACTCAACTATTCAAACCTGGATCTGAAGCTGTTTTTTTTTTTGCACCAATGAAACTTGTTCCTTTAATCCTAATTCATTTTAAAGCTGAAGTGGTTATTTTGTTTGGAGAATCCAAGTCTATCAAAACTATATATACGTCTCTGAGTTTGGTAGAAAAACACACTGGGATTGCATTTAGAACTGTTTGGATCCTGAGTTCCCATTGGGAAATCAGTGCATCTCATGAGGTTTTGCCTTTGCTAAAGTTCTTCCATGGAGCTTTGCATTTCAGGGATCACAGCCATGATATCCCAGAATTCAGGCACTTACTTCTGTCCTTAGACCCCTTGAGGACCCAAGGAGACATCTTTCTCCCTCTATGGTGGGAAAGGCTCTTTGGCTGCATGATCCACGAACGAAAAGTGTTCCTTCAAAGTGGGTAGAAACCATGTACTGGAAAGGAGAATTTACAGAATCTGCCATCTTACATGTTTGAAGCAAGCATGACAGGTGAAAGTTACAATATCTACAATGCTGTTTATGCTGTGGCACATGCCTTCCATGACATGCATGAATCAGGAGCATGAGCAGCCATGATGACACTTGGAGAGAGTATCTCCAATATACAACCATGGCAGGTAATGCTTTAATTTTCTACTCAGTTTTATGCTTAGATGTTCCCAAGGGTGTTTAAACTATACAGTTATCTATGTGAAATGGGGTACACTACTGCATACTTCCCTCCATGTAGCTGTAGTTCCATTAATGAACTCACATTGAGTGTGATTGGTAGCCAGTTGTTAGTCCATCTGGTGGTGATCCTGTCTAATCCACATTTTTCTATCTTATCAAGTAGTAGTTTGTGGTTTACTTTATCAAATGATTCACTCAAGTCCAAGTCTCAGCATTTGGCTGTTCCACTAATTCAGTCACACTGTCAAACAATGCAATAAGAATTGTCTGGCATGGTCTGTTTGGGAAACCAGCAGAGAGCATCAGAAATGGCAGTCACATCATTACATAATGGTCTCATTGCCAAATTCCCAAATATTTTTCCTGTGGCTGTGGGAGTGATAAAATGGCCAGAACTTGTGGATTAGAAGGAAGTTCTGTTATTGAGGACCTTTTTGTTATTTCCAACAGTCACTGAATGAATGGTCTTAACTTGAGGACTAGCGGTACTCCTACTTAAATTAGCATTTGTCATTTATAACACCTGGTGCCAAGACAAACATTTGTAAAAGTAGCCAAGAATTACAGAATCTCAGTTAAACAATATTTGGATTGTGGCATAAAAACCTTTGTAAGGATTATTCTACAGAAATTGAAGTTGAAGAAACCATGATACAAACAACTCAAAATAGAATCCTTTTGTAGTGAGGTTCATTCTGTTATGCCCCATGATACATTCTTTCAATTTGATGCTACTCCTGTTCACTCAGATATCCACAATTTTTTTAAAAAAAGTTTTTATTTTAAGACAAACATACAAACAAGCAAAAAACATAAAAACCACCTTCCATTTTATATACATACAGTGTGTCAGTTGGTTACAGATCCTTTGTGTTATCCTTTCATAGTCATCATTCACAATTTATAAAAAAGATTCTCATATTATCAATGTAAAACATTCTTATATATTTATCAATTATTATTTATACATGACTAAACTATTCATTTCATCATTTATATGAGATATTCTCAATTTTATTATAAAGTTTATATTATACTTTCATCCAATGGTTATATATGTCTATATTATATTTTATATCAATCTATTAAATTTCTATTACAAAATTATATAATCTATTACATTACCAAGTGTTTTTATCCAACCATTGATAAAACAAATCCCATACCTTATAAAACTGTTTATCTTATTGATCTCTAATTTCAAATGTCAATTTGCTCATTTCAGCACAATCCATAATTTTCTTAATAATTTCCTCCTGCATAGGTATTTTATCATTTTTCCAATTCTTAGCAAATACAATCCTAGCCACTGTCAAAACATTTACAATCAAATATTTCAATCTTTATTGTAAATTTCTGGTATAATTCCCAATAAAAATATTTCCTGTTTCAAGTCTGTATGTTGTTTTATCATTTTTTCCAACCACGTGTGGATTTTAGTCCAATATCTTTTTGTATCCGAACACGTCCACCACATATGGTAATACAAGCCAGGTATCTAATGACATTCCCAACATTTATCTGATTTATTCTTAAACATTCTTGCAATTCTCATCGGGGACAAGTGCCACCTGTAAAACATCTTATACAAATTTTCTTTATAAACAGTTGACATTGTCACTTTATAATTCTGAGACCATAGTTTTTGCCATTTCTCTAAATCAATCCCATATCCAAAATTTCCCCCCAAGCAATCATTGTTTCTTTAAGTTGTTCTTCTTCCATTTTAAATTCTAATAAATGTCCATAAAGTTTTTAAATTACCTTTTCATCAGTACCCATCAAAATTTTATCTAACTCAGTCAACTTATCATAAATACCTTCTGTTTTAAAATCTTTATCAAATCTAGATTGTACTTGCAAATATGAAAACCAATTCATTATTATACCTTGTTCTTCCAACGCTTGCATAGATTTAAGTTCACCCTTTTCATTCAATATCTCACCATATCTAACTGTTTGTTCCTTTTTATATACTACTGGATATGAAAAAGCTTCAATAGTAGATATCCATGATGGAATTTTTAAATAATATTGCTTTTTAATCTTCTCCCAATTTAAAAACAAAGCCTCTCAAATATAGTGTCTTCTAAAGTACCCTTGTGTTTTAGTTCCCTTATACCAGAGGAATGCATGCCACCCCAATAGCAGGTAATGTCTTCTAAAGTCAATAGTCTACTATTCCTTAGTGTTATCCATTCTTTTACCCACATCAAATTTGCTGCCTGATAGTATAATTTCCAATTTGGCAATGCAAACCCTCTTCTTATTCTTGCATCCTGTAACAGCTTAAGTTTTATTCTTGCTTTTTTGCCTTGCCATATATATTTCAACACAGTTTTATTTAAGTCTTCAAAAAAACTCTTTCCCTAGTCTAATTGGAATTGTCTGGAATAAATATAAAATTCTAGGCAGTACATTCACCTTAATTGTTGATATTCTCCCAATCAGTGATAGTTTTAAATTTTTCCATTTTTCCAAATCTGTCGCTATCTGCTGTTTGAGTTTAATATAATTGTCCTCCTTCAGTGTACTACATCTTGATGTAATGTGTATCCCTAGATACTTAACCTTGCTTGCGACCTGTATTTTTAAAACTTCTTCCAACTCTTTCTTTCCTCTTACTAACATGTTCTTTGTTAGTATCTTTGTTTTATCTTTATTAATTTTCAAACCTGCTACCTTTCCATACTCTTCTATCCTTTCTGTTAATTTAAGTGCTGATTCCAATGGATCCTCTAATATAAATACCAGGTCGTCTGCAAAAGCTTGTAACTTATATTCTTCTTTTTAAATTTTCATTCCCTTTATTTCTTTATCTTCTCTAATACACCTATTCAACACTTCTAGTGTTAACACAAACAGCAGAAGCAACAGTGGACACCTTGCCTAGTCCATTTTCTTATAACTATAGATTCTGTCAATTCTCCATTTATCAAGACCCTTGCAATTTGTTCATGATATATCATCTCAATGGCACATATAAAATTTTTACAAAGCCCACATGTGCCAGTTGTAATAACATAAAATGCCAACTCACATTATCAAAGGCTTTTTGAGCATCTAAAAACATCAAAGCTATTTGTTTTTTAGGGTGTGTCTCATAGTATTCCAAAGTATCCAGAATTATTCTCTTAATTTGTCTCTTTCGCAGAAATCCACTTTGATCAACATGTAAAGTTATTTAAATATCTTTTCAATCTTTCTGCCAAAATTGAAGCAAAAATTTTATAGTCTGAATTTAATAGGGAAATAGGTCTATAGTTTTTAATTTGCTGTGAGTCTGTATCTTCCTTCGGTATGAGTGTGATATAAGCTTCTGACCATGTCTTGGGTATTCTGTTCTTTAACATAACTTCATTCATAACTTCTAATAGTTGGAGGTTCAATACCTCCTGAAAAGTCTTATAAAATTCCACTGGCAGACCATCTGGACCTGGTGCTTTCCCTGTATTTTGTTTCTTTAGAGCTTAATTATTTCAATGTCTTTGGGTATCTGTGGTAATTTTACCTTTTGTAAATATTTTTTAATTTTTTCTTCTTGAATGTTTTCTTGACAATTCAATTTTCCATAGTTGTATAATTCTTTTCTTCACTTCCATAACAGACATATCCTTCTTCGTCTATTAAATGACTAATTCTCCTTGATTCTCTTTGCTTTCTAAGTTTATAAGCTAACCATCGTCCTGGTTTGTTTGTGTCTTCAAAATAATTCTGTTTAGCATTTTTAATCTTTTGAGCTAACTCCTCTTTTTCCATTAATCCCATTTTATGTTTAGTTACATCCATTTTAATTTTAATGTCTTTTTTTGTGGAAATATCTGTAATTCTTTTTCTAATTTTTTATAATCATCTTCCAGTATTTTAAAAGTCTTTTTCTGTTTAATATTTCTTTTCCTTGTATAGTCAATTATCAAACATCTTGTGTAAGCCTTCATCGTGTCCCAGAGATTCTGTAACGATGTATCCTCTTTTTTATTTTTTTAAAAAAGAATACCAATTATCTCTCAATTTTCTGTTTAAAATCTTCTTTTGACATCATGTTATTTAAAGTCCATCTAAATCTCATCTTTTGTCCTTTCCAAATAACTGTTGTTGGATTATTGTCTGCCCAAGTACTTGCTCCTATTTCAATTTCTTGTATATTAGAAAATAAAGCAGCTGATGTCCATATCATATCTATTCTTGACCATGATTCATGCCTGTTTGAGTAAAAGGTATATTGCTTATTTCCCATATTTCTCTCTCTCCATGCATGTTTTAAATTTATTTCTTCTATCATTTGAAAGAAGGATTTTGGTAGCGTGTCTCTAGCTTTCTTTGTTGCTTTCTGTGTTTTATAATCCACCTGTTCATTAATTATTCCATTGAAGTCTCCCATCATATAGACATTAGCATAGTCCAATTCAATTATTTTCTTATACAATTTCTTGTAAAATTCTTCTTGATCATCATTTGGAGCATATATTGCTATTATAAGTGTTTTAATATTATTGTTCATTATTTCCACCATTAAAATCCTTCCATCATCATCTGAATGAATTAATTCTGCCAAAATTGTGTCTCTAATATATAGGACCACACCTCTTTTTTTTTACATTGTGCCAATGACGTAAACAATTTCCCTAACTTTTTTTGTTTCAATATATATTCATGTAGTTTTTTAATATGTACTTCTTGCAAACAAATTATATTGAACTTTAATTTCTCCAATTTGTGAAATACTTTCCTTCTTTTAGTGATTGAATTAAGTCCATTTATGTTCATCATAATCAATTTTCTCTCCTCCATTTTAGACTTCACATTAGCCTAAATAAAAGGGGTTTTATCAGGAGGAGGAGTCTACTTCATGATCTTGGAAGCCTAGATCAGAACAATACACAACCAGATGTCTCTACCTAGACCACACGCAGAAGAAACACACCTTTCACTCAACACTTGCAGAAGCAAGTGAGGAAAAGTACACTTGGAAATTTCTCTCACATTGAAAGCCTCTGTAGTCATGGAAGTTGCCAATGACTGGTCTTTCTTTCCAGGGCAAACTGACCAGGCCAACTGGAGCTGAACAGACTCTTTTCTCTGGCTAACCTATTCTCAGGGTCATCATCAATGAAGAAGGATTTTCTCTCTTTGATGTCCATAACGTGCACAGTGGGACAGTCATGGTATTCTTGAGGGAAGGATAATGCTTGTGGCAGAAGCCCCTGAAATCCTTAGACAAAGATTAAGAACTTTTATCACTTTATCATGATTTCAGATGCAGTGCTCTGTGACTCCTGCCCAGAAAACCAATATCCCAACAAGGAGAAATATAACTGCATTGCCAAGAAGATCCACTTCCTTTCCTATCAAGACTCCCTGGGATATGCTTTAAGCACTTTCTCTTTCCATGATCACCTTGGGAGTTCTGGCAAATTTCCTTAAGCATCATGACACACTGATCGTCAAGGCCAACAACCGAGATCTCACCTATGTCCTCCTGGTCTCCCTTCTGCTCTGCTTCTTCTGTTCCTTCCTTTTCATTGGTCGACCTGGGAAGCTCACCTGTCTCTTTCGACAAACTACCTTTGCCATTCTTTTTTCCCTTGCAGTTTCCTCTGTATTGGCAAAAACTGTCATGGTGGTTCTGGCCTTCATGGCCACCAAGCCAGGGAACAGGGCAAGGAAACTTTTAGGGAAACCACTGACCATCTCCATTGTCATAGCCTGTCCCCTAATCCAAACAATTATTTGTGCTACCTGGCTTGTCACCTCTCCCCCATTTCCCAACATGGACTTCCACTCATTGGTAGGAGAGGCCATCTTGGAATGTAATGAAGGCTCAGCTTCAATGTTTTATACTGTCCTTGCCTACTTGGGTGTTTTGGCCATCATCAGTTTTACAGTGGCCTTTCTGGCTAGGAAATTGCCTGACAGCTTTAACGAAGCCAAGTTCATTACTTTCAGCATGTTGGTTTTTTGCAGCGTTTGGATCACTTTCCTCCCCACCTACCTGAGCACCAAAGGGAAGTTCATGGTGGCTGTGGAGATCTTCTCCATCTTGGCCTCTGGGGCTGGTCTCTTGGCTTGCATCTTTTTCCCAAAATGCTACATTATCCTACTGAGGCCCCATCTCAATTGTAGAGAAAATATGATGAACAAACATCTCTAACTAATGCTACATTATCTACTTATGTCCAATCTGAATTGTAGAGAAAATATAATGAGGCACAACACTTTCTGATTTATGCAGGGATTGGGAACTTATTCTGACTTTGGGGCATTTTTACACTTCATCTGATTTCTTAAAATGATGACATGAGAGAGGAGCTTCTCTATGAAATAATTTGAACTTCCATTATGTAACTGAATACAAAGTATCAGCAACAATAACTCTTGTATTTTTCACTTACTCCTGTTGTCCTCAGTGGTGCCAAAGTAATCAACTTCCTACATTATTTATTTTAATCAAAAGGATTAAAGTTAAAATGTATTGAATTGGATTCACTATCAGTGTTTATTGCCTTGGATCTTTGCTGAATTCCAAATTATTATTTTTTCATTAAATCAACTATCAGAGTTTTTAAAAATCCTGGAGTTTCAATGAGCCATGTTGTTTTACTCTCTGTTAAATTAGTATAGAGACATGCATTATTAATAAATACGATTCTGTGAAATGAATATTACTGTTCTTACTAGTTTTATCCTTTCTTACAATTATGAAGGAAAGATGAACTGAGGGATGGAAGAAAGGAAGGAAAATGGGTGAAAATAAATGGAATATATAATTATTGATTAGGGAGGATAATATTCTCTTGCTTGTTTATTGAACTTACAGATAAATATACATGAAATGCTTAGAAATTGTTTATTTGAAAAGTTAAAGGGCTGTGTACTTCTATATACACATGATGATAAGTGTGTCAACTCATAAAACATTTTGTATACATGTTCCATACCATGCAAAGGAAGGTTTGAGACATTCACTTTGTCAGGGAATGTCTTTAACCTTCCTTTGCATGGTATGGAGTTCCTATCTCCAGATCCTGTGGTGGGTCAGGAATGGGTTAGCAATGTCCCTTCTTTATTTTTACACTTCCAACATTCATTTGACATACCTTTATACGTCTTAGATAGCTTATCTGGTGTTAAATACCAGCAAAACATCTTCTTATAAAAATTCTCTTTTAAGTTATAATTTAATGTCAATGTTAAGCCCTTTATCCACATATTTTCCCATTGTTCAAGCATCACATTATATCCAAAATTCCTTGCTCACTGAATCATACAATAACAGATAACAGATAATCAGAGTTGGAAGGGACCTTGTAGGTCATCTAGTCCAACCCCTTGCCCAAGCGGGAGACCCTACACCATTTCTGACAAATGGCAGTCCAATCTCTTCTTGAAAGTCTCAAGTGATGGCGCTCATAACTTCCGAGGGCAAGCTGTTCCATTGGTTGATTGTTCTCACTGTCAGAAAGTTTCTCCTTATTTCCAGGTTGAATCTCTCCTTGTTCAGTTTCCATCCATTATTCCTTGTCTGGCCTACAGGCACTTTAGAAAATAGCTTGACCTGGATATCCAGTTTGAGCCTCTTCGGCAAAGGACGCGAAATCCGCGATCGTGCACGGTTTCGGTCCATGCTCGTTGCTGGAGACCCCGAGCCGCTTGGCTCAGGGGTTAAAACCACCCCGTAGAGGTGGTGAAGACGGGAGAGCTGACGGCAGGAGTGAGGAGAGCCGCATCTCTCCTCCTCAGCCGATCTTTCCCTTTCCCGAAGGCAGCGCAGCAGTGGTCAGAAATGGCCACCTCAAAGAAGACCTCAAGCGGACAAGTTTGTGCAGGAGGAAGTGATTAAGAGAAAGTGTGGTGATCCAGGCTGATTTTTTTTTTTAAAACAAATTTTATTCAATTTTTAGCAATTTTTAAAAACAGCTCTTTTCAGTAGACAGCATGTTCCCGGGTCGTCACTTTTACATGCAAATATGACAGTAGGTCTATATTCATTTTAAGCATTTAACTTCACTTCTATACCATTTTAACAGACAAAGGGTCAAAGAAATTAATCCTAATCTCAAATTTTAATCTCAATCTGTGTAACCCCCCAGTTCATTTCAAATTAATTGCAAACATATATATATATTTTAAAAACATCATTTATAAATCTTACAAATAACAATATATTTGCCCATCATATTAAAGATAAAGTTCATCCATGTCTATCCTTTAATTATCTTCACATTGTTAATACTCTTTTATCATTTACAGAATTCTTTTGTCCATCAGATTTGCCCTTTCATCACATATTCTCTCCATAATTCTAAATCCGTACAGATTTTGACACTAAAGAGAATGAGAAAAAAAAAACCTAGACTTGCCCCCCTTTTACTACTTTGAAAGTGACACCTCAGTGGTTAATATAGTAGCATAATCATAATCATTCCCTTTAAAACGAAAGATAGAGAAAAAAGAAAAAAGGGAGAAAAGAAAAGCTCCCTTACAATATATCTCTAATCGATCGGGTTCTGCAATACATATCCCCCCTAAGATTTATTTATGGTTCTAAGATAATAATAAAAATAACTAATCTTGGTTATTGACAAATCTCATTTTAGGCATTTTCTAAAATCATTTCAATTAATTCAATTTATCTAATCATCATTTACCTTTCTTTTGTAAATAAGAAATAAAAATGTGACCTTTACCAGTAAAATTGTCAGTAACCCCTATTGTTTTACACTTTTATAATTACAATATATTCTTATTACCATTTCTTCATGCAGAACCCCTTTTTAATACTTTAGCCATTATCTCTATGCAAGCAAGTTTCTTTCTTCATTATGTAATTCCGTGTCTCTCTATCTTTTGTTCTTGTTTCTTGTTCCTTCTCCTCTCTTTTATCCGCTATCCCCTTCTCTATCCAGTTTGAATCCTCTCTCTCTCTTTACCTTTCTGCTCTCTATCCTTCTGGACCTTTCTAACATGCCTAATTTCATAAATGTTCCCTTTTTAATTACCTTCTTAAGTTTCATTTTTTGACCATCCTCCCTTTCCTTTTATTTGTATTAATCTTTGTGATAGTTGTCTTCTTAAAATGGCTTTCGCTTGTGCTGGCTCCTTCTCCTCCCTTTTATCCTGCTCTCCCCTTCTCTATCCAGTTTGAATCCCTCTCTCTCTTTACCTTTCTGTTCCTTTCCTTCTGAACTTTTCTAACATGCTTAATTTCATAAATGTTCCCCTTTTAGATACTTTCTTAGGTTCCGTTTTTTTAGCCACCCTTCCTTTCCCTTTTATTTGTATTGACCTTTGTATTAATTGTCTTTTTAAGATGGCTTTCTCTTGTGCTGGCTCCTCCCTTTCCAAGGCTCCTTCTTCTTCTTTATTCAGCATTTGAATGCCCATGTTTTCTGCAACAAGCCAAGTTAGTTCAGACACTTCCTGTAGCAGTTCTTTCATACTTTTAAACTCCATTTTTAATTCTTTGGATGGCCACCAAAATTTTTATTTTCCTTATTTCTTCTTCTTTAAATTTTCTATGATCCTAACCCAGGTCCAGAGTCTATATCAATATCACCAATTAGTCCGGTAGTCCGTCTTTGTGTATTCAAGCTTTCACTTTCTATGAGTCTTGCGTCTCTTTAAAATGTAACAACTCCAATCCACAAAGGAACAAGATAGTTTCTTTCTTCTTTAGCTTCCAATTTTTCTCCACAAAGTGGCACTTTCTACACAGAGTCTTAACCCTTTCCTTTTATTTTGATATTCAAAGTTTTCCGAGCCCCAAACTTAAATTCTTACGCTGGCTTCTTCCTTTCCGGTTTGAAGCCCCTTATAGCTGTCAAAAATATTTTACTTATTTTTCCTTCACTTGAGACTGCGCCGCTTCTGTTTCTTTTTTTAAAAAATTCATCTTTATCTTAATCCGGGTGCCTTGATCTTACCATCCGATACTCCTGGTTCCTCTGCTGTCGACTTCTCTCTTTCCTCCTGCACCAATCTTAATCCCGTTGAGACCTTCTCTTCGAGGTGGCCATTTTGACCACCACTTCTTGACGTCTTCGGAGGAAAAGACCAGACCCAAAAGGGGAGATGCGGCTCCCCTCACTCTGGCTGGCAGGTTTCCTTTCTCCGCCGCCCCTCGAGGCAGCTTCAGCCCGAACCTTGCAGGATCGGGCTCTCGACGCAAGAGCCAGGCTGCGGTCGAGGACGATCACAAACCGCCGCCTGTTCTCGAGAAGGCTCAACCCGGAAGTGGCTGATATTGAAACATCTACTAACGTACCTGGTTTTGAACAGTGGGAAACAGTAACAACTTTTTTAAAAAAGAGAAGGAAAGCAGCGGATGAAAGTGAAAAGCCAGTTTGTTGCTTTTTTCCCCCTCTTCCTCTTTGATGTTAATAGTTTTGAATAAAGAATATTGAGACGGCTTGGATGGATACAAATACACTTGGACATTAACAGGCTTTTTTATACAGCTGGAAATAATCTGCCAAGTGTTAAAGACCTTTTGAGAGACTTTAATACTTTTTTTTCTATAAAAGAAGAGAACGAAAGCAATAGAGGAAGAGAGGAAAAAGTGAAAGGAGGGTGTGTCTGGAGACTGAAGATACTACCCAGACTTAAAAGAACAGAGAGTGGATTGGCAACAGGGAAAGATATACTTTAAAATACATTCTATTTGGAACTTTGTTGCAAGCCTAAGCCCCTGAAAAGGGTGTTTTAAAGAAATAAGAAACAACTTTGGATACTTGGAGGACTTTCATTTTCATGAAGATACTAAGCTGATTAAAGCTAACTGGGAACTGTTTTGAAGAAAAAAGGGGGGGAACCCCTGTTAAAATGTTAATACCCATGGAAGAATCAAGAATGTTATTTAAACAACTTAAAGAAGAGCTACAATCGATAAAAATGGAGGTTCTGAAATATATGCAACAACAGGAAATATCGGTGGAACAAGAAGGGCGGAACAAAGAAGAGGAAGCCATTTTAAAGAATCAAACAATTGTTAAAAAGTGAAAGGGGAAAAAAGGGAAAAGAGGGAAGAGAGTTAAGACTTTAAGATTGGAAGCAACAATTAAAAAAAAGTATAATTACAATGCTACAAGGAAAAACCAAGAGACAGGATTCCAGAAGGGAGAATTAATTAGAAAAGTGAATAGCGAGATAAGGGAGGAAAAGGGGGGGCAGGAAAAAAAGGGGGAAGCCGTAAATGGAAACAAGATATACAGAAACAAGAGAAGTATACCAGGTTTAGAGAATTTATTTATTTTTTTGGACACCGAGATAATGGTTAAATAAATCAAATTAATTAAAGAAATCTGCAAGGGTACATGAGCTGCAGGGTTATTTTAGAAACAGATAGAAGCTAGAAGTTTTAGAGGATCAATATGATGTGTATTTCCTTTCCTTTTTTAAGGTCATTATGATAAAAATATTTTATGGGGATGGATAAATAAGATAGATATGGTAATTAGCACTTGAATTGAATTGAAATGGGAATAATTAGCTTATTTACAATGGTTATATACATTTATAATATCTTTACTTTATACTGCTAAAAAGCGTAATAAATAAAAATGAATGTGCTAAGCAGAAATGGATTGGTAATAGAGATTTTATTAAAATTGAGGTGTAATAGAAACAATAATGCTAAAGGAGAAATATAAATGTTAAACAATGATGGGTAAAAGAAAGATGGGGTATTATCCTCTGAAGTAATAATTCCAGCGTAAAATATGTCTTATAAGAAATATAAGATTGTAAACATTATAGATAAAAGTGTATTAAAAACTGAATGGAAAATATTGCAGGAGAATAAAGGAAAATAGTATAAATTGTTATGATAATTGGGATAGAACACATGAAGTGTGTTAAAAATTGAAATTATATTTGTCTGGAAAAGGGAAGGTTTGGGCACACACTGTTCTCAAAAAAAGAATTTTTATGTTTTTGTTTGTTTGTAATAAGGTAATAGTGGTTTGCCTATGCTGTATATTCAGGGGCTGGGAATGGTGGTGATATGATAAAGCGAAATGTAGTAAGGAAAATTAATTTACTAATATGGAATATTTTGTATTTAATGATATTGGAGAAGATGAAACACAATCTACTGGCACACTGTATACTGAGTTTGTATTCTTGTCAAATAATAAAAAAAATATTGTTATAAAAAAAAAGAAAATAGCTTGACCCCTTCCTCCCTGTGGCAGCCCCTCAAATATTGGAAGACCACTATCATGTCTCCCTGGGTCCTTCTCTTTACTAGACTAGCCAAGCCCAGTTCCTGCAACCGTTCATTGTATGTTTTAGCCTCCAGTCCCCTAAGCATCCTGGTTGCTCTTCTCTGTACTTTTTTTAGAGTTTCAACATCTTTTTTATAATGTGGTGAACAAAACTGGATGCAGTACACATTCATTTTCTGAGTTCAGTTTCAATGACATTTTATAAATCTTAGCAATAGTATGTTCATTGTTGCCACATAATGAAAGTTCCAATTCATTTTTAATGAAGTCAGATCCATAGCACTTTTTATACAATTTAAACCCTTCTTTCAGTTGCTGATAAGTAACCCAATGGCAAGTGTAACCTTCTGATTCAAGTTCTTCCCTTGGCTTTAGTACTGGGTCACCAGAATTAAAAGATAATATTTTACCATACGTCAACCAATCTGGCTTTGCCACAGTCAGAACAATTAACCAGTGGAATGGCCTCCCTTCAGAATTTGTGGGTTCCCCCAACATTGGAGGTTTTTAAGAAGAGACTGGGGAGCCACTTCTCTGAAATAGCAGAGAAGGGTTCCTGCTTAAGCATGGGGGGGGGGGTTGGACTAGAAGACCTCCAAAGTCCCTTCCAATTTTTTTTATTCTACATTATGGATAAATAATAATTGCAGGAGCCTAACAGCTAAACTGCTTGAAGACTAGTGCCTCAAATCCATTAACATTTATCTTGTCATGTGCCATTAATGTCCCTTTAGAACTCATACTATTTGAACGAGCATGCGTGCTTCATGTAAGTCACATATGAGACTTCAAATTAATTTGCTGTGTGGATTAACAAGAGACATAACAATGTTTTCCCCCTTTGGTGTGCAAATAAAATTTAATGCAAACTGGGAAAGACAATTGCTTTTCCTTGCAATTATCACAAGAACAGTAATTATTCATGTACTCCCTGTGGATTTCTACCCATAAAAATCTTCCAAGATAAAAAAATGCTCTGATTTCTCCAGGTGGGAACACAACATGTCACCTTACCTAGACTTTCACAGAGCTAATTCCTGGGTTTGGTGAGGCTCAGGTGACCTTATTTTCTTCGTTGGTCACAGCCCAAATTCAGCTAAGATGAAGCATGGTTGATATAAACTTGCCATAGGGCCAGCCAGGTGACATGGGTGGTGTCTGCTCTGCTAAACCTCCGGTGAGATTGAAAGAGCAACCTGCAATTCAGTTTCGGCACAAACTCTGGTTTCTGATCTAGGAAGGAAGGTGCGAAGAATGACTGGGTTGCCTCTCCTTCTGTCGCTCCTCTTCTGGCTTCTGCCTCCAACTACTACTACGAGGATGCAAGCTTTATGTGTATTGATAAATCCTTTCCAAATTCAGGAAAAATGGGAGTATTACAGGTCTGGTGACCTCGTTATTGGTGGGAATTTAACTTGCAGCTCTTTCTTCCCTATAATGTTCAAGACTTTCAAAAAGACATATTCTCGCATATTTTCCTAAGGGAGTAAGTTTCATCTGGAGAGAAAATACATAGATGGTTATTTGCTCTGTTTTTGGATTCAAGGATTCCTTCCAGAAATACTTCTTGTACTGAGGTTTGCAATGTCTTCAATCAGAATAGAGAGGGAAGGGACCTTGGAGGTCTTCTAGTCCAACCCCCTGCCTAAGCAGGTACCTATACCATTCCAGGCAATTGGATGACTAGTCTTTTGTTAAAACCCTTCGGTGATGAAGCACCCACAACTTCTAAAGGCAAGCTGTCCCACTGATTAATTGTTTTTACTGCTAGGAAATTTCTCCTTAATTGCCTCTCCCCTTGATTAGTTTCCATCCATTGTTTATTGTCTGTCCTTCTGGTGATCTGGAAAATAAGTTGACCCCCCTCTTCTTTGTGGCAGCCCCTCAAATATTGGAACACTGCTGTCCAGTCACCCCTAATTTTCTTTTCCCTTAGTGTCTTAGTGCTGTTCAAATCTTTGTACTTATAGACTAGCTAGATTTTTCAATCTTTTCAGAAACCCAGTAATATGATAAACAATATAAAAGTAAGGAGGGAAAATACCTTAAAACAGTGCTGGCCTAGTGAAGAAGCAGATTTATAATATAAATTTGGACAGGAAATCATGGTGGAAAACTAAAAAGCTCAATCCTTTTATACTGTAGGGTACTGCTTAAAAAACCTTCACTTTTAGAATCAACAGAGCTTATAGAACATAATATACTTCTTTATTGGCCAAGTGTGATTGGACATACAAGGAATTGTCTCCTGTGCATAAACTCTCAGTGTGAATACAGGCAATAAGTCATAGACATCATAAAAATACATTCATCGACTTCCGGTGACGCCTCAGTATGGCGAGGTAGGGAGAAATACTAGCGCTTCTCCCACCTCGGGTTTTCCGTCCAGGAACGGCCATTCGTGGCAGGGTGAGTTCATGTTTTGAACACCCTAACGAGGAGTAAAACTTGGAACCTGTTTGGGAAGTGCGATCTCAAAGGTGAAGAAGAGTTCCCGAAGTTCCGAACAGAAGAAGCCAGCTCCGCCAGAGCTGACCCGAAGACGAGGCGGTGTGCCAATAGAAGGAAGCTGAAAGAGAAGGTTGCAGACCGGAGGAGTACAAAAGAAGCTTGGTGAGGGACTGCAAAGGGTTGACGAGAACATTTGGGGGAGATTGCCAAAAAGGATTGGGGCGAGAGTGAAAAAGAGCGGCACCATCTGAGTGATCACCCCAAGAGAAACTAAAGTGGAAGAGAAAGAGGCAATCACTTCCAAAGAATAGGAAAAGAGAAAGTCCTGTGTGGAAAAAGAGAAAGTACTTTGTGAAAAAATGTGTTTATCCAGCTGGAAAGAAAGCAGTGGAGGTTGGAAAGAGAACTGAGCAAATGGCAGACAAGAGAATTATAACACGCCGGGCAGTGACAGAGTACCTGCAGAGGCGGCCATCGTGTTGGAGAGAGTGGTGGAGAAGACATAGACCAGAAGAACGATTGAACAACAGAATACCGAGGAGAACTTTTGCCAGCGAAGGGAAAGAAAAAGAAAATTCTGAAGTGGAAAATGGGAGGACCTGCGAAGAATCCCAGTGGCAAAGAACGGACGGAGTGGGAAGGACGGTCAGCACAGTGACAGTGCAAATTGACGAGCCCCCGGAACACGGACAGACAAACGATTGAATAGACAGCTTCAGAAAAGGAAAGTTATAAAAACTTAACCAACTTAATTAATATTTGGAGAACATTGTTGCCCCCCAAAGGAAAGGAGGAAAAATACTTTGGGAAGGAAAGATAGAAAGGGGAAGGAAGAACGCTGGTGAGAAGAGAACAAAGAAAAGTGTTGCCATCGTGACGGTGCAAATTGGCTGTTTCTGACAGCACAATAACTTAGATATTGAGAACGGTGGTACGAATAACAGTGATCTAAACAACAGAAGTAGACCCTGATATTGTCTTATACGTATATTATTCAATTGTATTTTACACCATTTAAACCGGAGAAGGCTAATTTAAGTAACTAAGTAAACAGAAACTAATAGAGATTTAATAGAGATAGATATATATATAAGAGAAAGATAGTAGAACTATTGTACTTTTATAGACGTTAGGATTTGAAATACTGCAATTAATTGAATTATTTAATAGATAGGATAAGATTTAAGATTTAATATTTAACATTTAATACTTAAGATATTTATCACTTAACATTTAAGATATGTAACCTATTTAAGATATCTAGTATATTTAAGATAATACTGAGTTGAAATAGATAAAAGCAGATCATTGGATGATATATAAGTTGCTGATTTATAGTAAGTAACTAATTAATTCATACTGTCTATTAAGATTTGATTGAAATATTATATATATATATATATATATATATATATATATATATATACATATATTCTTTCATTTTATTTAACCTCTTTCTTCTTGGGGAAACTTATAATTTACCTGTAATGTACACTTTGTCTTTTATATACTTTTTGTTAGAGTAATAACAAACTGCAAGTAAGGAATGTAATGAGATTGTGACCATTGTCCCCCCCCTCCCCTAATATTAATAAGAAAGGTACTAGGCCCTAACCACAATATAAGATAAAATAAGAAAATAGATATTTTTCCTTTTTCTTTTCCCTGGTAAGAGGTAATTGAGTGGAACTGCTGAAAAGGAGGGGTCTTCGGTAAATGATAGTTAGAAACGTGATGTGGGGAAATATAAACAAAATTCTCAAAGAACAACAAAAGATCATAAAGGAAATGACATCCACGACGACCACTATTACTAAAACAGGGAAAAAGGGAACGATAACCGTAACTCCATCCACCCCTACTGCGACTCCCTCCCAAAGAACAATAGAAGGGATGTTAGGCCCCAAGAAATCTAACACACAAGCGTCCTCCCAAACATTACAGAATACACTTCAGGCAATTCAAAATATGATGCTGTCAATGCAGGAAACAATGATGAACAATCACGCAGAAAGTAAGAGAGAAAGAGAATTGATGAGATCAGAACTAAAAAGTGAACTGGGAGAGATGAAAAATGAAATCAAAAGCTTAGAGGGGAAAATAGGACAATTACAGGAAATGACAAGAATAAATGAAGAAAAAATTGTAACAATCACTAAACAAACAGACCAAACAGGGAAAAAAGTAGAGGTTATCGAGCAAAAATAAAAGATCAACACAAGGAAACAAATGAGACCCTGACCTATTTAGAAATAGATAGAGCTTCTTATTATTTAAGGTTTCAAAATATACAGGAGGAAAGGGGGGAAAACCTGACTCTAATAATGGCGGAAATGTTAGCAACCCTATTGCGGAAGGAGAGAGACCAGATGATATAAGAAATAGACGAGACATACAGAGTCTTTACAAGCTATGCAAGAAGGCATGGACTCCCACGGGAGGTCCATGTCAGATTCGCGAGGAAAAGAGTTAGGGAAATAATCTATAGACTGATGAGGGAGGAAACCATAAATTATAACGGTCGACAAATTATAGTATTAAAGCAAATACCAAGGAGGGTGAGGGAACAAAGAAAAGAATACAGATTCCTCACGAACCACCTAAATAGAAAAAAACATATTGTTTAGATGGAATGATCCTGAAGGGGTCTGGTTACATGGGAAGGCAAAAGAACAAAGATTGATAATTTATCCAAGGCCCAGAGATTTTTCGAACAGGTAGGAGGATCAGAGGAGGAATTAAGCAGTAGGGGAGATTCACGAAATATGAGCCGTGAGGACCTACAAGCTAGTATCAGAGGAGAAGAGAAAGGAGGGAAGGAGGGGACAGGGAAACAACGGCTGGGGAAGAAAGAAAGAGGGAAGAGATAGGGGTGAAAACCAGGAGCCAAACAACAGGTAAAACGTAATAAAATCTAGAAAGGAAAAGACCAAATGGGAAGGGGAATAAAATTAATATCAATAAATATTAATGGGTTAAATAGCCCAAGTAAAAGGAAAAATATTTGCTAGATTGGAAAGACAAAAATGGGATATAGTATGCCTTCAAGAGGTCCATATAAAAGAACAGGATAAAAGATATTTAGAGAACAGGAAATTGGGAAAAGCAATCATGGCCTTAACAGGGGGAAAAAAGAGAGGGGTGGTACTATATGTAAAAGAGGATATCACAGCAAAATTGATATACAATGATATAGCCAGAAGAATGTTAATGGTGGAAGTGGAAATACACAATAAGAAGACTTTATTAGTAGGAATTTATGCACCAAGTAAAAACCAAAAAGAATTTTATAAAAATTTATACGAAAAGCTGATAGAGAGTGGTAATTCAAGGGTTTGTCTAATGGGGGATTATAATGCAATAACTGACAATAAGCAAGATTATAAATGTGGACATAATCAGTACCAAAAACGAAATACCTTGCCAAAAATATTTTTGAAATGTCAGAGGAGCTAGGATTGGAAGACGATGGAGGAAAAGAAACCCAGGAATCACACAGTATACTTTCCACTCCAGCCCACATAAATCATGGTCCAGGATAGATATGATATGGATAAATAGTGAACTAAATAAGGAAATCCAGGACACAAAAATTTTAACAAATATATGGGCTGACCACAACCCAATGTCACTAATTTGGAAAGAAGGGGGAAGGAAAGGACAAAGATGGTCGTTGAAGACACCTGTTTTAAAGGAAGAAAAATATTTGCAAAAAGTAAGGGAGGAATTAATAAATTTTTATAACTTCAATAAAAAAGAAGACACATCATTACAGAATTTATGGGATACAATTAAAGCCTATATTAGGGGAATATCAATTGCATATACAGTAAACAGAAATAAGGAAAGATGGAAAAAACAGGATGAATTAATAAAAGAAATTGGAAAATTAGAGAATAAACAAAAGAGAAACCCAGATAATGAGCAAATTAGAGATGAGTTAACACAAATAAAACATGAACTCAACACACTTGAACAAGAGGAATTGCTTAGAAAGTTACAATACATAAAACAAAACTATTTTGAATATGCAAACAAACCGGGAAGGTGGTTAGCATATAAACTGAGAAAAGAGGAGCAAAAAGAATGATACAATATCTAGAAAAAAAAATGGGGAACTTGAAGCTGATTCGGAAAAAAAGAAAGAAATTACAAGAGATTACTTTGAGGATTTATACAAACAAGAAAAAGTAGAATTAACCAAAATAGAACAATACCCAAAAGAAGGAAACATTCAGGAACTAGCTGAGGATGAAAGAGAGATATTGAACAAGGAAATGATGATAGGCGAATTAAGAGAGGCGATTCAGAAACAAAAAAATAATAAAACACCAGGTCCAGATGGATACCCAAGTGAATTTTATAAAAAGATAGGAGATATACTAAATAATACTCTCTTAGAAGTTTGTAATGAGGTATTATTAAAAGCAAAAATACCTAACTCATGGAGGGAGGCATATATAACACTTATACCCAAAGAAGAGACAAACACCAATCAAATTAAAAACTACAGACCAATATCACTTCTAAATACAGATTACAAAATATTTATGACAATTATGGCACAAAGATTAAAAGGAATTATTAGTGAGAAAATTAATACAGATCAAAATGGATTCTTACCGAAAAGACAGATTAGGCATAATATAAGAACGATAATAAACATATTGGAATACTATGAAAACCACCCGGGAAATCAAATGGCATTGATCTTCTTAGACACACAGAAAGCATTTGATAATCTGAACTGGGATTTTATGAAATCGCAAATTAACAAAATGAACTTTGGACATAATTTCGAAAGAATGATTAATGCAATATATGATAGCCAAAAGGCAAATATATTGATAACCGGGAAACCACTAAAATGTTCAAAATAAAGAAAGGGGTTAGACAAGGTTGCCCTTTGTCACCATTGTTGTTCATTACAATATTAGAAACGCTGTTAGTTAGAATTAAGGGAAATGGGAATATAAAAGGAACGAAAATTAAGAACCAAGAGTACAAGGCACAAGCATTCACAGATGATATGGTATTCATGATAGAAGAACCATTAGAGACGGGTCCTATACTATTGCAAGAGATAAATAAATTTGGGGAATTAGCAGGACTAAAAGTAAACAAGGGGAAAACTAAATTGTTAGTCAAAAATATAACAAATTCTAAGCAAAAAAAATTGGAAGAAGTAATGGGATTACAAATAGTAAATAAAATAAAATATCTAGGAATCTGGATAAGGGCAAAAACAATAATGCTATGGGAAGATAATTATATTAAAATTTTAAAGCAAATTAAAAAGGACTTGGAAATCTGGAATAAAATGCAAATATCTTTCTTAGGAAGAATCATGACAATTAAGATGAATATACTACCCAAAGTTTTGTACTTATTTCAGATGATTCCAATACTAACAAATAGAAAGTTTTTTACGGATTTGGATAGGATGACGATGAAATTTATTTGGATGGGAAAAAAGGCAAGAATAAAGAAAAAATATCTACAAGATGATAAAAGTAGAGGTGGATTCGGACTCCTGGATTGGGAAATTTATTATAAAGCTGCAATCTTGGTATGGATAAGGGAATGGGTGAAATTAGAAAATAAAAGAATATTGACACTAGAGGGGCATGACTTACAAATGGGATGGCACTCACTCTTGTGGAATCCGACTGATAAAAAACAAAAACATGCAACAAAACACATAATACGTAAGTCATTGATTAAAAACTGGGTAGAAATAAGGAAGAAAAACTATACAAAAATACCGAGATGGCTCTCAACAATGGAGGCAACCTTTCACCCCAACACATTGGATTTAAATAAAAAACTTAAATATTATCAGATATTGGATACAGAGGAAAAACTAAAAACAAAACAGGATCTGGAAGCACAAGGAATAGTGATAGACAACTGGGCTTATTTACAAATTAAAATGAGGTACAATAAAGATATAAAGGAATACGGAATAGAGATAAATAATACAAATCTGGATAAATTACTTCTGGGACCGGAAGAAAAATTAATATCTAAATTATATAACCTACTATTAGAACAAGAAAGAATAGGACAACTAGTAAAAGGATCAATGTTAGCATGGGAAAAAATATAGGATATAATCTGGATTTGAACGACTGGGAGGATACATGGGAGAAAAATTTGACATACACAAAGTCGGTGGCATATAAAGAAAACCAGTACAAAATGATGTATTGGCCCCTGCTAGATTAGCAAAAATATTCCCACAGGCAAATCCAAATTGTTGGAAGTGTCAAAATAAAATTGGCACTTACTATCATATGTGGTGGACATGCCCAAAAATAAGAAAATATTGGATGGAAATTAAAAATTGGATTGAGGATGTGATGAAATGTGAACTGGAGTGGAAACCAGAACTGTTTCTACTAGGAATGATAAAAGAAATTTTCCCCAGAGGACAAATACCTGATAACACATCTACTAACAGCTGCTCAAATTTCCTTAGCTCAGAAATGGAAGGAACCTATAACTCCATCCATACAAGTGGTAATAAAGAAAACATATGAATGCGTAGAATTGGAGAGATTAACACTTAAATTAAATGAAAAAGAGGACTCGGACTACTATAAGGCATGGGATGTATGGTACAATTGGGTAGAACGCAAGAATGGAGGGAAAGGGAACATTGGGAAATAAGGTACTATAGTAAATAGAAGAAATTCATAGAAAACAGGAGATAACAGGTTATGCATGCAAACCAAAATAACGAGTTGAAAATGAAAATAGTTATGGTTATGTATAAATGTAACTTTATGTGAAAAAATGCATATTCGATCTGCAACCAAAAAAGCAGGGAAAACGAATCATGCACTGTTATGTATTTATGTTATTTGTGACTGTAAGTCTGTGTGTCTTGTTTTTTATAATTGTAAATAAACTTTTTAAAAATTTTTTAAAAAATACATTCATCATAAATCATAAGATAAAACTCTTAGTGGTGGTTATAGGATACTAAATTTATTATTTATTATTTATTAATGGGACTTATATGCCGCCCCATCTCCGAAGACTCGGGGCGGCTTACAATAAAAACAAACACAATAAATATTTAAAAAAGAATTAAATTAATGGTCCCAATTAATACAAAACTTAAAAACCACTAAAATCTAAAACAGCCCACCCATGGGTCACAGCCCGGATTGGTCAAATAACCAGGTCTTCAAGTCATGGCGGAAGGTGCAGAGGTCAGGGGCCAAGCGGAGCCCCGGGAAGTTGGTTCCAGAGTTCAGGGACCACGACAGAATAGGCCGTCGTCGGGGACCGCCAGCCGGCATTGCCCTGATGGGACCCCAAGGAGTCCCTGTCTGTGACTTCGTACAGGGCGTTTTAGTATTGACTGTCCGCAGCAGTCTTCCCTTAAATAATAAGGACCCATGTCATGTAGGACTTTGTATGTTAAGTTAAAACCTTGAATCTCACCCGAGGGGCAACCGGCAACAATGCAGGCAGCGCGGAGGGGCTAACATGGGAGAACTGGGAAACTCCCATCACCAGCCCGCGCCGCCGCATTTTGCACCAGCTGCAGTCTCCGGATGGTATGCAAGGGCAGTCCTAAATAGAGAGCGTGCAGTAGTCAAGTCGCGAGGTAACAAGGGCATGAGTGACTGTACGCAGGGCATCCCGGTCCAGGAACGGGCGAAGCTGGCCGAACCAGCCGACCTGGGCAAAGGCCCCCTGGCGACGGCTCCCACCTGCTCCTCCAACCGAGCCGTGCATCCAGGAGGACCCCCAGGTTCCTCACCCTGTCCACAGGGGCAACACCACTCCCCTATGGTCACTCACGATGGACATTCTAAGCTGGAACGGATGCGGTATGTACAACCACTCAGTCTTGGCCGGGTTGAGTCGAAGCATGTTGCCGTCCATCCAGACT
>CM019148.1:369883755-370049280 GCA_009733165.1 Naja naja
CAGTGACAGTGCAAATTGACAGCCGAACACGGACAGACAAACGATTGAATAGACAGCTTCAGAAAAGGAAAGTTATAAAAACTTAACCAACAATTAATATTTGGAGAACTTTGTTGCCCATCGAAGGAAAGGAGGAAAAATACTTTGGGAAGGAAAGATAGAAAGGGGAAGGAAGAACGCTGGTGAAGAGAATAAAGAAGAGTGTTGCCATCGTGTGATTGCAAATTGGCTGTTTCTGACAGCACAATAACTTAGATATTGAGAACGGTGATACGAATAACAGTGATCTAAACAACAGAAGTGGACCCTGATATCGTCTTATGTTATATTATTCAATTGTATTTTACACCATTTAAATGGAGAAGCTAATTTAAGTAACTAAGTAAACAGAAACTAATAGAGATTTAATAGAGATAGATATATATATAAAGAGAAAGATAGTAGAACTATTGTACTTTTATAGCGTTAGGATTTGAAATACTGCAATTAATTGAATTATTTAATAGATAGGATAAGATTTAAGATTTAATATTTAACATTTAATACTTAAGATATTTACCACTTAACATTTAAGATACGCAACCTATTTAAGATATTTAGTATATTTAAGATAATACTGAGTTGAAATAGATAAAAGCAGATCATTGGATGATATATAAGTTGCTGATTTATAGTAAGTAACTAATTAACTCATACTGTCTATTAAGATTTGATTGAAATATTATATATATATATATATATATATATATATATATATATATATACATATACTCTTTCATTTTATTTAACCTCTTTCTTCTTGGGGAAACTTATAATTTACCTGTAACGTATACTTTGTCTTTTATATATTTTTTGTTAGAGTAATAACGAACTGCAAGTAAGGAATGTAATGAGATTGTAACCATTGTCCCCCCCTCCCCTAATATTAATAAGAAAGGTACTAGGCCCTAACCACAATATAAGATAAAATAAGAAAATAGATATTTTCTTTTCTTTCCCTGGTAAGAGGTAATTGAGTGGAATTGCTGAAAAGGAGGTCTTCGGTAAATGATAGTTAGAAACGTGACGTGGGGAAATATAAACAAAATTCTCAAAGAACAACAAAAGATTATAAAGGAAATGACATCCACAACGACCACTATTACTAAAACAGGGAAAAAGGGAGCGATAACTGTAACTCCATCCACCCCTACTGCGACTCCCTCCCAAAGAACAATAGAAGGGATGTTAGGCCCCAAGAAATCTAACACACAAGCGACCTCCCAAACATTACAGAATACACTTCAGACAATTCAAAATATGATGCTGTCAATGCAGGAAACAATGATGAACAATCATGAAGTAAGAGAGAAAGAGAATTGATGAGATCAGAACTAAAAAGTGAATTGGGAGAGATGAAAAATGAAATTAAAAGCTTAGAGGGAAAATAGGACAATTACAGGAAATGACAAGGATAAATGAAGAAAAAATTGTAACAATCACCAAACAAACAGACCAAACAGGGAAAAAAGTAGAGGTTATCGAGCAAAAATAAAAGATCAACACAAGGAAACAAATGAGACCCTGACCTATCTAGAAATGGATAGAGCTTATTATTATTTAAGGTTTCAAAATATACAGGAGGAAAGGGGAAAACCTGACTCTAATAATGGCGGAAATGCAACCCTATTCTGAAAGGAGAGAGACCAGATGATACAAGAAATAGACGAGACATACAGAGTCTTTCACAAGCTATGCAAGAGGCATGGACTCCACGGGAGGTCCATGTCAGATTGAAGGAAAAGAGTTAGGAAATAATCTATAGACTGACGAGGGAGGAAACCATAAATTATAACGGTAGACAAATTATAGTATTAAAGCAAATACCAAGGAGGGTGAGGGAACAAAGAAAAGAATACAGATTCCTCACGAACCACCTAAATAGAAAAAACATATTGTTTAGATGGAATGATCCTGAAGGGGTCCTGGTTACATGGGAAGGCAAAAGAACAAAGATTGATAATCTATCCAAGGCCCAGAGATTTTTCGAACAGATAGGAGGATCAGAGGAGGAATTAAAGTAGGGAGATTCACGAAATCAGCCGTGAGGACCTACAAGCTAGTATCAGAGGAGAAGAGAGAAAAGAGGGGAAGGAGGGGACAGGGAAACAACGGCTGGGGAAGAAAGAAAGAGGGAAGAGATAGGTGAAACCAGAGCCAAACAACAGGTAAAACGTAATAAAATCTAGAAAGGAAAAGACCAAATGGGAAGGGAATAAAATTAATATCGATAAATATTAATGGGTTAAATAGCCCAAGTAAAGGAAAAATATTTGCTAGATGGAAAGACAAATAGGTCCATATAAAAGAACAGGATAAAAGATATTTAGAGAACAGGAAATTGGGAAAAGCATTCATGGCCTTAACAGGGGAAAAAAGAGAGGGTGGTACTATATGTAAAGAGGATATCACAGCAAAATTGATATACAATGATATAGCGAAAGAATGTTAATGGTGGAAGTGGAAATACACAATAAGAAGACCTTATTAGTAGTTTATGCAAAACAAAACCAAAAGAATTTTATAAAAATTTATATGAAAAGCTGATAGAGAGTGGTAACTCAAGGGTTTGTCTAATGGGGGACTATAATGCAATAACTGACAATAAGCAAGATTATAAATGTGGACATAATCAGTACCAAAACGAAATACCTTGCCAAAAATATTTTTGAAATGTCAGAGGAGCTAGGATTGGAAGCGATATGGAGGAAAAAAACCCAGGAATCACACAGTATACTTTCCACTCCAGCCCATAAATCATGGTCCAGGATAGATATGATATGGATAAATAGTGAACTAAATAAGGAAATCCAGGACACAAAAATTTTAACAAATATGGGCTGACCACAACCCAATGTCACTAATTTGGAAAGAAGGGGAAGGAAAGGACAAAGATGGTCGTTGAAGACAGACACCTGTTTAAGGAAGAAGAAATATTTGCAAAAAGTAAGGGAGGAATTAATAAATTTTATAACTTCAATAAAAAGAAGACACATCATTACAGAATTTATGGGATACAATTAAAGCCTATATTAGGGAATATCAATTGCATACACAGTAAACAGAAACAAGGAAAGATGGAAAAACAGGATGAATTAATAAAAGAAATTGGAAAATTAGAGAATAAACAAAAGAGAAACCAGATAATGAGCAAATTAGAGATGAGTTAACACAAATAAAACATGAACTCACACTTGAACAAGAGGAATTGCTTAGAAAGTTACAATACATAAAACAAAACTATTTTGAATATGCAAACAAACCGGGAAGGTGGTTAGCATATAAACTGAGAAAAGAGGAGCAAAAGAACGATACAATATCTAGAAAACAAAATGGGGAACTTGAAGCTGATCGGAAAAAGAAAGAAATTACAAGAGATTACTTTGAGGATTTATACAAACAAGAAAAAGTAGAATTAACCAAAATAGAACAATACCCAAAAGAAGGAAACATTCAGGAACTAGCTGAGGATGAAAGAGAGATATTGAACAAGGAAATAACGATAGGCAATTAAAGAGGCGATTCAGAAACAAAAAAATAATAAAACACCAGGTCCAGATGGATACCCAAGTGAATTTTATAAAAAGATAGGAGATATACTAAATAATACTCTCTTAGAAGTTTGTAATGAGGTATTATTAAAAGCAAAAATACCTAACTCATGGAGGGAGGCATATATAACACTTATACCCAAAGAAGAGACAAACACCAATCAAATTAAAAACTACAGACCAATATCACTTCTAAATACAGATTACAAAATATTTATGACAATTATGGCACAAAGATTAAAAGGAATTATTAGTGAGAAAATTAATACAGATCAAAATGGATTCTTACGAAAAGACAGATTAGGCATAATATAAGAACGATAATAAACATATTGGAATACTATGAAAACCACCGGAAATCAAATGGCATTGATCTTCTTAGACACACAGAAAGCGTTTGATAATCTGAACTGGGATTTTATGAAATCGCAAATTAACAAAATGAACTTTGGACATAATTTGAAAGAATGATTAATGCAATATATGATAGCCAAAAGGCAAATATATTGATAACGGGAAACCACTAAAACGTTCAAAATAGAGAAAGGGGTTAGACAAGGTTGCCCTTTGTCACCATTGTTGTTCATTACAATATTAGAAAGCTGTTAGTTAGAATTAGGGAAATGGGAATATAAAAGGAACGAAAATTAAGAACCAAGAGTACAAGGCACAAGCATTCACAGATGATATGGTATTCATGATAGAAGAACCATTAGAGACGGGTCCTATACTATTGCAAGAGATAAATAAATTTGGGGAATTAGCAGGACTAAAAGTAAACAAGGGGAAAACTAAATTGTTAGTCAAAAATATAACAAATTCTAAGCAAAAAAAATTGGAAGAAATAATGGGATTACAAATAGTAAATAAAATAAAATATCTAGGAATCTGGATAAGGGCAAAAACAATAATGCTATGGGAAGATAATTATATTAAAATTTTAAAGCAAATTAAAAGGACTTGGAAATCTGGAATAAAATGCAAATATCTTTCTTAGGAAGAATCATGACAATTAAGATGAATATACTACCCAAAGTTTTGTACTTATTTCAGATGATTCCAATACTAACAAATAGAAAGTTTTTATGGATTTGGATAGGATGACGATGAAATTTATTTGGATGGGAAAAAGGCAAGAATAAAGAAAAATATCTACAAGATGATAAAAGTAGAGGTGGATTCGGACTCCTGGATTGGGAAATTTATTATAAAGCTGCATCTTGGTATGGATAAGGGAATGGGTGAAATTAGAAAATAAAAGAATATTGACACTAGAGGGGCATGACTTACAAATGGGATGGCACTCACTCTTGTGGAATCCGACTGATAAAAAACAAAACATGCAAAAAACACATAATACGTAAGTCATTGATTAAAAACTGGGTAGAAATAAGGAAGAAAAACTATACAAAAATACCGAGATGGCTCTCAACAATGGAGGCAACCTTTCACCCCAACACATTGGATTTAAATAAAAACTTAAATATTATCAGATATTGGATACAGAGGAAAACTAAAAACAAACAGGATCTGGAAACACAAGGAATAGTGATAGACAACTGGGCTTATTTACAAATTAAAATGAGGTACAATAAAGATATAAAGGAATACGGAATAGAGATAAAGAATACAAATCTGGATAAATTACTTCTGGGACCGGAAGAAAAATTAATATCTAAATTATATAACCTACTATTAGAACAAGAAAGAATAGGACAACTAGTAAAAGGATCAATGTTAGCATGGGAAAAAAATATAGGATATAATTTGGATTTGAACGACTGGGAGGATACATGGGAGAAAAATTTGACATACACAAAGTCGGTGGCATATAAAGAAAACCAGTACAAAATGATTTGGCCCCTGCTAGATTAGCAAAAATATTCCCACAGGCAAATCCAAACTGTTGGAAGTGTCAAAATAAAATTGGCACTTACTATCATATGTGGTGGACATGCCCAAAAATAAGAAAATATTGGATGGAAATTAAAAATTGGATTGAGGATGTGATGAAATGTGAACTGGAGTGGAAACCAGAACTGTTTCTACTAGGAATGATAAAAAGAAATTTTCCCCCAGAGGACAAATACCTGATAACACATCTACTAACAGCGGCTCAAATTTCCTTAGCTCAGAAATGGAAGGAACCTATAACTCCATCCATACAAGTGGTAATAAAGAAAACATATGAATGCGTAGAATTGGAGAGATTAACACTTAAATTAAATGAAAAAGAGGACTCGGACTACTATAAGGCATGGGATGTATGGTACAATTGGGTAGAACGCAAGAATGGAGGGAAAGGGAACATTGGGAAATAAGGTACTATAGTAAATAGAAGAAATTCATAGAAAACAGGAGATAACAGGTTATGCAAACCAAGCGAGTTGAAAATGAAAATAGTTATGGTTATGTATAAATGTAACTTTATGTGAAAAAATGCATATTCGATCTGCAACCAAAAAGCAGGAAAACGAATCATGCACTGTTATGTATTTATGTTATTTGTGACTGTAAGTCTGTGTGTCTTGTTTTTTATAATTGTAAATAAACTTTTTAAAAATTTTTTAAAAAATACATTCATCATAAATCATAAGATAAAACTCTTAGTGGTGGTTATAGGATACTAAATTTATTATTTATTATTTATTAATGGGATTATATGCAGGACTTATATGCCGCCCCATCTCAAGACTCGGCTTACAATAAAAAACAAACACAATAAATATTTAAAAAAGAATTAAATTAATGGTCCCAATTAATACAAAACTTAAAAACCACTAAAATCTAAAACAGCCCACCCATGGGTCACAGCCCGGATTGGTCAAATAACCAGGTCTTCAAGTCATGGCGAAGGTGCAGAGGTCAGGGGCCAAGCGGAGCCCCAGGGGAAGTTGGTTCCAGAGTTCAGGGACCACGACAGAATAGGCACGTCGTCGGGGGACCGCCAGCCGGCATTGCCCGGCTGATGGGACCCCAAGGAGTCCCTGTCTGTGACGTGACAGGCGGTTAGTATTGATGTCGGCAGCAGTCTCTCCCTTAAATAATAAGGACCCATGTCATGTAGGACTTTGTATGTTAAAGTTAAAACCTTGAATCTCACCCGAGGGCAACCGCAACCAATGCAGGCAGCGCAGGAGGGGGCTAACATGGGAGAACTGGAAACTCCCATCACCGCGGCCGCGATTTTGCACCAGCTGCAGTCTCCGGATGGTATGCAAGGGCAGTCCTAAATAGAGAGCGTTGCAGTAGTCAAGTCGCGAGGTAACAAGGGCATGAGTGACTGTACGCAGGGCATCCCGGTCCAGGAACGGGCGAAGCTGGCGAACCAGCCGACCTGGGCAAAGGCCCCCTGGCGACGGCTCCCACCTGCTCCTCCAACCGGAGCCGTGCATCCAGGAGGACCCCAGGTTCCTCCCTGTCCACAGGGGCAACACCACTCCCCTATGGTCAACGATGGACATTCTAAGCTGGAACGGGATGCCGGTATGTACAACCACTCAGTCTTGGCGGGTTGAGTCAAGCATGTTGCCGCCCATCCAGATCGCATAGATCCAGACAGCGAGTCATCACGAGAGGGCATCACTGATCTGGTTTGGGGTGGAGATATACAGTTGAGTATCATCTGCATATTGATGATACCTCACCCCAAAACCACGGATGATCTCACCCAGCGGTTTCATGTAGATGTTAAATAAGAGGGGGAGAGGACCGACCCTGAGGGACCCCACAAGTGAGCGCCCTTGGGGACGACCTCTGCCCCCTGCCAACACCGATTGCACTGCCTCATGAGGTAGGAGGAGAGCCACCAAGAACAGTGCCCCCACCCCAACCCCACAAGGCGCGCAAAAGGATACCATGGTCGATGGTATCGAAAGCCGCTGAGAGGTCTAATAGGACCAGGACAGAGGAAAACCCCTGTCCCGCCCTCCAGAGATCATCCAACAGTGCACCAATGCCGCCTCCATGCTGAAACCAGGCCGAAGCCCATTGGTACGGATCGAGGTAGTCCGCTTCTCCAGGAAAAGCGGAAATTGCCGGGCCACCACATTTCAACAACCTTCGCCAAGAAGAAGGTTGGAGACTGGACGAAAGTTGTCAACACGGTCGGATCCAGGGCAGGCTTCTTCAGGAGGGCCTCACCACCGCCTCCTTCAAGGCGAGGGAAAGACACCTCTCTCAAAGAAGCGTTGACAACTGCCTGGATCCAGCCAGGTGACCTCCCTGGCGGCATAAGCCAACCAGGAGGGGCACGGGTCCAACAAACATGTGGTGGAACTCAGGCGCCGCATAATCCCATCCACTTCATCCTCGAAACAGGATCGAACTCATCCCAAAACGTAATGGCCAGACTCCCCGTATCCCGCCTCCTCCAACCACTGCAAATCAGAGGACAACCCGCCCAATCCGAGGATCTTATCCTGACAGATATTGCCCAAATTCCTCAGCCCTTCCCCAAGAACGGGTCCGCCCTCCTCTGGACGAAGGAGGGAGCGTGTGACCCGAACAGGGCGGCCGGGCGGTTATTCTGCGGACGCTATGAGAGCGGAGAGATAAGACATTCTCCGCTCTCATCGCTCCCAGGTAAGTCCTAATATGGGCTCTTAACTGGGCTCGATCGCCTGGGAGCGGGTGGCCCTCCACCTGCTCTCTAAGCCCCTTCGACGGCGCCATCTCCCGGAGCTCCTCTGAATACCAGGGAGCCATTCGGGATCCACGGGCGTAGGGGGTCGATGGGGACAACCCTGTCAAGGGCTTCCGGACGCAGCCCGCTGCCAGGCGGTCGCCAGATCTCGGCAGAGCCGTGAGTCAGGGAAGAGGGAAGAGGCCCCAGCTCCGCCTGGAACCGCTCCGGATCCATAGGCGCTTGGGGCGGAACCACCTACGTGGCTCCTCATCCCAGCAGTGGGGGGCTTGTTGGAAGACCAGCCGTAGGAGATAGTGATCAGACCATGGAACGGGCAAAGACGTAAAAGTGGTCTGCCCTCTGTCACTATGCCACCACTCAGAGACAAAACAAGGTCAAGAGTGTTCCCCCTCATGAGTGGGGCCATGAATTAATTGTCAGGCCCATGGCTTCCATGGAAGCCATGAATCCCGGCCAATCCCCAGGGAAGGCAGATTAAAGTCCCCCAGGACTATAAGGCCTGGGATCTCCACCGCCACCCCTGAGAGGATGTCCAGAAGCCCAGGCAGGGTTGCTGTTACACAGCTGGGAGAAAGGTATGCAAGCAGCAAACCCACCTGACCATTTGGCCCCCACTTCAGGAGGAGGGTCTCACTCCCGCCTATCTCTGGGATAGTGACCTCCCTTGGAAGTAAGGTCTCCCTAATAACCACAGCCACCCCACCACCCATACCCTGGGCCCGCGGCCGGTGCACAACCCGAAAACCTGGAGGGCATAATTCAACCAGAGGGTCACCTCCCTTCGGGCCCAACCAGGTCTCGGTGATGCAAGCCAGGTCCGCAGCCTCCTCCTCAATGATTTCACGGAGGAGGACAGATTTATTGGCCATGGACCTGGCATTAAAATACACCAGTCTGAGCCCAGGGGTCCCAATTCCCGAACATAAATATACTAGGATACTAAATAAAAAATATAAATTGTAAGATACAAGCAACTAAGTTATAGCCACAAGAAGATAAGGAGATAGGTAATGGGAAAAATGAGAAGGATAATAGTAATACAGCTTTACTAGATAGCTTGACAGTATTGTGGGAATTAGTTGCTTAGTAGAGTGATGGCATGGGGGGAAAAACTATCCTTATGTCTTGTTGTTCTGGTGTGCAATGCCCTATATAATTTTTGAGGGTAGAAATTAAAACAGTTTATGTCCAGGATGTGAGGGGTCTGTAGAGTTTATTATGAATAATAATAAACTGATACTATGTAAATTGATGCTATGATGCCCAACTGGTGTTTTTTGCTCAGTAATGGTTGGTTTGCACATGCCCGAGATGGAGGTTGGTTGCTGAGAAAGCTCCCGGGGTGTGCTGCTGGTTTCGGCGTTATAGGTAGCCGTGGGGATTCCTGAACACTGCTGAACCCCTGGGGTCATTCAAGAGACCCCAGGGGGTGGAACTGACCTGGTTTCGGCGTGGCTGGGTTGCCGGTGAGCTGGCGCCCAGGCTTCCGATCTCAGAGGCTGTTCCTGGCGGCGGGGAAATGGCGGCTGCTTGTCTGGAGGCTTTGACGACCTTAGCGGCTTCTTCGGCGGCTACGAGGGCTGTAACGTCTGGAGCGGCATCTGGAGTGGCTGCAGGATCGGGTTTGGTAGCCTTTTCAGTGGCTGCTGCGGCCAGAGCGGCTGGAGCAGCGGTGGTAGCGATATCGGCTGCTCCGACGGAGGCTCCTGCTGCGTTCTTGTCAGCTGGGGAGGCTGTGAAGGCAGAGGCTGCAGAGACGACAGAGATGGCAGCCGTTCTAGTGGAGGTAACAGCCGTGATGGTGATCTCAGCGGCTCTGGTGGCCTGGCGATTGCGGGGGCCGTGGGGGCTGCAACGACTGTGTCTATGGTGCCGGTGGCGGCGAATTTGGACGTTGCTGCTGTTGGCCGCTGGGTCAACCGACGAACCCCCGGACTGCCTAGGGGGGCGTTCTTGGTGGCCCAGCGTTCTAGATGGTCGCCGTTCTCCCTGTCTCTATGGCCTTGTCAGCCCTGGTGGATCTCTGAGTGGTTGTGGAGGAATTGGCGGCGGCGGCTGGCTGGAATGCCTTGAGCCTGAGTTATTGGGGCTCCCTGGCACAGAATTATCAACTGGCTGGACTGGTTCCAGCCATGAATGCTGGTCCCATCGGACGCTCGGACGCTGGCCGGGTCGGGTGAGCTGTTGCTGGCCTGGGGGGTGGGGTCGGAACTGTTATTACCATTGGAGGAGCGACCCCCCATGGTTGGCCGGCTTTTTACGGCTCTGTACCTGGGCCGTGATGGAGAAATTAACATCTATGGACTCTCTACCTGGACTTTCTGCCACTTTTGTTATTCTCGGCTCGCCTACTGCTTTGCCCTCTATCACCGGCTCCGCTATTGTGTCTCTTTTGCTGCACCTTGTGGCTGCAGCTGTTATCTTCAATCAGCGGTCATGGTTCATTGTTTTTTTGGGGCCCTTCCCTTTTCAGGATTTTGGTCTCAGGTAGGGCCCCATTGTGGTGTGAGGACAATGGGAGGACTTTCCCCTCTTTTGTGAGAGGACTGAGGGGCTTAACATCTGACCCACCAGCTCCAAGACTGCTTTGACCACTGTGGTGAGAGAGCGGTTGGTCATTTATTTCCATTCTGGCCCCCCAAGCAGGTGTGAGAGGCCTGTTTGCGGCGCTGAATTCATTGGATACTGTTACCTGGACCTTTCTTTCTTTCCCCACTCAGACACTTTACATCTGTGTAACATCTTTTACCTCTGTTATATGTCGCCTATTCTACCCTCACCCCTATGAATTATGAATTATTAACTCATTATTTATGGGTGGATACTCATGGAGTTATGGGCCCTCAGGACTGCACCCTTGTCCTTGAATTGGCCCATCGGGTTATCGACAGCTTACCTTGATGACGGATCCTGAGATCCCGAGAGGTGGCATGCTGAGACCAAGGGACCAAATTTTAAATCGGGAGTTAAGTGTCGACTTTTAAAATTTTTAATTCGGTGTTTTAAAGGGATAGGGATGGGGATGGGGATAGAGGGGTCTCTTTACAGCTCGGGGTGCGGCGGGGGTGGGTGGGGGTTGGGGGCCGGCGGGGCTCGGGGCCTGAGGTGGGGACCGTGATTCCCAGGGTGGTCGGGATTGGTAGAGGACGTTGAGGCATAGGGCCATATCACGTGATGGGAGCGCGCACCCGACATCTAAGGGCGGTGGCGCTCCACCCTATGGCCTCCTCTCTAGGGGGCAGTGGAACTGGGATCCCTGGGCTTAGGCTGGTGTATTTTAATGTCAGGTCCGTGGCTAATAAGTTCTCCCTCCTCCGAGAGATCATTGAGGAGGAGGCTGCGGACCTGGCCTGTATCACTGAGACCTGGTTGGGCCCGGAGGGAGGTGTCCCTCTGGTTGATTTATGCCCTCCAGGTTTTCGGGTTTTGCACTGGCCACGGGCCCAGGGAAGGGGTGGTGGGGTGGCCATGGTTGTCCGGGAGACCCTGCTTCCAAGGGAGGTCTCTGTTGCAGAGATAGGTGGGAGCGAGACTCTCCTCTTGAGAGGGCCTAGTGGTCGGGTGGGCCTGCTGCTTACATACCTTTCCCCCAGCTGTGTGGCAGCGGCCCTACCTGGGCTTCTCGATCTCCTCTCGGGGGTGGCGGTTTGAGTGCAAATTCCACAAACCAGGAGAGATCCTTCCAAAGAGGAAAAAAAACATGCACAGGAAAAGAGAATTTGCAGAATCTGCCATCTTATGTGTTTGAAACAAGCATGACAGGTGAAAGTTATAATATCTACAATGCCATTTATGCTGTGGCACATGCTTTACATGCAGTGTTTGGATCTGGAGCCTGACCAACCATGCTGAGGCTTGGAAAGAGGATCTCAAATCTTCAGTCATGGCAGGTAAGCTCTGTGACGTATTATTCTGTCCACCTTCTTGTGTGACCTTAGAAAGGAAGGTTTGTTGTTTGTTGTTGTTGGAAGTGCAAAGATGTATCAGGCACATTTTTTCACATGTGGTGGACTAGCAATGCTGCAAAAAACAATTGGAGACTGATCCAGACATGGGTGGAACAAATGGTGGGAGAGTGTATTCCATTTAAACCAGATTTTTTTCTGCTAAGAATAATACCAGAAGGATATAGGAAGGATTTAATTTATCTAATAGTACATGTGTTGACGGTGGCTAGAATGATATATGCTCAATACAGATAACAGATAATCAGAATTGGAAGGGACCTTGTAGGTCATCTAGTCCAATCCCTTGCTCAAGCAGGAGACCCTACACCATTTCTGACAGATGGCAGTCCAATCTCTTCTTGAAAGTCTCAAATGATGAAGCTCCCACAACTTCTGAGGGCAAGTTGTTCCATTGGTTAATTGTTCTCACTGTCAGAAATTTTCTCCTTATTTCCAGGTTAAATCTCTCCTTGTTCAGTTTCCATCCATTATTCCTTGTCTGGCCTACAGGTGCTTTAGAAAATAGCTTGACCCCTTCCTCTCTATGGCAGCCCCTCAAATATTGGAAGAGCGCTATCATGTCTCCCCTGGTCCTTCTCTTTACTACACTAGCCAAGCCCAGTTCCTATAATCGTTCTTCATATGTCTCCAGTCCCCTCATCATCCTGGTTACTCTTCTCTGCACTTTTTTTAGAGTCTCAACATCTTTTTATAGCGTGATGACCAAAACTGGATGCTGTACTCTAGGTGTGGTCTTACTAAGACTTTATAGAGTGGTATTAGTACCTCCCTTGATCTTGATTGTATCCCTTTGTTAATGCAACTTAGGATTGCATTAGCTTTTTTGGCTGCTGCTGCACATGGCTGGCTCATATTTAGCTGGTTGTCCACTAAGACTCCAAGTTCCCTCTCCCAGTTATTGCTATTGAGCCTGGTTTCACCCAGACTATATGTGTGCTTTTGGTTTTTCTTGCCTAAGTGCAGGACTTTACTGTTCTCTACACTGAATTTCATTTTGTTAGATAGGGCCCAGTGTTCTAGTCTGTCAAGATCCATCTGGATCTTGAGCCTATATTTTTGGGTGTTGGCTATTCCTGCCAGCTTAGTATCATCTGCCAATTTGGCATTCATTCAATATATCTCTATAAGTTACTATTTTCTCCATATTTTTCAAGTTTGGATGAATAAATATTTCTAGTACGGAAAGCCAAATAGGTATTTTCATGTAATTTTGATATTTGATTTTATTCCAAACTGTTAACAGTACCTGTCTTAAATAATGTCTCTGGAAATAATTATGTGCTGTATCTTTTCCATACTATAAGAATGCATGCCAGCCTATTTGAATACCATGATCTTCTAGTTTTAATAATCTTTTATTCCTTAACTTAATCCATTCTTTTAGACATGTTACAGTTGCTGCATAATAATATAATTCCCATTCAGGTAATCCCCCTTTTTCTTTAGAATCTTACAATCACTTTCAGTTTAATTCTTGGTCTCTTCCCCTGCCACATAAATTTTGACATTAGTTGGTTAGATTCTTGAAGAAGCCTTTCTTTAGTTTAATAGGAATATTTTGAAATAAAAAAGTATTTTTGGTAATATATTCATTTTTATAACAGCTATCCTGCCCATTAGAGAAAGTTGTAGATTCTTCCATCTTTCTAGATCCTTTTTAATTTGAATTATTAATTTAGTATAATTATCTTCTCCGAGAGTTATGCACCTAGCCGTTAAGAATATACCTAAGTATTTCACGTTCTTCATAATTGGAATGCCCATTTCTTTTGTTAGTTCCTCTTTTAGTTTAATTGTCATATTGTTTACCAACATTTTAGTTTTTATCTTATTTATTATTAGTCCCACCACTTTACCATATTCTGTCAGTTCCTCCATAACTTTCACCCCTGATTTTAAGGGTTCCTCTAATATAAACACTAGATCATCTGCGAAGACTTGTAGCTTATATTGTTCTTGTCTGATTTCCAGACCTTTAATCTGGTCTTCTTTATGAATGTTTCTTGACAATACTTCTAATGTCAAAATAAACAATAACGGGGATAATGAGCAGCTGTGTCCTGTACCTATTTGTATTTTTACATTTTGTGTCACCTCACCATTAATTATTATTCTGGCCTTCTGTTTTGTATATATTGCTGTAACTAAGTTTATAAATCTATTCCCCAAATCCATGTAACTCAATCGTTGTAACATGAATTTCCAATTTACATTATCAAATGCCTTTTGGACATCAAGAAAAAGCAGTGCTACTTGTTTTTCATTGTGTGTTTTATAGTATTCTAATATATCAAACATCTTTCTCATGATTTTTTTTATATATCTTCTAGGTAAAAACCCATTTTGATCAGAATGAATAAACATATTGAGAAATTTTTTCAGGCATTCTGATATTATAGAAGCAAAAATTTTATAATCTGTGTTTAACAATTTTGAATTAACATTTGATCTGCATCTTCTTTTGGTATCAATACTATATTTGCCTCTGTCCAAAATAATGGTATATTCACTCCTTTTAGTACAGCATTATATACCTCTAGTAGTGTTGGACTCAAAATCTCCTGAAGTTCTTTATACAATTCTGTTGTGGCCCCGCCTCGTGAGCCTGTGCTGATGGAGGAAGAGGACCTGGATGATGAAGAAGAAGAGGAGGAGGAACGGGCAATGCCTCCCTCACCAGGGCCTTCCTCCCCAGGATCTTCCTCCCTGGCAAGGTCTCCCTCCCCAGGACCTTCCTCCCTGGCAAGGCCCCCCTCTCCAGGACCTTCCTCCCTGGCAAGGCCCCCCTCCCCAGGACCTTCCTCCCTGGCAATGCCTCAGGTTTCCTCGGAAAGCCAAGAGGAACTGCCTGAGAGATGTGTATCAGTAAGGCCACGGCGAGAGAGGGAGGATGAGGGTTCCTGGCTTGATCCCAGGCAAGGTCGGAGGGAGAAACGTCAGCAGCAACGTAGGGGGCATTGGAGGGCCAGAGATTGAGCTGGAGCACACCCCACCAGGTATAAATGTGGGTGTGCCTACGCTGCAGACTCTGTTTGTGACAAAGTGTAATATGAATCCAAGAATTCCGTCTGTGTGCTTGATTTAGTTTTTGGGACTCTGAAAATAAATCAGCCTTCTGTGAGTACTACATTCCTTGTTGACTTTGAATTTGGCAGTGAGAGCCTGGGTGACTGCCAACACTCTTGTCGGGAGAGATAACTGGGATTTTGGAGTCAGGCCAGCATGACTCTTCTGTGTTAACGTTACTTAACTTCTGGGGAAGTGAAGGTGAGACACAACACAATTCTGCTGGTAATTTATCAGGTCCCGGAGTTTTGTCAATCTTTTGTTTTTGCATAGTCTTAATTAACTCTGACAATTTTATCTCTTCATTGAGCATATATTTTACTTCTTCTGATACTTTGGGCAATTAAGATTTATCCAGATATTTTCGAATTTCTTCCTTTGTATAATCTTCATATAACGGTTCATAGAAGGCCTGAGCTTTATTTTTCTTTTTTTCATTTTGATAACAGATATTTCCCTTTTCATCTTGTAATTTGCTAATCCATTTCTCTTCCTTCAATTTCTTTAATTTATTTAATCTTCCTGGTTTGTTAGCATTTTCAAAAAAGTTCTGTTTTGCCTTTTTTTTATACACTGTGCCAATTCTTCTTTTTCTAGTATATCCAAAAATGCTTTTTTTAAGTGCTATAATTGGTTACAATAAGATTATTTTGGTTGAGGTGGGCATATATAAAAATTATATGAATATGTGAATGAATGAATGATAAATAAATAAACCTGTTGTCAACAATAAACTTGCAGCCATTTTCATCCCATGTCTTCCAGTTGTCCCCAGTGAATTCCAGTGTTCTAAGTTAAAATAAAGCTTATTATTAAAAAATATTCATTATTTCAAGAATGATATTTTCTAATTTTATTCCATTTATTTATTTATTTATTTGTTTGTTTGTTTGTTTGTTTGATGAATTTATATTGCAGCCTGTTCACCCATGGTGATTCAAGATGCCTTACAGAATATAAAACCACATTTAGAACAATAAAAACTAACAAAAAGAATCAAATAAATTAATATAGTACAATATAACAAAATAAAACCCCACTTCCCATCCCCTGCCCCAGTGACAGCAGATCACATGAGCCATTTAATGGGCTATATCCTGCTCTGGGTTCCCCAGGTCTGCTGGCAGAATCAGGTCTTCAGTGCCTTCCGGAAGCTAGTATTAGAGTAGGGGCCATTCCAATCTCTGGGGGAAGGATGTTGCAGAGAGAGGGAATCATCATGGAGAAGGCCTTTCTTCTGGATCCCACCAGGTGTATCTCTCTCAGGGATGGGACCCGCAAAATGCCCTGCCTTCCCATTCTAATGGGTCAGGTAGAGGTGACCGACAAGAGACGATCTCTCAGATAACCTTATAATAACCTTATAATTATATTTTTTATTATTTTAGTGTTTTATAGGGTTAGGTTCCATCTCAGTGTTCTTGAGCATATATGTTTGTTTCCATAGTATACTGAGGCTTTGTGGAATTTCTTGAATATTAGGAGTGAGCCAAGACTTATTCCCTCCAACACTGATTGGAACCAGCTTCAGAGAAAGGATAGAACCACATAATACTGCACATCCATTCTTATTACCCAAGATGGTCCTGAGATTTACTATGGTTGACGGTATCCTTCCCACATCAATGGACAATTGTGAAGACCTACTTCACAAGAAAAGGAAAGCAGACATATTTTTCTTATTGCAACTAGTTGTTAGACATCAGTCCTCTGGAGTTTAATTAAATGAAAAACTGGAGATTTTCCTGCCTGTTTTAAAATCTGGAGATTCTCCTGCCTGTTTTGAGATATAACAGATAATCAGAGTTGGAAGGGATCTGGTAGGTCTTCTAGTCCAACCCCCTGCCCAAGTAGGAGACCCTACACCATTTCTTTTTTTTTGAAAAAGTTTTTATTTTTTAAGACAAACATATAGACAAAACATAAAAACCATCTTCCATTTTATATACATACAGTGTGTCAGTTGGTGACACATCTTTTGTGCTACCCTTTTGTAGTCATTTCTCAATTTATATAAATTTTCACATTATCAAGCTAACATATGCTTATATATTTATCAATTATTGATCATCCATGACTAAACTATTTATTCTATCACTTTATATGAGATGTTTCAAATTTTATTTTAAAATTTATGTTATACTTTCATCCAATGGTTATATATGTCTATATCATATTTTATATCTATCTGTTAAACTTATTACAAAATTATCAAATCTATTACATTACCAATTCTTTTTGTCCAACCATTGATAAAACAAATCCCATGTCATATAAAATTGTTTATCTTCTTGTTCTCTAATTTCAAATGTCAATTTACTCATTTCAGCACGGTCCATAATTTTCTTAATAACTTCCTCTTGCATAGGTATTTTATCGTTTTTCCAATTCTTAGCAAATACAATTCTAGCTGCTGTTAAAACATTTACAATCAAATACTTCACTCTTTATTGTATATTTTCAGTATAATTCCCAATAAAAAAATCTCTGCTTTAAAGTCTATGTGTTGTTTTATCATTTTTTCCAACCACGTGTGGATTTTAGTCCAATATTTTTTTACATCCGAACACGTCCACCACATATGGCAATATGATCCAGGTATCTGATGACATTTCCAACATTTATCTGATTTATTCTTAAACATTCTTGCAATTCTCGTTGGGGGTAAGTGCCACCTGTAAAACATCTTATACAAATTTTCTTTATATGCAGTTGCCATTGCCATTTTAAAATTTTGAGACCACAATTTTTGCCATTTCTCTAAATCAATCCCATATCCAAAAATTTCCCCCCAAGCAATCATCGTTTCTTTAACTTGTTTTTCCAATTTAAATTCTGTTAGAATTAGATTTTATAATCTGAATTTAATAGGGATATAGGTCTATAATTTTTAACTTGTTGCAGGTCTGTAGCCTCCTTCGGTATAAGTGTAATATATGCTTCTGACCATGTTTTGGGTATTCTTTTCTTTAACATAACTCCATTCATAACTTCTAACAAATGGAGATTCAGTATTTCCTGGAAAGTCTTGTAAAATTCCACTGGCAATCTGTCTGGTTCCGGTGCTTTTCCAACATTCTGTTTTTTAAAGCTTCTGTTAGTTCCATCATCGTTGTGTTTCCCTTCTAGCATTGTTTCAATGTCTATAGGTATCTGAGGTAAATTCACTTTCTGTAAGTATTGCTTAACTTTTTCTTCTTGAATATTCTCTTGAAAATACAATTTTCCATAGTAATCTTGCATAATTTTTTTCTTCTCCACATTTCCATAGCAAACATGTCCTTCTTCATTTATTAATTGATTAATCCTTCCTGATTCTCTTTCCTTTCTCAGTTTATAGGCTAGCCATCTGCCTGGTTTGTTTGCATCTTCAAAGTAATTCTGCTGAGCATTTTTAATTTTTTGTGCTAGTTCCTCTTTTTCCATTAGTCCCATTTTATGTTTAATTATATACATTTTATGCTTAATGTCTTTTTTTTCTTTGCGGGAACTTCTGTAACTCTTTTTCCAGTCTTTTATAGTCATCCTCCAAAGTTTTAAAAGTCTTTTTCTGTTTTATATTTCTTTTCCTTGTATAGTCAATTATCAAACCTCTTGTGTAGGCCTTCATCGTGTCCCAGAGATTCTGTAGAGAAGTATCCTCTTTTCTATTTTCTTTAAAAAAGAAAGCCAATTCTTTGTCTATTTTCTGTTTAAAATCATTTTCCTTTAGTATCGTATTATTTAAAGTCCCTCTAGATCTCCTCTTATATCCTTTCCAAATAACTGTCATTGGATTGTGGTCTGCCCAAGTACTTGTTTCAATTTCAATTTCTCGTATGTTAGTCAGTAGTTCTGATGACATCCATATCATATCTATTCTACACCATGATGCATGTCTGTTTGAGTAAAAAGTATATTGCTTACTTTTCATCTTTCTTTCTCTCCATGCTTCTTTTAAGTTTAATTCTTCTATCATTCGAAAGAAAGATTTTGGTAATATCTTTCTAGCTTTCTTTGTTGATTTCTGCATCCAATCATTAATTAGTAGTCCATCCAATCATTAATTATTCCATTAAGATCTCCCATCATACAAATATTAATATAGTCCAATTCAATTATTTTCATATGTAATTTCCTGTAGAATTCTTCTTGATTATCATTTGGAGCATAAATTGCAATTAAAAGTGTTTTAACATTATTGTCCATTATTTCCACAATCAAAATCCTTCCGTCATCATCTGTAGAAATTAATTGTGCCGCAATTGTATCTCTAATATACAAAACCACACCTCTTTTTTTATTGTGTCAATGACGTGAATAATTTCCCTAATTTTTTTTGTTTCAATATATATTCATGTTGCTTTTTAATACGTACTTCTTGTAAACAAATTATATCAAATTTTAATTTCTCTAATTTATGAAATACATTTCTTCTTTTAGCAGCCAAATTAAATCCATTTATGTTAATCGTAATCAATTTCCTTTCATCCATGATAAGCTTTATAAGAGGGTTTTATTGCTCTAGTATTTATTTATTTATTTATTTATTTATTTATTTATTTATTTGATTTCTATGCTGCCCCATCTCTCTAGGGACTCGGGGCAGCATACAATCATAAAAACAATAGAAATACTAAATGAATTAAAAAAATTAAATATGAAACCCAATAATCAGTTTAAAACAATAAAACAATTCATTAAAAACCCCATCCCCCACCCACAGTCCAGGTCAGCGAGTTGGAACAACCATGTTTTCAGGCCTTGACAGAAGGACCAGAGGTCGGGGGCCACCTGAAGTTCCAGTGGCAGCTGATTCCATAGGGTGGGTGCTCCCACAGAGAAGGCTCTACTCCTAGGGGTCACCAGGCGACACTGTCTGGCCGATGGCACCCCAAGGAGACCCTGCCTGTGAGAGCGCATGGGATGTTGGGAAGCTATTACTAGCAACAGGGTCTCCAGCAAGTACCCTGGTCCTAAGCCATGTAGGCCTTTATAGGTCAACACCAGTACCGTGAATCTCACCCGGAGGGCAACTGGTAACCAGTGCAGCTCACGCAGGAGGGGTGTAACATGGGAGTATCTGGACACCCCATCACAACCCGTGCTGCTGCATTCTGGACAAGTTGAAGCCTCCGGGTGGTCCTCAAAGGCAGCCCCATGTAAAGAGCATTGCAATAGTCCAGACGGGAAGTAACGAGTGCTTGAGTGACCGTGTGTAGGGCATCTCGATACAGATAGGGGTGCAACAGGCATATCAGGTGAACCTGGGCAATTGTCCCCCTGGCCACAGCTCCCACCTGCTCCTCCAAACTGAGCCGTGCATCCAGGAGGACACCCAAGTTGTGAGCCCTATCTATGGGGGGCAACACCTCTCCCCCCATGGCTAAAGGTGGAATATCCTGGATGACTCAAGATGCCAGTACATGCAGTCACTCAGTCTTGGCCGAGTTGAGCCGGAGCCTGTTCCTCCCTTTCCAGACCTGCACCACCTCCAGGCACCTGGACATCACATCGAGGGCATCGCTGGGTTGGTTAGGGGTGGAGATAAAAAGCTGGGTATCATCAGCACACTGATGATACCTCACCCTAAAGCCACAGATGATCTTGCCCAGCGGCTTCATATAGATGTTGAATAGGAGGGGCGATAGAACCAACCCCTGAGGCACCCCACAAAGGAGGGGCCTCAGGCCAATCTCTGCCCCCCATAAACACCATTTGCATATGACCCAAGAGGTAGGAGGAGAAGCACTGCAAAATGGTGCCCCCCACTCCCAACCCCTCGAGGCGTCACAGTAGGATACCATGGTTGATGGTATCAAAAGCTGCTGAGAGATCTAACAGGACTAGGACAGAGGAATGACCCCTATCCCACACCCTCCAGAGACCAGAGATGGGGAGGAGCTCAGTCCAGCCCAGCTGGGGATCGTAGGGTGGGGTGGGGGGAGCAGGGGTCCTCAGGGCTCTGGGGAATGAGGCGGGAATGCGGATTCACAGGGTGATTGGACTAGGCAGGGGGTGGAGAGGTGGGGGGCCATATCATGAGAAGGGAGCGCGCCGCCGGTGTCTTCAAGCTGTGGTACGCTCCGACCCCCATGCCTCTGCTCACTTCCCCAGGGATATGGGACTCGGAGGCCCTGGGCTTAGGTTGCTGCATTTTAATGCCAGGTCTGTGGTCAATAAGGCACCCCTCAACGGGGAGTTAATTGAGGAGGAGGCCACGGACCTGGCTTGCATCACTGAGACCTGGTTGGGGCCAGAGGGAGGAGTCCCTCTGGTTGAGTTAAGCCCCCCAGGTTTTCAGGTTTTACACTGGCCACGAGCTCAGGGGAGGGGTGGAGAGATCGCTGTTGTTATTCAGGAGACCTTGATTCCAAGGGAGGTCACCGTTCCGCAGAGGGGCGGGTGTGAGGCTGTCCTTTTGAGGTTGGGGTCTGGTGGTCAGTTGGACCTGTTGCTTGTACACCTATCCCCCAGATATGTGGCGACGGCCCTGCCTGGGCTCCTCGATGCGCTCTCAGGAGTGGCAGTGGAGTTCCCAAGCCTTTTGGTTTTGGGCGACTTCAACCTGCCCTCCCTGGGGGGGATGTCAGGGTTGGCCCAGGAGTTCATGGCCTCCATGGTGGCTATGGGCCTGACCCAAATAATACAAGCCCCCATACATGAGGGGGGGCAACACACTTGATCTTGTTTTTGTCTCGGAACGATGGCATAGTGATCTGGGTGTGGGCACTGTAAATGTCCAACCCGTACCATGGTCAGACCACTATCTCCTGTGGCTGGTCTTCCAGCAGGCGGCCCCACACTGTTGGGATGAGGAGCCACTGTGATGGTTCCGCCCCAGATGCCTAATGGACCCTGAAAGGTTCCAGACGGAACTGGGGTCTTTTCCCACCTCCCTTATCCACAGCTCGCCCAAGGTACTGGTGGCTGTCTGGCAACAGGCTGCCACTGAGGCCCTCGACCAAGTTGTCCCCTTGCGTCCCCTCACTCGCCACAGATCCCGGATGGCCCCTTGGTTTACTGAGGAGCTCCAGGAGATGAAGCGGCATAGGAGGGGTTTAGAGAGCAGGTGGAGGTCAACCCACTCCGAAACCCACCGAGCCCAGTTAAGAGCCTATATTAGGACTTACCTGGTAGCTGTGGGGACAGCGAAGAGGTCATACCTCTCCACTCTCATAGCATCCACAGATGACTGCCCAGCTGCCCTGTTTATGGTCACCCACTCCCTCTTATATCGGGGGGCGTGGTTGGACCCTATGCAGGGTAGGGCTGAGGAATTTGGTCAGTATCTGTTGGACAAGATTGCTCAGATTCGGGAAGGGTTGGACTCTAATTTGCAGTGGTCTGAGGAGGGGGATGCAAGAAGTCTGACCAATATCATCTGGGCTGAGTTTGATCCTGTTTCTGAGGATGAAGTGGACAGGATTATGCAACACCTGAGTTCCACCACATGTTTGTTGGACCCGTGCCCTTCCTGGATGGTATATGCCTCCAGGGAGGTCATGTGCAGCTGGCTCTGGGCAGTGGTCAATGCTTCACTGAGGGAGGGCTCTTTTCCCACTGCCTTGAAAGAGGTGGTGGTGAAACCCCTCTTGAAGAAGCCTGCCCTGGACCCAGCCATTTTATACAACTTCTGTCCAGTCTCCAACCTTTGTTTACTAGCAAAGGTTGTTGAGAGCATGGTGGCTCAGCAGTTTCGACCTATCTAGATCCCTATCAATCGGGCTTCCGGCCCAGGTTTAGCACAGAGACGGCATTGGATGCACTGATGGATGATCTCTGGAGGGCGCGGGACAGTGGATTTTCCTCTGTCCTGGTCCTATTAGATCTCTCAGTGGCTTTTGATACCATCGACCATGGTATCTTATTGCAGAGCCTTGAGGGGTTGGGAGTGGGAGGCACTGCTTTGCAGTGGTTCTTCTCCTACCCCTCGAGGCATTCGCAATCGGTGTTGGCAGGAGGGCAAAGGTCAGCCCCAAGGGCTCTCACTTGTGGGGTCCCTCAGGGGTCAGTCCTCTCACCCCTCTTGTTCAAGATCTACATGAAGCCGCTGGGCAAAATCATCCGGGGTTTTGGGGTGAGGTATCATCAGTATGCTGATGATACCCAGCTGTACATCTCCACCCCAAACCAAATCAGTGATGCCCTCTCTGTGATGTCCCGCTGTCTGGATGCGGTATGGATCTGGATGGGCAGGAACAGGCTACAGCTCAATCCGGCCAAGACTGAGTGGCTGTGCGTACAGGCATCTCGGTCCAGTGAACAGATTCCATCTTTGGTCATGGGAGGAGAGGTGTTACCCACTGTGGATAGTGCATGAAACCTGGGGGTTCTCCTGGATTCACGGCTCAGTTTGGAGGAGCAGGTGGGAGCCGTGGATAGGGGGGCCTTTGCCCAGGTTCGACTGGTTCACCAGTTACGCCCATACCTGGATTGAGATGCCCTTCGCACAATCACTCATGCACTTGTCACATCCCGACTCGACTACTGCAATGCTCTCTATCTAGGACTGCCCTTGCATACCATCCGGAGGTTTCAGCTGGTGCAGAATGCGGTCACGCAGGTTGTGATAGGAGCTTCCCGATACTCCCATGTTACGCCCTTCCTGCATGAGCTGCATTGGTTGCTGGTTGCCCTCCGGGTGCGATTCAAGGTGTTGGTATTAACATTCAAAGTCCTTCACAGCATGGGTCTGGGGTACTTGTGGGAGCGCCTCCTGCCGATATCAAATACCTATCGCCCTGTGCAAGCGCACAGGCTGGGACTCCTCAGGGTGCCGTCCACACAGCAATGTCGGCTGTCGGTGCCCTGGGAAAGAGCCTATTCTGTAGCGGTTCCTGCCTTGTGGAATCAACTACCCGTGTAGCTCCGGTTGGCTCCCGATCTCTCCTTTTCCGGCGTGATCTAAAAACCTGGTTGTTTGTACAGGCCTGGACTCTCCTGGACTCTCCTTTTCGGCGTGATTTGACTTGACCTCCTGGATTTTAAATAAGTTTTATTCGACTTGCCTTGTTAGGTTTAATCTTTTTAAAAATTATTTATTGTTCTATGTTTTTATTTGTGAGCCACCCTGAGTCCTTTCAGAGAGGGGCTGCATACAAGTCCAAGTAAAATAAATAAAATAAATAAATAATCCACCAGTGTGACCAATGCCATCTCCGTGCTGTACCCGGGCCTGAAGCCCGATTGGTGTGGGTCCAGATAATCGGAACACCAGGAGTTGTCATGCCACCACGCTCTCAACAACTTTCGCAACAAAGTGAAGGTTGGAGCAGGACGGAAGTAGTTTAAATTAGCTGGGTCCAAGGCAGGCTTCTTGAGGAGGGGCTTCACCACCGCCTCCTTCAAGGCAGGGGGAAAAATCCCTCACTGAAAGAAGCATTAATTATTGTCTGGAGCCAGCCTCGTGTAACCTCCCGGGTGGCATAAACCAGCCAGGAGGGACATGGGTCCCTCTACTGCACATGCTCGCAAGATGGCTGCCCATGCCTAGAGCTCCGTAATTGGGAATCCTGGTTTGTTGTCCTGAGGGAGGTCGGTGGGCTGTTTCCATCTCCCCTGACCTGGAATTCGGTGGCAGAAGGTTTGGATTTACGGTCGGTGTCAGCTGGACCGGGCCCCGTCGGGTGAGTTCCAGTATTGTTAACGGCGATCTTGGTGGTGGTCTCCGTACTCGGCCTCCGAACTTGGTGGTGGTGTGACGATGCGGCAGTGGGGGCATCGGCTTTGATCCTGGCTTCGATCCCGGCAGCTGTGGCTTTGAACTGGGTGATGGCAATGGTGACGGTAGTGGAGGCAGTGATGGACGACGGACCTGACAGCGGCTAGAACTGGCTCGGAGATGTGGAGGTGGGCCCGAGGCCACTGCCGGTTCTGGATTGGCCACCACTGTGGACTGCTGCGGCCGGATCGTCTGCCACTTTTATTCAGCTGCCTTTTCCATCCTCCTCATTGCCTCTTCGGCCATGCTGCCTTATCTCCGCACTGACTCACGGGCCTGGATGTTTTGGCGCTGGTGAAAGGGGCGCCAGTTGGCTCGAAGGCCTAGGACCACTTTTGATCAGGCCGTGGGTCACCGGGCAGCTTTGGCCCCCTGCTGCCCGGGGACCTGGTTACCCAATGATTGCCAGGGCCGTTTCCCCCCCTTCTTTTAGGTTTTTAGCTGGTTTTGTGGGGTTTAGGTGCACCCACCTGTTGTGATGAGAGGACAACAAAGATTGGGTGCACTATTCCTGTTGACTGGCAATGACATCTGCCTTAATCAACCACTGGAGTTTCCCATGGGTGGTGAGAGTGCAGTGGTTAGTCCTGGAGGCCCTTACCATCGGCCCCCTGGGCTGTCGTGAGAGGACACCCAGGGTTTGGACTACCCAGTTGGTGGACATTATGGCTAGACCGAACTTTTACCATCTGGACACTTTTTCTATCTGTTGACCACTTTCCCCCTGTATGATTAGATCTTGTGCATTATGCAGACTTACCTGGCTGCGGAGTTGCAGGCCTTAAGGGATTCCCCTCTATCCTGGATATGGCCTGCCGGACTTTCTTTGGCCTACCTTGAGGACAGATTTTAGGATCCTGCATGGGTATTGGTCGGGGTCTGGGGAGGTTTGTTAAGAGAGGTTCTAAGGCCTCGTTGGTTACATTTTTAGATCATTTTTGGCACCCTGAAAAGCCCCTGCCTGTGTGCTCGTACAGGGCGGTTGGCACTTGATATCGGCAGGAGACGCTCCTGTAAATATCCTGGACCCATGTCTTGTAGGACTTTGAATGTTAACACTAAAACCTTGAATCTCACCCGGAGGGCAACCAGCAAACAATGCAGGTCGTGCAGGAGGGGTGTAACATGGTAGAATCGGGAAACTCCCATCACCACCCATGCGGCCACATTTTGCACCAGCTGTAATCTCCGGATGGTATGCAAGGGCAGTCCTAAATAGAGAGCGTTGCAGTAGTCAAGTCGGGAGGTAACAAGTGCATGAGTGACTGTACGCAGCGCATCTCGGTCCAGGAATGGGCGTAGCTGGTGAACCAGCCGGATCTGAGCAAAGGCCCTCTGGCCACAGCCCCCACCTGCTCCTCCAACTGGAGCCGTGAATCCAGGAGGACCCCCAGATTCCACGCTCTGTGCACAGGGGGCAACACCTCTCCCCCCATGACCAATGATGGAATCTCCTGGCTGGACCAAGATGTCGGTATGTACAGCCACTCAGTCTTGACCGGATTGAGCCAAAGCATGTTTCCGTCCATCTAGATATGTACCGCATCCAGACAACGGGACATCACAGAGAGGGCATCACTGATTTGGTTTGGGGTGGAGATGTACAACTGGGTATCATCAGCATATTGATGATACCTCACCCCAAAACCACGGATGATCTCACCCAGTGGTTTCATGTAGATGTTGAACAAGAGAGGCAAGAGGACTGACCCCTGGGGGACCCCACAAGTGAGAGCCCTTGGAGTCAACCTCTGCCCCCCTGCCAACACTGATTGTGAGCACCCCGAGAAGTAGGAGGAGAACCACCGTAAAACAGTGCCTCCCACTCCCAACCACCCGAGACGCCGCAACAGGTTACCATGGTCGATGGTATCGAAAGCTGCTGAGAGGTCTAACAGGACCAGAACAGAGGAAAAAACCCTGTCTCAGGCCCTCCAGAGATCATCCATCAGTGTGTCCAATGCCGTCTCCGTGCTGAACCCGGCCAAAAGCCCGATTGGTATGGATCTAGGTAGTCTGCTTCATCCAGGAACAGCGGAAACTGCTGGGCTACCACACTCTCAACAACCTTCACCAAAAAGTGAAGGTTGGAGACTGGACGAAAGTTGTCTAACATGGCTGGGTCCAGGGCAGGCTTCTTCAGGAGGGGCCTCACCACCGACTCTTTCAAGGTGGCGTGAAAGACACCCTCCCTTAATGAAGCATTGACCACTGCCCGGAGCCAGCCGCACGTGACCTCCCTGGAGGCACAGGTCCAATAAACATGTGGTAGAGCTCAGCCGTCACATGATCCTGTCCACTTCATCCTCAGAGACAGGATCGAACTCAACCCAGGTCGAATTGGCCAGACTACTTGCACCCCCTTCATCAGCCCACTGCAAATTAGAGCTCAACCCTCCCCGAATCCGAGCGATTTTATCCATCAGATGTCGACCAAATTCCTCAGCCCCACCCCGCAACGGGTCCACCGCCTCCCCCTGACATAGGAGAGAGCGGGTTACCTGGAACAGGGCAGCTGGGTGCTTATCTGCAGACGCTATGAGAGTGGAGAGATAAGACCTTCTCGCCATTCCCACAGCTACCAGATAAGTCCTAATATAGGCTCTTAGCTGGGCTCAGTCGGAGTCGGAGCGGGTGGACCTCCACCTGCTCTCTAAGCCCCTCTGATGGCGCTTCATCTCCCGGAGCTCCTCAGTATACCAAGGGGCTGATCAGGATCCACGACGAGTAAGGGGACACATGGGGACAACTCTGTTGAGGGCCCCCACAGCAGCCCGTTGCCAGGCAGCAGCCAGGTCCTCGGCAGAGTTGTGAATGAAGGAAGTGGGAAAAAACCCCAGCTCTGCCTGGAACCTCTCAGGGTCCATCAGGCGTCTGGGGCAGAACCATCAAAGTGGCTCCTCATCCCAGTGGTGTGGGACAGCTTGTTGGAAGACCAGCCGCAGGAGATAATGATCTGATCATGGGATGGGTAGGGCAGTAAAGTTACCCTCCACCAGATCATTACGCCATCATTCCAAGAAAAAATCAGGTCAAGTGTATTACCCCCCTCATGAGTCGGGCCCTGAATCATCTGGGTCAGACCCATGGCCACCATGGAGGCCATGAATTCCTGAGCCAAACCTGAGGCCTCTCCCAGCGAGGGCAGGTTGAAATCACCCAGGACCATAAGCCCTGGGAATTCCACCACCACCTCCGAGAGGGCGTCGAGAAGCCCAGGCAGGGCCGCTGCTACACAGCTGGGGGAAAGGTATGTAAGCAGCAGGCCCACCCGACCTCCAGGCCCCCACCTCAGGAGAAGGGTCTCACACCCGCCTATCTCAGGAACAGTGACCTCCCTTGGAATCAAGGTCTCCCGAATAACAACAGCCACCCCACCACCTCTCCCCTGGGCTCGTGACCGGTGCGATACCCAATAACCTGGGGGGCATAAGTCAATCAGAGGGACTCCACCCTCTGGCCCCAACCAGGTCTCGGTGATGCAGGCCAGGTCCGCAGCCTCCTCCTCAATCACTTTGCAGAGGAGGGAAGCCTTATTAGCCATGGACCTGGCATTAAAATACACCAGTCAGAGCCCAGGGCTCCCAGTTCCTACATCCCCAGGAGACTGGGAGGAGGCAAGAGGTGGGGCACCCAGCCGAAGACAGTGGGGGCGCGCTCCCAGAACATGATATGGCCCTATGCCTCGCCTTGACTCAGAGGTTTGGGGCCCTCTGGGGTATCAGGGGATGGGGTGGGAGCTGATCCCCACAGTGATGGGGAAGGGCAGCAGAGGTGGGGATGGCATGCCATATCAGTTTTTGGGGGTGCCCCCCCGCTATCTTCAAGCAGTGGCATGCTCCAACCCATCGGTTCATGACCGCACCCCTGGGGGTTTGGAGGACCAGGACCCTGGACTCAGGTTGGTTTATTTGAATGCCAGGTCCATGTTTAACAAAGCTCCCCTTGACTGAGATTTGATCGAGGAGGAAGGCGCGGACCTGGGTTGCATTATGGAGACCTTGTTGGGCTTGGAGGAAGGGGTCCCTTTGGCAGACCTATGCCCAACAGGTTTCCGTGTGCTGCACCAACCTTGGGCCCAGGGAAGGGGCGGTGGGGTGGCGGTTGTGATCAGGGAGGCTTTATGTCTGAGGGAGGCCCCTGTCCTGCAGATAGGCGGCTGTGAGTCCCTTCTCTTGAGATTGGGCCCTGGGGGGTCAGTTGGGTATGTTGCTTGCTACCTATCTCCTAGCTGCATGGCTACAGCTCTGCCTGCCCTCCTTGATGTCCTCTCAGGGGTGGCGGTTGAGTTCCCCAGACTCATTGTGCTAGGGGATTTTAACCTGCCTTCTTTGGGAGAGATATCGGGGGTGGCGCAGGAGTTCATGACTTCCATGGCAGCCATGGACCAGACTCAGGTAATATAGGGCCTGACTAATGAGGGGGGACACATGCTTGACCTTGTTTTCATCTCGGCACAGTGGGGAAATGATCTGGGGGGGGAGATTTCCAACTATACAATCCCTGTCATGACGGATCATTTTCTCCTTCGACTAGCCTCCCAATATGCCACCCCTCATCACTGGGAGGTGGAACCAATGAGATGGTGCCTAATGGACCCGGAAGGGTTCCAGATGGTGCTTGGGTCAATTCCAGCCTCCTTTGCCCACAGCTCAGTGGAGACCCTGGTGGAGGCCTGGCAGATGGCAGCCACTGGGGCATTAGACTGAGTTGTTCCTTTGTGGCCTCTGACCCACTGCAGATCCCGATTAGCTCCCTAGTTTTCCGCGGAGCTTCGGGAAATGAAGCAGTGGAAGAGAGGCCTAGAGAGCTGTTAGAAGTCCAGCAGGTTCGAATCTGACCGATCGCAGTTAAGATCCTATATTAGGTCTTATCTTGCTGCAATGAGAGTGGTGAAGTGTGCATACTTCTCCGCTCTCATTGCATCCACAGATAACCACCTGGCGGCCCTGTTCAGGGTCTCCCACTCCCTCCTTAACCAGAGGGGGGGAGACTCTTTGCAGGGACATGCTGAGTTTAGTCAGCATCTGATGGACTTGAACGCTCAGATCCAGACAGGCTTGGAATCCAACTGGTCAGAGTCCGATGGGAGTATAGCGACTGGTCTTAGAGATATCCTCTGGGAGGAGTTCGATTCTATGACTCCAAATGAGGTGGACAGGATCATGGGGAGGCTGAGTGCTGCCACATGTTTATTGGACCTGTGTCCCTCCTGGCTGGTCTATGCTGCCTGGGAGGTTACACGTGGCTGGCTCCAGGCAGTAATAAATGCCTCTTTGAGTGAGGGTTCCTTCCCTTCCGCCCTGAAGGTGGCGGTGGTAAGGCCCCTTCTCAAGAGGCCTGCCCTGGACCCAGCTGATTTAAACAACTTTTGTCTGGTCTCCAACCTTGGCTTTATTGCGAAGGTTGTTGAGAGCATAGTGGCCCAACAGCTCCCATTGTTCCTGGAGGAAACTGACTATCTGGACCTGTATCAATTGGGCTTCAGGCCCGAGTACAGCATGGAGACAGTGTTGGTTGTGCTGGTGGATGATCTATGGAGGGCGCGGGACAGAGGTTATTCCTCTGTCCTGGTCCTGTTAGATCTCTCAGCAGCTTTTGATACCACTGACCATGGTATCTTACTGCGGCACCTCGAGGGGTTGGGAGTGGGGGCCACTGTTCTACGGTGGTTCTCCTACCTCTCGGGTCGTACTCAGGTAGTGTTGGCAGGGGGGCAGAGATCGGCCCCGAGGCCCCTCCTTTGTGGGGTGCCTCAGGGGTCGGTCCTCTCACCCCTCCTGTTCAACATCTACATGAAGCTGCTGGGTGAGATCATCTGTGGTTTTGGGGTGAGGTATCATCAGTATGCTGATGATACCCAGGTTTTCATCTCCACCCCTAACCAACCCAGTGATGCACTCGAAGTGATGTCCTGGTGCCTGGAGGCAGTGCGGGTTTGGATGGGGAGGAACAGACTCCAGCTCAACCCAGCTAAGACCGAGTGGCTGTATGTACCGGCATCTCGAGTTAGCCAGGAGATTCCATCTTTAGCTATGGGGGGAGAGGTGTTACCCTCCATAGATAGTGCATAACTTGGGTGTCCTCCTGGACGCAAGGCTCAGTTTGGAGGAGCAGGTGGGGGCTGTGGCCAGGGGGGAATTTGCCCAGGTTCACCTGGTGCACCAGTTGCACCCCTACCTGGACCGAGATGCCTTATGTACAGTCACTCAAGCACTCGTTGCCTCCCGTCTGGACTACTGCAATGCTCTTTACATGGGGCTGCCCTTGAAGACCACTCAGAGGCTTCAACTTGTCCAGAATGCAGCGGCGTGGGTTGTGATGGAAGGATCCCGATACTCCCATGTTACACCCCTCCTGCGTGAGCTGCACTGGTTACCAGTTGCCCTCCGGGTGAGATTCAAGGTGCTGGTGTTGACCTATAAAGCCCTTCATCGCATTGGACCAGGGTATATGCAGGAAACCCTGCTGCCACAAGCAGTTTCCCGATGTCCCATGAGCTCTGGCGCTTCCCAGGAGTAGGGCCTTCTCGGTGGCAGCACCCACCCTATGGAACCAGCTCCCCCTTGAGCTCCGGGTGGCCCCTGACCTCCGGTCCTTCCGCCGTGACCTAAAGACATGGCTATTCCAACTAGCCTGCCCAGACTGATGGCGGGGGAGGGTTTTTAGTATAGTTTTAGTATAGTTTTAATTGGAATTTTTTATGAGACCTTGAGTTTAATTGTTTTTTAATATTTGTATATTTGTATTATTGTTTTTAGTTTGTAAGCCACCCTGAGTCCTTAGGGAGATAGGGAGGCATATAAGTCTCATAAATAAAAAACAAACAAACAAACAAAGAAACAAACAAACAAATAAATAAACACCTGGCAGCACTCAGCCTGCCCATGATCCTGTCCACCTCATTTGGAGTCACAGGATCAAACTCCTTCCAGATAAAATCCCTAACACCTGCTGCATTACTCCCATTGGACTCTGATCAGTCAGAGTCCAGGCTGGCCCAGATCTTAGCAATCTTTTTTTTTTTTTAAGTTTTATTTTTCCAAAAAAGAACAAACATAACAAACAAACATACAACACATAAATCCGTATCAATTTCAACTGTGTCGGTCGGTCAAAAATCACAGTGCCTTCTCCTCATTATTCATACTCACTATTACAGAAAGGAAAAACTATAGTCGTTATTATTAATCCTCTACCATATTATAATCTCTATGTTGTTTCAACAGTTCTATCTATCTTTATATTCCATATATTACCGAACTTTTTTATCTAACCACTGATAGAACATATTCCATATCTTATAAAACTGCTTTTCTTCTTGATCCCTAATTTCAAATATTAATCTACATATTTTGGCACAGTCCAAAATCTTCTTAATCACTTTCTCCTGCATAGGTATCTTATCATTTCTCCAATTTTTAGCAAATACAATTCTAGCAGCTGTCAGTACATTAACAATCAAATATTTCAGTTTTTTGTTAAGTGTCTCTGGTACAATTCCCAATAGAAATATCTTGGGGTTCAGGTCTATATGTTGTTGTGTCATTTTTTCCAACCACATGTGGATTTTAGTCCAGTTTCTTTTAGCATCAGCACAAGTCCACCACATGTGGTAGTAGGAGCCGGGTATCTGATGACATTTCCAACACTTATCCGATTTGTCCTTGAACATTCTTGCGATCCTTCTCAGGGATAGGTGCCACCTGTAAAACATCTTATACAAATTTTCTTTATATGCAGTTGACATTGTCATTTTATAATTCTGATCCCATACTATTTGCCATCTCTCTAAATCTATCCCATAACCAAAAATGTTCCCCCAAGCAACCATTATTTCCTTAACCTGCTCCTCTTCCATTCTAACTTCTAATAAATGACCATAGAGTTTTTTATTCACTTTTTCATTGGTACCCATCAAAATTTTATCTAATTCAGTTTGCTTTTTATAAATACCTTCAGTCCTAACATCCTCATCATATCTAGATTGTATTTGCATATATGAAAACCAATTCATTTTTATTCCTTGTTCTTGTAATGTTTGCATCAATTTGAGTTCACCCTTTTCATTTAAAATCTCTCCATATCTAATTGTTTGTTCCTTCTTATATATTATTGGATATGAAAAAGCTTCAATAGTAGATACCCATAATGGAATTTGTATATAATGTCATTTTCTAGTTTTTTCCCAATTTAAAAATAAAGCTTCTCGAACATAGTGTCTTCTAAAATATCCTTGTTTTTTAGTTCCCTTATACCATAAGAAAGCATGCCATCCTAGTAACAAATCATGACCTTCTAAGGTTAATAATCTATTATTTCTCAATGTTATCCATTTTTTCACCCACATCAGACTTGCAGCTGGGGATTATGGGCAGAGTCGGTGGTGGTGCCCTTCCCCGCGAAAGGATGGCTTGTGGCCCCAGATCTGTGGCCGGGATTGGCTTTGGACATTGCACCTTGTTTGGACTCTTGGACTCTTGGACATTCCATCTGTGACCGCCGCCCTCTCACTGTTTTTGCCATCTTGGACTCATTGACACTATTGATGGTGCCTGGGTCATCTGCACCACTTCCATGGACCTATACTTCTCTCTCGAGACTGGACTACCTCCCACTGTGGTGAGAGGGCAATGGGAGGATGTGATTTTCCCTGCAGTGTGAGTGCAGGGAATTATTCAGGATTTTATACCGCAAGTCACTATGGTGGCAGCACAGTGACTTGTTTACTTGACTCTAACTGTCGGCAGCTGTGAGAGAGTTGCCGATTGCGGTCTATTTCCTGATTCTCATTATAGTCCGTCTCCTATTGTATTTCCATCTCTACAATTTTTCTTCCATCTAACCAGCTGCCCCCTGTCCTGCCTAAGATGTACATGTCATGCCTGCCTACTCTCCAGCAGACTTATGGGCCCTCCAGACGGTTCCCCAGTCTGTGGAATGGAGCTTTCCTTAATGATGGATCTTGGGAACCCGAGAGGTGGCATGCTGCAGTTAATGGGCCAAATTCCAAATTTAGGAGGAAGGGGAAACTTTTAAAATTTTTAACTAGTCGTCTTAAGGGGTTAGGGAGGAGGGTTAATAGGTCCTCTTGCAGCCCGGTTCGTGGTGGGGGGTGGTGGAGGTTGGGGGCCTGTGGGGCTCTGGGGACTGAGGTGGGGGCTGCGATTCCCAGGGTGGTTGGGGTTGGCAGCAGACGTCGAGGCATAGGGTCATATTATGTGCCGGGAGCGCGCACCCGCCAACTCTGTGCGGTCGCTCGCTCCGACCCTATGACCTCCTCCCTAGGGAGTTCGGGAATTGGGACCCCTGGGCTCAGACTGGTGTATTTTAATGCCAGGTCCGTGGCCAATAAATCTGTCCTCCTCCGTGAAATCATTGAGGAGGAGGCTGTGGACCTGGCTTGCACCGAGACCTGGTTGGGCCCGGAGGAGGTGTCCCTCTGGTTGAATTATGCCCTCCAGGTTTTCGGGTTGTGCACGGCCGGGCCCAGGGTAGGGGTGGTGGGGTGGCTGTGGTTATTAGGGAGACCTTGCTTCCAAGGGAGGTCACTATCCCAGAGATAGGCGGGAGTGAGACCCTCCTCCTGAAGTGGGGCCAAATGGTCAGGTGGGTTTGCTGCTTGCATACCTTTCTCCCAGCTGTGTGACAGCAACCCTGCCTGGGCTCCTGGGCGTCCTCTCGGGGGTGGCGGTGGAGATCCCAGGCCTTATAGTTCTGGGGGACTTTAATCTGCCTTCCCTGGGGGGTGCGTCGGGATTGGCCCAGGAATTCATGGCTTCCATGGAAGCCATGGGCCTGACCCAATTAATTCATGGCCCCACTCATGAGGGGGGGAACACTCTTGACCTTGTTTTTGTCTCTGAGTGGTGGCATAGTGGTGGAAGATTGGTTTGCGCATGCCCAAGATGGCGGGCGCACTTTGAGTAGGCTCCGTTTGGGGGATCGTGGGCTGTCGAGGCTTTGGGGAGCAGAGGCGTCCCCCGTCACTGCAAGTTGTCCAGGGGTCTTCCTGAGGGCTGCGGGAGCTGTTTGTGCCTTTTGCAGCCAAATTCGGCTGGCGGAAAGGCTCTTGAAGTCCTCGCTCTCTCAGCCTTCGCAGCGTCGGGTGGCGGGATTCCATCGGCGGCTCGTCAGCTGTTCAGCGCTTTGTCAGCTGTCTGGCGGTCTGGCGGTGCCTGCGGCGTGGTCCTCAGCGGTGCTGGATGCTTGCCAGCTGTGTTGGTGGCCTCCCAGCTGGGTGTCGGTCTGCCTGGAGGTGCTGGCGTCCCCGGCGGCGGCGGCGGAGGGTTGACGACTTCGACTCTGGTGGAAGTGGTGGCAGAGGCTTGGCGGCAGCAGGGGCGGTTGGAAGCCAGACCACTGCGAATGCTGAGGCCTGAGTTTTGCCTGCTGCCTGGAGGCGCCGGCGTTGGTCTCGGTGCAGTGGTCTGCTACATTGCGGTACTGGAGGCGGCTGTAACATCGTTCTGGGCCCCCCCCCGGTGCTGTCTGCAGGCCGCCCCGAGGCTTCTCAGCCCATAGTAATTGTTCCTTTGGGCTCGGTGCCTCTGGGGGTTGTTGGCCCGTTGTCTTCCATCTTTTGGGGTCCTGGTTATTGCTGGGGTGGGGCAGCGGTGTGCTGGGGGCTTTGTTTTATTATGCCCTTGGCGCCGCTGTCCTCCCTCTTTCCCTCTGGGGGTGTAATTCCTGGAGGAGGAGGCCCTATTATGACGACGCTGGGGAGGTGCAGGCCTGGAGTTCGAGGAGTCCGGACTGTGGGCATTGGCGATTTGGCCTGGGTTGGACAGATAGACGCCGGCCGGGCGGGGGTCAGCTGTGGACTTTACATCGGAGTGACCCCTGTGGAAGGTTTGGCGCGGACCCTGGACCTGGGGCTGTGGTTTCGATCTTTTGCCACGCTGGACTTGTTTCTCTGGCTCCGAACTTGCTCTCCGGACTTGGCTGCACCTATTTCACCCTACTCCTAGACCGCAGGTTACCTTCCTCCATGCGCTGCTGCTTTTGCCCTTTGTGACATCTTGAACCCTCCTTCTGGCTGCCTTGGAAGTCACTTTACCACCAATGACTATTCCCGTTTATCTGTCTTTTTTCCACTCTTAGACTCTCTCCTCCCCTTTGGACCTGGCTCTCTCCCATTGCAGTGGGAGGGCAATGGAGGGCACAAACTCCCCCTGTTGTGAGAGGACGGGGGTTTTTGTTTGTATCACCACCCCACCATAAGCCGCTGCGGTGGGAGAGCAGCGGCTTGGCCATTTCAATCTTGGCCCTAGCACCGGTGAGAGAGCTGCTTGTTGGTGGGGTTGTTTGATTGTCTGGGTTTGGCCTTGGGCCGGTCCTTTTTGCATGTTCCATCTATGCTAGCTGTAATATCAATCCGACTGTTTTGCCCTTCTTTTCCCCTTTGAAATGTGATAGATGCTAGCCTACTCATCGTTGGAGCTACGGGCCCTCCAGACTGTTCCCCTGTCTTTGGAGTGGCCCTTTGGGTTATCGAGAGCCTACCTCAATGACGGATCTTGGGATCCTGAGAGGTGGCATGGCGCAACCAGAGGGCTAAATTTTAAATTTGGGATAAAGGGGAAGCTTTTAAATTTTTTAATTCGTTGTTTTAAGGGGTTAGGGAAGGGGGCGGGCGTTGAATTGCGGGTCTACACAGTTCTTCCAGGCGGCTTCTGGTCTCGGTGGGTGGGGTGGGGTGGGGGGGCCTTGGGGTCTGGCGGGAGAGGGCGGGGTTGTCCATCGACAGGGTGATCAGTTATGGCAGGAGGAGGACAGGGGCCAAATTATGTGCGGGAGCGCCCCGATGTTTACGTCGGTGGCGCGCTCCGACCCCTGGTCCTTCCGCTCCCTGGGGTCTTGGGAGCGTGGTCTCTGGGCTCAGACTGGTATATCTGAATGCCAGGTCCGTAGCCAATAAGTCATCCCTCCTCCGTGAACTCATAGAGGAGGAGGCTGCGGACCTGGCATGCACACGGAGACCTGGGTGGGCCCGGAGGGGTGTCCCTCTGTGTGATTTGTGCCCCCCTGGCTTCCGGGTGCTGTACCGGTCTCGGGCCCAGGGACGGGGCGGAGGGGTAGCCATAATTGTTAGAGAGACCCTGTTTCCAAGGGAGGTCACTGTCCCGCAGATGGGCGGGTGTGAGACCCTCCTCGTGAGATTGGGCCCGGGTGGTGGTTGGGTTTGCTGCTAAGCGTGCCTATCCCCAGCTGCGTGGCGCTGCCCTGCCTGGGCTGCTCGCCCTCTCGGAGGTGGCGGTGGAGTTCCCTAGGCTTATAGTTCTGGGGACTTTAACCTGCCGTCGCTGGGGGCATCGGGTTTAGCTCAGGAGTTCATGGCATCCATGGCAGCCATGAACCTGACCCAGGTGATCCATGGACCCACCCACGAGGGGGGGAACACACTTGACCTGGTTTTTATCTCGGGGCAGTGGTGTAGTGATCTGGGGGATGGTTCTCCATCTACCCTCCCTTTATCGTGGACTGATCACTATCTCCCGGCTGGTCTTTCTTTTTTTTTTTTTTAATTTTTTAATTGATTTTATTTAGTAATTACACATAACCAAACAAATAAACACTGACATAAACAAAACGTAAAACATATACTATAGTCGAACCAAGTACGGCTAGGCTCATGACATTCATTGTCCATCATTTGTTAAGTCCAATTCAAAAAGTCAGTTAAGTCTTTTTCTTGTCTAACCATCCATAGAAGTTATTCCAAGTTCTGTAATAGTCCGTTTCTTCCTTATTTTTAATTTCCAATGTCAATTTGTCCATTTCTGCACACTCCATTATTTTCTTCATAAGCTCCGCTTCTGTTGGAGTTTCAGTGTTTTTCCACTTCTGTGCAAAGGCCATCCTTGCCGCTGTGATAATATGGATCATTAAATAGAAGATTTCCTTCGGATATGTCTCATTGGTGATTCCCAGTAAAAAAAGTTCTGGTTTAAAATTAAACTCTACATCACAAATTTCTCGTAAGCATTGATGTATTCCTTTCCAATATTCTTGGGCCTTTCCACAACTCCACCATATGTGATAGTATGTACCTCTTTCCTTATTGCACTTCCAACAAAGAGAGGAAAATTTATTGTTCATTTTAGATAGTCTTGCTGGTGTTATATGCCATCTGTAAAATAATTTATACAGGTTTTCTTTAAATGGAATTGCAAGAGTTATTTTTTATTTCTGGTCCAAATATTTTGCCAATCGTTCAGGGCAATACTATGACCAAAATCTCTCATCCAGTGTATCATTGTTTCTTTAACAATTTCTTCTTCCAACTTAGTTTGTAGTAATACTTGATATGTTTTTTAATCATTTTTACATCTGGCCCTAACAAGATTTCATCTAATTCGTCCTAGTTTTACTAATACCCAATTCCTTTTTGTCTTCTCGTGTTTAGCTTGGAGTTGTAGATAGGCCCACCATTCCAATTCTATTCCCTGTTCATTCAACCGCTGTCTAGTTTGCAAATCTCCTTTTCATCTAACAGTTCTTCATAAGTAATGATTTTATCGTGTCTTAGCAAGTGTGGATGCATCAAAGCCTCTAATGTTGATATCCAGATTGGTATTTGAATATACATTTGTTTCTTAATTTTGAACCAGGTGTGTAGAAGTGTTTGTCTTACTTTGTGTTTCAAAACATAGCTGTGTCCCTTTAAACTATCTTGTCTAAGAAAAGAGTGCCATCCTGTCTGGAGATTATAGCCTTCTAATGTTAGTATCCTTGTATTTGTGTGGTTTATCCAGTCTTTTATCCAAGTCATAATTGCAGCACTATAATACAGCTCCCAATCCGGTAGACCAAATCCCCCTCTTTCAGTTGCATCTTGTAATAATTTTAATTTTATCCTTGGTCTCCTTCTTTGCCAAATAAAATTTGATGTCAGTCTATTTAATTCATCAAAAAAGGGATTTTTTAATTTTATGGGAGCATTTTGAAAGAGAAATAGAATTTTTGGTAAGATATTCATTTTGATCGTAGCTATCCTGCCCATAAAGGATAATTTTAAATTGTCCCATCTTATTAAATCTTCCCTTATTTGTTTAATAAGTGGGTCATAATTGTCTTTCTTGAGTGTGCTATATCTGGGGATATAATAATTCCTAAATATTTAATTTTTTGAGAATTTCAATGCCCATTGTTAAGGTCAATAATTCTTTCTGTTTACTCGTCATGTTTTTAGTGATCATTTTGTTTTCTTTTTATTTATTTTTAATCCTGCTACTAAACCAAATTCATCCAATTTTTGTAAAAGTTTAGGTCCTGAAGATTGAGGTTCTTCCAGAATGAAAAGAAGGTCATCTGCAAATGCCTGTAATTTAAATTCTTCCCTTTTTACTTTTAATCCTTTTATATCATTGTCTTTTTTGATTGTTCTAATTAAAGCCTCTAATGTCATAATGAACAACAGTGGTGACAATGGACAGCCTTGTCTCGTTCCTTTTTGTATTTGAAACTTGAGCACCAAAGGGAAGTCCATGGTGGCTGTGGAGATCTTCTCCATCTTGGCCTCTGGGGCTGGCCTTTTGGCTTGCATCTTTTTCCCCAAATGCTACATTATTTTATTGAGACCCAATCTTAATTGTAGAGAAAATTTGATAAGAAATAAAAATATCTAACTGATGCAGACATATGAATCACACACTTGACCTGGTTTTTATCTCGGGGCAGTGGTGTAGTGATCTGGGGGATGGTTCTCCATCTACCCTCCCTTTATCGTGGACTGATCACTATCTCCTGCGGCTGGTCTTTCAATTGGCTGTCCCTCGCTGCTGGGATGAGGAGCCTATATGATGGTTCCGCCCCAGACGCCTAATGGACCCGGAAAGGTTTCAGACAGCGCTGGGGTTCTTGCCCGCCTCCCTCGACCACAGCTCGGCCGAGGCGCTGCGGCCGCCTGGCAAAGGGCGTCATCGAGGCGCTTCGACGGGTTGTCCCCTTGCGGCCTCTTCCCGCCGTGGGCCGATGGGCCCCTGGTTCTCCGAGGAGCTCCGGGGGATGAAGCGGCGGAGAAGATGCCTGGAGAGCAGATGGAGGCCAGCCACTCCAATTCGACCGTGTCCAGTTGCGATCCTATATCAGGACCTATCTGGAAGCAATCAGGGCGGCGGCGTGCTTACTTCTCGCTCTGATTGCGTCTGCCGATGATCGCCCTGCTGCCCTGTTTGGTGACCCGCTCCCTCCTTCAATTGAGGGGGATGACCCGTGCAGGGCAGACAGAGAATTTAGCTTACATCTGGCGGATAAGGTCGCTCAATTCGTGCTGGCTTGGACTCTGACTGGCAGTGGTCTGATGATGGGGTGGCGGTGAGTCTGGTGGAACCTATCTGGGTTGAGTTTGACCTGGTCTCCCTTGATGAGATGGACAGGATCATGCGGAGGCTGTCTTCCACCCGTGTTTATTGGACCCGTGCCCTTCCTGGTTGGTGTATGCCTCCAGGGAGGTTACGTCTTGCTGGCTCCAGGCAGTTGTTAATGCTTCTTTGAGTGAGGGAGTCTTTCCTGCCGCCTTGAAAGAGGCGGTGGTGAGGCCCTCCTCAAGAAGCCTGCCTTGACCCGGCCGTTTTGAACAACTATCGTCCTGTCTCCAACCTTCGCTTTTTAGCGAAGGTTTTTGAGAGCGTGGTGGTTCAGCAGCTTCCCTTGTTCCTGGAGGAAACTGAGTATTTAGATCCGTATCAGTCGGGCTTCAGGGCGGACACAGCACGGAGACAGCATTGGTCGCACTGATGGATGATCTCTGGAGGGCTCGGGACAGGGGCTTTTCCTCTGTCTTAGTCCTTTTAGATCTCTCAGCGGCTTTCGATACCATCGACCATGGTATCCTTCTGCAGCGGCTTAGAGGATTGGGGGTGGGGGAACCATTTTGCGTTGGTTCTCCTCCTTCCTCTCGGGCAGCTCTCGGTGTTGGCAGGGGGCAGAGGTCGGCCCGAGACCCCTCACTTGTGGGGTGCCGCGGGTCTGTCCTTTCGCCTCTCCTGTTCAATATCTACATGAAACCGCTGGGTGAGATCATCCGAGGTTTTGGGGTGAGGTATCATCAGTATGCTGATGATACCCAGCTATATCTCCACCCCAGACCAGATCAGTGATCTCTCTGTGATGTCCCGGTGCCTGGAGGCTGCGGGTCTGGATGGGTAGTAACAGGCTTCAGCTCAACCCCACCAAGGCGGAGTGGCTGTTCTTACCGGCATCTCGGTCCTTATTGGATGTACCATCTTTGGTCATGGGGAGAGTGTTGCCCCGTGGATAGGCGAGAAACCTGGGTGTCCTCCTGGACTCACAGCTCGGTTTGGAGGAGCATGTGGGAGCTGTGGCCAGGGGCTTTTGCCCAGGTTCGGCTGGTTAGCCAGCTTAGCCCTTATTTGGACGAGATGCCCTTGATGGTTACTCATGCGCTTGTCACCTCTAGGATTGACTACTGCAATGCTCTCTACATGGGGCTTCCCTTGCGGACGGTCCGGAGGCTTCAGCTGGTGCAGAATGCAGCAGCGGGCTGTGATAGGGGTATCCCGATACTCCCATGTTACACCCTCCTCTTGGCTTGCATTGGTTGCGGTTGCCTCGGGTAGCCTTCAAGGTATTAGTTACAACTTATAAAGCCCTTAATGGCTTGGGTCCAGGGTACTTGCGGGAGCGCCTCCTGCCAGCATCACTCTCCGATCGCCCTGTTGGCTCTCATAGGAGGGGCCTCCTTGGGGTGCCGTCAGTCAGACATTGTAGGCTGGCGGTCCCCAGGGCTAGAGCCTTCTCTGTGGGAGCACCTGCCCTTTGGAATCAGCTCCCCGTGGATCTCCGTTTGGCCCCTGACCTCCGCTCCTTCGCCGGGACCTGAAGACTTGGTTGTTCCACGGGCGGCCTCGAATGACCGGGGGTTGGGTTTTATTTTAACTTTATTTGGCTTGTTTACTTGTTTAATTCCGTTTTACTGTAAATTTTTCTCTGTTTTAATGTTAGCGCCCTGAGTCCTTAGGGAATAGGGCAGCATACAAGTCGAATAAATAAATAAATAAATAAATAGTGACAGAGGGCAGACCACTTTTACGTCTTTGCCCGTTCCATGGTCTGATCACTATCTCCTATGGCTGGTCTTCCAACAAGCCGCCCCCCACTGCTGGGATGAGGAGCCACGTAGGTGGTTCCGCCCCAGGGGCCTTATGGCCCTGGAGCGGTTCCAGACAGACCTGGGGCCTCTTCCCTCTTCCCTGACTCACGGCTCTGCCGAGGATCTAATGACCGCCTGGCAGTGGGCTGCGTCGGAGGCCCTCGACAGGGTTGTCCCCATCGACCCACACCGTGGATCCCGATGGCTCCCTGGTATACAGGAGCTCCGGAGATAAGCCGTCGAAGGGGAGGCAGGTGGAGGGCCACCCGCTCCCAGGCGTCGAGCCCAGTTAAGAGCCCATATTAGGACTTACCTGGGGCGATGAGAAGCGGCGAGCGTCTTATCTCTCCGCTCTCGCATAGCGTCCGCAGAATAACCGCCCGGCCGCCCTGTTCGGGTCACATGCTCCCTCCGCCGTCCAGAGGAGGGGCGGACCCTTCTTGGGGAAGGGCTGAGAATTTGGGCAATATCTGTCGGATAAGATCGCTCGGATTCGGGCGGGTTGTCCTCTGATTTGCAGTGGTTGGAGGAGCGGGATACGGGAGTCTGGCCATTACGTTTTGGGATGAGTTCGATCCTGTTTCGAGGATGAAGTGGATGGGATTATGCCTGAGTTCCACCACATGTTTGTTGGACCCGTGCCCCTCCTGGTTGGCTTATGCCGCCAGGGAGGTCACCTTGGCTGGATCCGGGCAGTTGTCAATGCTTCTTTGAGAGAGGTGTCTTTCCCTCCGCCTTGAAGGAGGCGGTGGTGAGGCCCTCCTGAAGCCTGCCCTGGATCCACCGTGTTAGACAACTTCGTCCAGTCTCAACCGCTTCTTGGCGAAGGTTGTTGAAATGTGGTGGCCCGGCAATTTCCGCTTTCCTGGAGGAAGCGGACTACCTCGATCCGTACCAATCGGGCTTCCGGCCTGGTTTCAGCACGGAGATGGCATTGGTCGCACTGTTGGATGATCTCTGGAGGGCACGGACAGGGGTTTTCCTCTGTCCTGGTCCTATTAGACCTCTCAGCGGCTTTCGATACCATCGACCATGGTATCCTTTTGCGATGCCTTGTGGGGTTGGGGTGGGGGCACTGTTCTTGGTGGCTCTCCTCCTACCTGGGGCAGTTAATCGGTGTTGGCAGGGGGCAGAGGTCGTCCCCAAGGGCCACTTGTGGGGTCCCTCAGGGGTCGGTCCTCTCCCCTCTTATTTAACATCTACATGAAACCGCTGGGTGAGATCATCCGTGGTTTTGGGGTGAGGTCATCAATATGCGGATGATACTCAACTGTATATCTCCACCCCAAACCAGATCAGTGATGCCCTCCGTGATGACTCGCTGTCTGGATGCGGCAATCTGGATGGACGGCAACATGCTTCGACTCAACCCGGCCAAGACTGAGTGGTTGTACATACCGCATCCTGCTCCAGCTTAGAATGTCCATCGCTGACCATAGGGGAGTGGTGTTGCCCCTGTGGATAGGGCGAGGAACCTGGGGTCCTCCTGGATGCACGGCCCGGTTGGAGGAGCAGGTGGGAGCCATCGCCAGGGGCTTTGCCCAGGTCCGGCTGGTTAGCCAGCTTCAGCCGTTCCTGGACCGGGATGCCCTGCGTGACAGTCACTCATGCCCTTGTTACCTGCGACTTCGACTACTGCAATGCTCTCTATTTAGGACTGCCCTTGCATACCATCCGGAGACTGCAGCTGGTGCAAAATCTTGGCTGGCGGTGATGGGAGTTTCCCAGTTCTCCCATGTTAGCCCCTCCGCGCTGCCTGCATTGGTTGCCGGTTCCGGGTGAGATTCAAGGTTTTAACTTTAACATACAAAGTCCTACATGACATGGGTCCTTATTATTTAAGGAGAGACTGCTGCCGACATCGAATACTAACCGCCCTGTATGAAGTCACAGACAGGGACTCCTTGGGTCCCATCAGCGGGCAATGGCTGGCGGTCCCCCGACGACGTGCCTACTCTGTCGGTCCCTGAACTCTGGAACCAACTTCCCTGGGGCTCCACTTGGCCCCTGACCTCCGCACCTTCCGCCATGACCTGAAGACCTGGTTATTTGACCAATCCGGGCTGTGACCCATGGGTGGGGTGTTTTAGATTTTAGTGGTTTTTAAGTTTTGTATTAATTGGGACCATTAATTTAATTCTTTTTAAATATTTATTGTGTTTGTTTTTATTGTAAGCCTTGAGTCTTGGAGATGGGGCGGCATATAAGTCCCATTAATAAATAAATAAATAAATAATACAATTCCCAATTCAGAGTGCAAATCCCCCTCTTGACCTTGCATCTTGTAATAGTTTAAATTTAATTCTTGGTTTTTTGCCCTGCCATATAAATTTTGATGTGATTTCATTTAAATCTTCAAAATACTCTTTCCCACGTCTAATTGGAATTGTCTGAAATAAATATAAGATTCTAGGTAGTACATTCATCTTAACTGTCGATATTCTGCCAATAAGAGATAATTGTATATTTTCCCATCTTTCAAGATCTGTCGCTATCTGCTGTTTGAGTTTTATATAATTATCTTCTTTCAATGTACTGCATCTTGATGTTATATATATTCTCAAATATTTAACTTTATTTGCAATCTGTATCTCTAATAAATCTTCTAAATCTTTCTTAAGTTTTACTAACATATTCTTTGTTAAGATCTTTGTTTTGTCTTTATTGATTTTTAGACCTGCCACCATTCCATATTTTTCTATTTGCTCTATCAACTTAGGTGCTGATTTAAGTGGGTCCTCTAGTATGAATACCAAATCGTCTGCAAATGCCTGTAGTTTATATTCTTCTTTTTTAATTTTCATTCCTTTTATTTCTTCATCTTCTCTGATAGCTCTGTTCAGTACTTCTAGTGTTAAGACAAACAGCAGGGGTGACAGAGGGCAACCTTGTCTAGTTTCTTTTCTTATCTCTATAAATTCTGTCAATTCTCCATTTACCAATATCTTCGCTGTTTGGTTGTTATATATTGTCTCAATAGCCTGTATGAAGTTTTTTCCAAAGCCCAGTTGCATCATTTGCAATATCATAAATCACCAATTCACATTGTCAAATGCTTTTTGAGCATCTAAAAACATCAGTGCCATCTGTTTTTCAGGATGTGTTTCATAATACTCCAGAGTATCTAAAATTATTCTCACATTTTGCTTGATTTGTCGTTTTGGCAAAAATCCATTTTGATCTGTGTGGATAAATTCATTTAAATACCTTTCTGCCAATATTGAAGCAAAAATTTTATAATCTGAATTCAGCAGTGAAATAGGTCTATAATTTTTAACTTGTTGTAGGTCCATTTCTTCTTTAAGTATAAGGGTAATATAGGCTTCCAACCATGTCTCAGGTATTCTCTTTTTTAGTAACACTTTATTCATCACTTCTAGAAGGGGAATGCTTAACACTTCCTGGAAGGTCTTATAAAATTCCGCCGGTAAGCCATCTGGACCTGGTGCTTTCCCTGTATTTTGTTTCTTCAAGGCTTCTGTCAATTCCATCATGGTTCTATTCCCTTCTAACATTGTTTCAATGTCTTTAGGTATCTGTGGCAGTCTTGCCTTTTGTAAATACTGTTTAATTTTTTCTTCTGGAATGTCTTCTTGAGAGTACAGTTTTTCATAATAGTCTCAAATATTTTTTTCTTTTCATCATTCCCATGTTGTATATTCCCTTTTCCATCTATTAATTGGCTAATTTTCTTTGTTTCTCTTTCCTTTCTAATTTTATAAGCTAACCATCTTCCTGGCTTATTAGCATTTTCAAAGTAATTTTGTTTGGCGCCTTTAATCTTTTGAGCAACTTCTTCCTTGTCCATTAAAGCCATTTTATGTTTAATCATATCCATTTTCCTTCTAATATCTTTCCCTTGCAGTGATTGTTGTAATTCTTTTTCCAATTTCATGAAATCATCTTCCAATATTTTAAATGTCTTTTTCCGTTTAATATTTCTTTTCCTTATATAGTCAATTGTCAAACCTCTTGTATAGGCCTTCATCGCATCCCAGCGAGTTTGTAGTGATGTATCTTCTTCTCTGTTTTCCTTGAAAAAAAAAGGTAAGTTCTGTCTCAATTCTCTTTTTAAATTCTTCTTCTTTCAAAATCATATTGTTTAATGTCCATCTAGATCTTCTCCTCTGTCCTTTCCAAGCAACTATCAGTGGATTGTGGTCCGCCCAGGTTCCACTTTCAATTTGAATTTTCTCTATATCGGAGAGCATATCTGCAGATGCCCATACCATATCTATTCTTGACCATGATTCATGTCTATTTGAATAAAAAGTAAATTCTTTATTTCCAGTATTTCACTCTCTCCATATATCTTTAACATTCATTTCTTCTATCATTTGAAAAAAGGACTTGGGCAGCTTTCTTCTAATGTTCATTTTAGTTCTCTCAGATTTATAGTCAAGTTGATCATTAATTATCCCATTAAAATCTCCCATCAAAAAAATATTTGCATAGTCTAATTCAATCACTTTTTGGTATAATTTCTTATAAAATTCTTCTTGATTCTCACTTGGTGCGTATATTGCTATCAAAAGCATTTTAGTGTTGTTATCCATTATCTACATCATTAAAATCCTCCCCTCTTCATCTGTATAAATCAATTCTGCAGTAATTGTATCTTTAACATATAGAGCCACTCCTCTTTTTTTTACATTGAGCCAGTGATGTAAATAGCTTTCCTAACTTTCTTTGCCTTAATACATATTCATTTTGCTTTTTAATATGGAACTCTTGCAGACAAATTATATCAAATTTTAATTTATCTAATTTATGAAATATTTTCCTTCTTTTAGCAATTGAGTTGAGTCCATTTATGTTCATCGAAATCAATTTTTCCCTTCCATTTTAAGTCTTATTTTGCTCTAGTCGTTCTAACTTCTTTTTGTTCTCTGGGTAAACCGCCTACTGCTCCAAGTTATTCTTCTTCTTCACTTATCATTACACCTTCCTTTGGAAGTTCCACGATCAGTTCCTCATGTCCTCCATTTCACTCTTTTCCTCTGAAGTAGCCATCATAAAAAAGTTCTGCTTTCTCCACTGTGTCGATTCTGTGTCTTTGTTCCCGCCACACAAACAAGAGGCCTTCTGGTATTAGCCATCTGTAATTTATTCCTCTCTTCAGCAATTCTCTGGATAAGAACGCATATTCTTCTCTCCTCTCTTATTCTTCTTGATACCTGTTTCAATACCATGACATCTTTGTTATTGTGCTTCAACGTCTTATCTCTAGCTGCTTGCAATATTTGTGATTTGATACTCTTCTTAGTAAATCTAATATGAATTTCTCTTGGAAGTTTATTCCTTGTTGCATATCTTGTAAAGACACGAAATATTTCATCTATTCCATCCCTCATCTTCTCTTCCATTATTTCTAACAGTTCTGCCAAAATCTGTGTCATTTTCTCCAACAAATTTTCACCCTTCTCTTCCTCCACATTTTTGAATCTCAAATAGAATTCTGATCTATCAACTTCGCTTCGCAGTGATTCATTATGGTCACTCTCAACTTCACTTAATCTGGTGTTGAAACTCTTCATTTTTTTATCTCTTTGTTCTTGCTGCTCTTCAACTTTCTTCATCCTCTCACCATATTTCTCCATTGTTTGCTGTAAAGCCTTTATATTTTCATCTGTCTTGTCTAACTTCTGTTCAATTTTCTCTGTTCTTTTTCCAACCTCACTTACTGCTTGTAATATCTTCTGAATTGCCTCTTCTGTTGTGGGAACCATTACTTGTGGAATTGAAGATTTTCTGCTCATTGTTGCATAAATTGTCAACACCAATTCCAAAAAGGAAGAAAAAAGGAATGGGAGCCAATAATAAAAAGATAAAAATTAATAATATAAAAAGGGAGGACAACAATCCTACTCAACAAGAAAAAAAGAGAAATAGTAAGAAGAAAAAAAGGGGGGGTTCAATAACGTATCAATAATGTATCAATAAGTTGAAGAAAAAAGTAAAAATTTAAAAACTAAGAAAAATGTGTATAAGTAGAAAACTTGAATTTAAAAAAGAAAAAAGGAAAAGAAAAAAGAAAGGATCCAGTAGTTAACTGTCTTGTTTCCAATGTACAAAATGAAAAGCCAACTCTCAAAAGAAAAAAGGCTAAAAATTGAAAAATAGGAAGATATCAGTAAAAAAGTTAAAAAATAGAAAATAATAAAATAGTAAAGTATCCTTTAAAAATAACAATATATATTTTTAGGGGCTCCAATTATAAAAAATTAAATTCCAAACAATAGAAAGCTTTGGCAATAAGCAATATCACTCTTTATTCCACTGCCTTTATGCAAAGTCCAGAGCTTAACAAGTGAAAGAGGAGAAATTCCAGCTCTTCTGTTTTTTGCCTCTCGAAGAATTCCAGTTCTTTTATTTTGAAACTCTCCAAGGTCGCTTTACTCTTCAGTTAAAAACTGAAGGCTCAAAGATGTTCCAAAAGCACCTAGTCCAGCACTTTCTAATCAACAGAGCCTTGGATACGGTCCTTGCAAATGTATATGTTTGTATAAGATAGCGAGCCTCTAGGTAGCAATATTGTATCTCTCAACCAACTTTCACTTCCTTGCCAGATGGCTCCCAAAATGTATCACTTCCTGTCTCTTTCAAAACAAGAAGGACAGAAAAAAAGCCTCAGCGGCCATTTCTTATATGCAAAGAATAAAAAATGGCCAAATCAAAATAACCAAATTACATTAGAGCCCCAAGTGCCAGGAAAAGGAAAAAAAAGAGACAAAATTCAAAAATTATAAAAGGTATTCAAAATCTCCCAAGAAGAAAAAGTAAAGGAAAAGGTCTTTAAAAGCCATAAAAAGGAAAGGAGGAAACAAGCTCTTTACTTTCAAGCCCGATCTCTTCTGCCGCCTAATCCATCTCACTCTCAATTTCACACCATTAGAATTACTAGGGTGTTCCCAAACAGTTAAAAACAAAATGATCTCACCGACCGACAAACTTCTTCTGATCTCATTCCTCCGGAGCTGTCACAGCTTCTTCAGCTCAATGGCTGCCTCAGCGCGTTTCGGGTAAAGGGGCTGTCCTGGATCAACCAGGGACTTTGCGACGTCCCTGGGATCAACAGGAGATGCCCCCAACTTTCACCAACCCTACAAGTCAGTTTAGATCCCAGGGGACCGTCCCGAAGCGGCAGTATCAGGGGTGATCTCAGGAGTCGAGATCACCTCCGTCTTCCGGCGATGCCAGCTCCGCCAATCTCTGGATCTGAGCGATCTTGTCCATCAGATGCTGACTAAACTCCTTGGCATGTCCCTGCAGAGGGTCTTGCCCCCCTTCTGGTTAAGGAGGGGGCAGGTGATCCTGAACAGGGTGGCTGGATGATTATCCACGGACACAATGAGAGCAGAGAAGTATGCACACTTTGCCGCCCTCATCACAGCAAGATATGACCTAATATAGGCTCTTAACTGCAATCAGTCAGATTCGGACTTGCTGGACCTCCAACAGCTCTCTAGGCCTCTCCTCCGATGCTTCATTTCCCGAAGCTCCACGGAGAACCAGGGAGCTGACTGGGATCTGCACCGGGTCAGAGGCCACAAAGGAACAACTTGGTCAAGCGCCCTGGAGGCAGCCATCTGCCAGGTGTCCACCAGGGTCTCAACCGAGCTGTGAGCAAGGGAGGTTGGGATTAACCCAAGCACCGTCTGGAACCCCTCCGGGTCCATTAGGTGCCTGGGGTGGAACCATCTCGTTGGTTCCACCTCCCAGTGATGAGGGGTGGCATTTTGGAAGGTCAGCTGTAGGAGGTAATGATCGGTCCATGGCAGGGGATGAATAGTTGGAGATCCCCCACCCAGGTCCACCACTGTCCCAAGATAAAAACAAGGTTGGGTGTGTGTGTCAGCTCATGGGTGGGACCCTGTATTATTTGAGTCAGGTCCAAGGCCACCATGAAAACCATGAACTCCTTATCCAGCCTCGACGCCCCCCCCAGAGAGGGCAAGTTGAAATCCCCCAATTCCATGAGTTTGGGGAACTCAACCGCGACCCCGATAAGACGTCGAGCAGATCAGTCAGGGCCATTGCCACACAGCTGAGAGAGAGGTACGTGAGCAATCGGACCAAATGACCCCGAGGGCCCCACCTCAAGAGAAGAGACTCACACCCACCTATCTGCGGGACAGTGGCCTCCCTTGGACAAAGAATCTCCTTGATCACAACAGCCACCCCCCTGCCCCTGCCCTGGGTCTGAGGTTGGTGCAATACATGGAACCTGGTGGGCACAGTTCTACCAGAGGGACCCCTACCTCTGGGCCCAACCAAGTTTCTGTAATGCAAGCCAGGTCCGCGTCTTCCTCCTCGATCAGTTCCCAGATGAGAGGAGCTTTGTTCCCCATGGACCTGGCATTCAAATAGACCAACCTCAGCCCAGGGCCCCGATCCTCCAAGCTCCCGGGGGAGTGGGCAGGAACCAGAGGGTCAGAGTGTGCCACCACTTGAAGACAGAGGGGGCGCACTCTCGAGAACTGATATGGCCCCCAGTCCTTACCTCTGCTGCCCTTCCCAATCACTTTGGGAATCCCATACCCCACTCGTTCCCCAAGACCTCCGGACAGCCCCACCCCCCCACCCCATGCCACAGCCCATTTTCAACCTGGATTGGGACAATCCTGGTGGGGCTCCCTCAGGCTCCAACCAGGCCTGGTTACCCACCTCCCTCCCTAAACCCCTTAAAATTTTATTTAAAATTTTTAACAGAGAGATCTTGGCACCCCTCCTGCCACCCAACCAAGACCCATACCACTATCCATGCAGTGCCACCTCTCAGGATCCCAAGATCCATCATCAAGGTAGGCCTTCAATAATCCAGCAGGCTACACCTGGGATAGAGGGGAATTCCTTAGGGCCTGCAGCTCTGCAGCTATGTAGGTCCGCAAAGTTCAGATCATAAGATATGGGGAGAGAGATGACAAAAACGAAGTGGAAAACGTCCAGATGGAATAGTCTAGTAGATCTTAGTTCTTGTTGCTCTCTGGGTACACCACTTACTGCACCTTCTTTTTCTTTTTCAATTACTGCTATACACTCCTCTTGAAATTCAATTAGTGACTCTTCTTTTCTTTCTTCTTCCTCCTTTCCTCTAAAATATTCTAAGTAGAATAACTCTGCTTTTCCAACTGTGTCAATTCTGTGTCTTTGTTCCTGCCAAGTGAACAGGAGACCTTCTGGCATCAACCATCTATAGTTTATTCCTCTTTTAAGTAACTCTTTAGTCAAAAATGTATATTCTCTTCTCATCTCTCTTACTCTTCTTGGTACTTGTTTCAGCACCACAATTTCTTTGTCTTTGTACTTTAATGTTTTCTCTCTTGCCACCTGAAGTATCTATGTTTTGATTATCTTCTTTGTAAATCTAATATGTACTTCTCTTGGTAACTTGTTTCTCACTGCCTATCTTGTATAGACACGGAATGCTTCATCCATCCCATCCATCATCTTCTCTTTGGTTATCTCTAACGCTTCTGCCAGTATTTCTGTCATTATTTCAGCAAGATTTTCACCCTTTCCTTCTTCCACATTTTGAAATCTCAAGTAAAATTCTGATCTATCAATTTCCCATCCTAATGGTTCACTCCTGCCTTTCTCGACATCGCTCAGTCGAGTATCAATATCTCCAATTTTCTTATCTCTTTGTATATCTTCTTCAATTTTTTTGAACCTGTCTTCATATTTCATCATCATCTGTTGAATATTTTCCACTTTCTCATCTGACTTTTCAATTTTTTGCTCAATCTTCTGAATTCCTTGCATGATCATCTGCAATGTCACTTCCTTCTCTTTCTCTTTCTCCTGTTGTAACATTGTATAGATCATTGTCCTCCAGATGGTGAGGAGGTTGGTATCAAGAAAGCTGGGGCTGTTATCTTTCTACTCATCTTGTAATGCTTATCTGTGAAGAAAGAGAGAGAAAAAAGAAAAAAAGGGAAAAAAAGAACAAAGGCAAACAGTTGCCACTCCAAAAAGAAAAGGGGAAAAAAATCTTCGGGCACTTGTATACTGTACCTTAATCCAATTAATTGCAATAATATATAAAAATAAAAAAGCAAGGGAAAATATGGGAAAAGGGATAAAAAGAATTCTTTCTTTAAAAGAAAAAGAGGATGAAGAAAGGAAAAAGAAAAATCAAAAAGAAAAAAGAGAGAAAAAAATAGTCTATGTATTTCTCTTAATAAAAAAAAAAACCAAAAAAGCAAACATAAAAAAAATACATTCTAGTTCCTGGTTTGGAAAATCGAAATCCAAATAGAAAAAAAACCCAACTAGAGGGGAAGTAGAAAAGAAGGCAAAAAGTAACAAACAATTCTAATGTAAAGCAAGCCTCTGCCACTCAATATCGAAGGCTCTTTGATAAATCAGTTCAAAGTTTCCAGTTCAGTGTTTTCAAGGTTCAGTGTTCCCAGTTCAGTGTTTTCACTTCAGTCTTCTTTCTTTCAAATTCAACTCCAGACTCCAGCTATCTATAGTTTCACAGATGAGCACCTGTGTAAACAAACTTCCATGCTCATCCACCTATCTTTTCTAGTGCAAAGCTGAGTCCTTGAGTATAACACAAAAACAATAACAAGTAAAAGAAAAAAGAAAATAATGTATCCAAGCCTCTAGGTGGCAGTGCTACTTATTTTCCTTCACTTTCACTTCCCCTTCATACATCCAAAGCCAGGAACATAATTAAAAAAAGTAAGGTCTTTTCTTTTAAAAAGAAATAAATCTCAAATCAGAAATAAGAGTCTTAATCAAAAACAAACTTTTGAGAGGATTGTTAAAAAAAGAAATACAAACAGGAATAAAAAATTTAAAAAGGACCAGTCCAGTTTAAAATTAAAAAGCTTTACCAAGTTCAAAATTCCAATAAAAAGGGAAAAGAAAATTTTTTTCACTTTAACTAGCTTAATCTCACTGATTAAACACTTTTCTCTTCACTTTTAATTCCACTTTAAGTCTTTCAGGGTGTTCTCTTCAAGAAATAATAAGTAAAAGTTCATCTCACCAAACTGACACACTTTCTTTCAATCTCTTCCATTCCGGAGCTGTCCCAGCTTCAGTAGCTTGAAGGGCTGCCTCTCTGCTGCCGGCAAAAAGGGATTTTCCTGGATCAACCAGGGACTTTGCAATATCCCTTAGATCAGCAGGACATGCCCTTATCAATCACTGTCTCTACGGGATGGTTTAGGTCCGACAGGACCAACCAGCAGCTGAGATATCGATGGCGATCTTAGAGAATTAAGATTGCACATCGTACCGCCGCAACACCAGCTCCCCCTCCGACCCTACACCATTTCTGACAGATGGCAGTCCAATCTCTTTTTGAAAATCTCAAGTGATGGCACTCCCACAACTTCCGAGGGCAAGCTGTTCCATTGGTTGATTGTTCTTACTGTCAGAAAGTTTCTCCTTATTTCCAGGTTGAATCTCTCCTTGTTTAGTTTCCATCCATTGTTCCTTGTGTGGCCTTCAGGTGCTTTAGAAAATAGCTTGACCCATTCCTCTCTGTGGCAGCCCCTCAAATATTGGAACACTGCTATCATGTCTCCCCTGGTCCTTCTCTTCACTAGACTAGCCATCAGGGGTGGTATTCAGCAGGTTCTGACCAGTTCCGGAGAACCAGTAGCGGAAATGTTGAGTAGGTCGGAGAACCGGCAAATACCACCTCTGACTTGAGATTTTACAGTCTCCTTCCCATGCCATGCCCACCAAGCCACACCCACAGAACTGGTAGTAAAAAAAATTGAATCCCACCACTTCTAGCCATGCCCAGTTCCTGTAACCGTTCTTCATATGTTTTAGTCTCCAGTCTCCTCATCATCCTGGTTGCTCTTCTCTGCACTTTTTCTAGAGTCTCAACATCTTTTTTATAGTGTGGTGACCAAAGCTGGATGCAGGACTCTAGGTGTGGTCTTACTAAGGCTTTATAGAGTGGTATTAGTACCTCACTTGATCTCGATTGTATCCCTCTGTTAGTGGAGAGGCTATCCAATATCAAATTTTATCCTCTGCCATGTGGATAAAATTATTCCATTTCATGCATTGGTGTGATTGCTCACAGTTACCAGGGTACAACTGATTGCCATGTGTACCCTGCCCCATTAGCACTCATACTTTCTGAACAAACTATGGCACAGGCCAAACTCCATCTTGCATGCAGGTGCTCAATTTCATGTAGGTCAACTATCCAGCTTCACCTTGACTCTCAAGCCCATCTGCTCTGTGGATTAGTGGCAAAAGACACAAACATGTTTTTGTCTTCAGATGTATAAAAAAACTATTGCTAACTAGATGGAACAATTGCTTTCCTTTGCAATTATTGAAAGAACAGTCATTCTCAATGTATCCTCTATGGATTTCTACCCACAAATATCTTCCAAGATAAAACCTGCTTTAAACAATATACTCTTGGTTCTTAAGGTGAAGGTGGAATGTGTCACCTTAGCATTTATTGCAAAGAACTGCAGTAATTCCTGGATTTGATGAGACCCAGCTGGCCTTAACTTTCTCTTTGGTTACCAATCACACACAGGTAAGAAGCATGGTTGATATAAATTTGCCTTGGGGTCATCCAGGTGACACAGTTTGTCTCTATGGTTCTAAGGCTCTAGTGACATTTCAAGTGCTACCTGCAATTCAGTTTCTGCACAAACCTTGATTTTCTGTTATAGGAGGAAAGGTGATAAGAATGACTGGGCTGCCTCTCTCACTGCTGCTTTTCTGGCTTCTGCCTCCCATTACTGCTAAGAGGATGCAAACAGTAAGAGGATGCATAGTTCTGTCCACCCTTTTCCAGATTCAGAAAAGTTATTACAGGCCTGGTCATCTCAATATTGGTGGGAATTTGCCCCTGGCAACAGTGATTGTACCCAACACCCCACACTTTCAAAAATCCCCAACTTTCTTTGATTTAACAATGGTGTAAGTTTCACTTGGATGGGGAAAAATGTAGATGATACTTGCTTTCTTTTAGATTCAGGGACTCCTTTCAGGAATACTTCTTCTCATGATGTTTGCAATGTTCTAGTGTAGCTCAAATCTTTTCTCAATAATGCACCAAACCCATAAAATAGATGACAATTCTCAGTCTTTCCAGAACTCTACATCAGGAAGATGATAACAACATAAAGATGTGAAAAGGGAAACACATTCAAACTACATTTGAAACTACACCTCAATATAAAAATAATGTTGAGACTATGGAAAGAGTGCAGAGAAGAGCTACAAAGATGATTAGGGGAGCTAGAGGTTAAAACATATGAAGAATAGTTATAGGTAATGAAAAGAAGGATTAGGGAGACATGATAGCAGTCTTCCAATATTTGAGTGACTCCTAGAAAGACAAAGGGGGTAAAACTATTTTCCAAAGCACCCCGAAAGGCAAGACAAGAAACAATGGATGGAAACTAACCAAGAAGAGAAGCAACTTAGAACTAAGGAAAATATCCTAATGGTGAGAGCAGTCAACTGATGGAACACATTTGCCTTCAGAAGTTGTGGGGGCTTCATCACTGGAAGCTTTCAAGAAGAGACTGGACTGGCATCTGTCAGTGTGGGGTCTCCTGCTTGGGCATGAGGTTGGACTAGAAGACCTCCAAGGTCCCTTTCAACTCTGTTATTCTTTGTTCTATGTCCTAACTCTACTGGCCAAGTGAAGAAGCATCACATCATTATAAGATCAATTTGGACAGAAAGTCATGGTTGAAAAACCAGAGAAAAGTTGAATCCTTTTCCAGAGCTTGATACTGTAAATATCCAAAACTCAGTTTTGCAATCAGCAGTGCTCATGAATCTTTGCAGTGCTTCAGTAAATCTATGCTATCACACACACACACATGTGTTCAGAAATGATTACCAGACCTGAAAAAGATGCTCCAAGAGAGATCCAAATTTGATTAGGCTGCTTGAGGAGCAACTGGGAAAGTTTAGTCACTGGAGGAAAGTGAAGCAGGGATGTATGATAAAGAGGCATAAAAATGCCCATGATATGGACAAACAGGTTTTCTCTTTCATCACAAAGTCATCCAAAGTTAATAAAGAACATCCTTAAAAAAGAAAAAGAAAACCCATTCAAACATAAGATGTGCTGCCCCAAAGAACACCCAAAAAGGCAAGACAAATTCCATCATCATCCCATAATGTTCCCTGATGTTTGTCTTACTCTAGATTTGTACCCAACAACTATCAGCAGTTCCTGGCCTTAGTCTTTGCAGTCACAGAGATCAACAAGGATTTGGTTCTCCTGCCCAACATCACACTTGGCTTCAACATCTATAGCAATGTCCAGATTGAGCTATCAATTTTCTCAAACAGCCTCTCTCTGTTCTCCACTCGAAGCAAAATAATTCCAGGTTACAAATGTGACAAGCAGGACCCTCTGCTCTCTGTCATTGGAGGTCTCAATGCCAAATCCTCAAGGCAGATGGCCTCCATCTTCAGCATCTTCAAGGTCCTACAGGTAAGGAGGTCTCTACTGGATGCTGGATATAGTAGACAAACAACAGAAGCATGCAAAGAAGTCAAATATAAAACTAAAGGTGTTTTGGGAGAGCACATCAAGAGTATCTTTATTATTATTATTGAGCGATTGATTTGTCAAACATGTACAAGATAACAAGTATAAGTATGAACATAAACAAGAACAAGGGAGTAAATACAGATAAATGGGGATAGTAAGATAGGGATGGTAGGCACACTGGTTCGCTTATACAAACCCTCTTTAAGGACCTCTTAGGAATGGGGTGAGGTCCACAGTAGACAGTTTGAGGTTGAAGCTGTGAGGGGTTGAGGCTGTAACAACAGAGTTGGATAGGGCATTCCAGGCATTGACCATTCTGTTGCTGAAGTTGTATTTTCTGCAATCGAGTTTGGAGCAGTTTACCTTGAGTTTGTATTGGTTGTTTGCCCGTGTATTATAGTGGTTGCGGCTGAAGAAGTCATTGATAGGCAAGATTCAAGGTTGACTCAGCCTTCCATCCTCTCGGGGTAGGTAAATTGAGGACCCAAGATTGTTGGGGGCAATTAGCTGACCTTGTAAAAATGCCGCTTAGTAATAAGCAGGCATATACAATGGAATGAAGGCTATTGCTGAGCACACTGGGTTGTATCCCAAAAAATTGTAAGCCACCCTGAGTCTTCAGAGAAGGGCGGCATATAAATGTAATTAAAAAAAAAGATGTGATAGCAGGTAATTTTGTGAACTATGCTTAGATTGGACCTTCAAGAATTCTGTCTTAAAGAATCCAAGCATAATTCAATTCATTATTATATTTTTATCTGTCAAAACATGTTCTGATATAACTCCAACAAAATAAACAATGAGATAATTCTGAAATGATGAACTTGTCAAGAGGAATTCCTTCTCAACCCATTCTTCATAAAAAGTTTTAGTGGGGTTTATTCTCTGTATCAAGTTTATGGTCTCTTCCCTTGTCTTCTGACATATCACAACCAGGCAGAATGTGTTAACTGGTGGCTTTTCCTAAGAAGGGAAGAATTGTGAGCTTGCCACTCCAAGTGAGCCACCCTGACTGGTATGGCAATCAACTACACAATAGTGTCCCTTGAATTCATCATTAAACTGTACTTTGTCTTTTAAAGAGGATTCTCATTTTATCCAGCTTGGTGTTGGCTTTGAGTTCACTCAGGGAGACAGAACAGTTCATTCTTCCTTCTTCCGGATTAATCCCAAGGAATTTCCTCAATATGTGGGTTTAATCCAGCTGCTCCTGTATTTTCAGTGGAACTGGGTTGGGCTGGTAGCCCCAGAAAATGACAATGGAGAACATTTCATCTCCTCTCTAATTCCAATGCTCAAGGAGAAGGAGATCTGCCTGGCCTTCACTGAAATGATGAGATCTGATTTCCTTGATACTCCTCTGTTGAAATCCAATCCTATTTTCAAAACTTGGTCTATGTCTGAAGTGATTATTCTATTTGGAGATTCTGGCAGTGTTGCAAACATACAGATCTTTGCGTTTGCTCATGAACAATTTTTCAAGACATCATTTCAGAAAGTTTGGATCCTAACTTCCCATTGGAAAGTTAGAGTGATGGGATCTCAGGATGTCATGCGGGTGTTAAAGCCCTTCCATGGAGCTTTGCATTTTAGGGACCACACTGGGGATCTCTCCAAATTCAGAGATTTTCTTATGCTTTTAGACCCCTTCAATGCTCAAGGGGATGTCTTTCTCCTGCTGTGGTGGAGAATGATCTTTGACTGCCATTTCCACAAACCAGGCAAAGTTCATACAAAGGGGAGAAAACGATGTACAGGAAAGGAGAATTTACAAAATGTACCATCTTACATTTTTGAAAGCAGCATGACGGGTGAGAGTTACAATATCTACAATGCTATTTATTCTGTAGCACATGCATTACATGCAATGTACGAATCAGGTCCACGACTAGCCACGATGAGCATTGGAAAAAGGATTTCAAATTTCCAATCATGGCAGGTAATTTCTGGGAATTTTTATCCAATCCACAAATGCTCAGCTTCTCATATGTATTTCTTGAATTACTTTTTTAAATTATCTGCATGCTGCTACATCAATCAATCTCAGAATAGATTAAAACAGCAGTGATTAAAACAATAGTATGAATCAAGTATACTATTCGTTGAAAAGTGATAGAGGCAGGGAAAGAGAAGTAAACCAAACTACTTATCCATAAGATCTATAGAGGAAAAGTATTTCCTACAAGGTCCTGAAAAGTCTTCAACAATTACCCAATGTCAACTCGTAAATCATTCCTATGCCTGTTTCCGAGTTGCCATAAGAAGGAGGGGAGGAAAGGCCTGAGGAAGCAGTGCGGCAGATGAAGGCCAGAAGCACACTCCACACTTATCTTGTGAAGATTATAGCCTAGGCTACTAGATCTTCTGCCTGCGAAAATCCTTCATTGGAGAGTGTGATTGGTGACACCCAGCCCATGAATGTGTTTCATTGGAGAATCTGATTTATGACACACCCAGGGGGGAGGGGGGAAACAGGATCATAGGTGATAATGAATTAGGTGTCTCAGAATTGGCTTCATATGGATTAGTGCCGGACATGTTGTTCCTAATAAATCTTTTGGATTCTTTTGAAGCTTGGCTCAAGGCTCATGATTTAATTAGGGCAATCACTGGAACCCTGACACCCAAGTTTCAGGAGATGATCATTTCAGGAAGGAGGTTCAGCCCAGAGCAAGTTGAAAACTGGGCGTGTTTGTGAATGGTGAATGGTGTTTAAAGAGGTTAGTTGAAGTCCTAGTCAAAATTCTTGCAGAACCACCTCAGTTTCCCTCAATAGCATCTCCTGCTGGCATCACGCTCTGATCGCCCGGTACGCTCCCACAGACAGGGCCTCCTTGGGATACCCTCGGCCAGACATTGTCGGTTGGTGGTTCCCAGGGGCAGGGCATTCTCTGTGGGAGTACTCACCCTGTGGAACCAACTCCCCTTGAGCCTTCGTTTGGTCCCCAATCTCCGCTCCTTCTGCCGTGACCTTAAGACCTGGCTTTTTCAACAGGCCGGTCTGGACTAACCAAGGGGAGGGGTGGGTTTGTTTTAGAGGATTTTTAAATTTTAGTTGAATTTTAATTCTTAGGCTTGTATTTGGTTTAATTTCTTTTTATTGTAAAATTTGTAATGAATTTTATATTGGTAGCCGCCCTGAGTCCTTAGGGAGAGAGGGTGGCATACAAGTCTAATAAATTATTATTATTATCTCTAATAAGACACTCAATTCATTTTTATCTTGGTTTATGTTGATCAGAAAGGTTGGTAGTTCGGTGGTTCAAATCCCTAGCACCGCATAACGGAGTGAGCTCCCATTACTTGTCCCAGCTTCTGCCAACCTAGCAGTTCAAAAGCATGTAAAAATGCAAGTAGAAAAATAGGGACCACCTTTGGTGGGAAGGTAACAGCATTCCGTGCACCTTTGCCATTTAGTCATGCCAGCCACATGACCACGGAGATGTCTTTGGACAGTGCTGGCTCTTCGGCTTTGTAATGGAGATGAGCAGCACCCCCTAGAGCTGGAAACAACTAGCACGTATGTGCAAAGGAAACGTTTACCTTTACCTATGTTTCTATGGCTTAGCATCCTACAAGATCTCACTCTATTGGTTTAGTTTGCCATTTGTTGTACAGTTCAGTTTGTTGTATGAAAACAGGCTCTGTAAGGTTCAGAACACAGAGCAGAACTCCAAGTGATCCTACTGGGTTTCTGGTCTGATCTTCCATCAGGCATTCAGCATCAATGGCTGAATGTTGGACTTTCCTGGGTAGTGAAGTGACAAACCAAGGCAGGTTCTTCTTTCCATATGGATGCATTGGTTCAGATCTGGTTCTTCTACCCTGCTCTCCTTGAACATCAGCTACACGAAGTCAGTGGAATTGCACACTATTGTGATAGAAGCAATGTAGTGGTTTCCAAAATGCATTTGTAAATTACAAGCCCTTGGCCAACTCTATGCAGTCAAGTATCACAGGATTAAAACCATACAATTAATTCTGGAATATGCATTAAAATCTAGGTTATCAGTCTGGTAAAACTGAAATTGAACTAACCATGATATAAATGCCCAATAATAAAAAGAACCTTTTGTAATGTTGGGGGAAAGTGTCAAATATTGTTTGTTACTCCTGATTCCTCAGATCTCCACCAATGGAACTCCTCTGGCTTCTCAGATGTACACCAATCTGCTAAGATCATGGAAATCACAGAAAGATGGAAGCCATGATGTCTCATTTGTGATTTTCACCTGATTACTTCAATTTCTGATTGTTTCTTTTCTTTCAGCTTCTTGGCTACTTAAAGAATGTCCACTTCAACAACAGTGCTGGAGAAGAAGTCTCCTTCTCAGAAAATGGATTGGGGTCAGCTCAATATGATCTTCTCAACTGGGTTCTCTGCCCCAATCGATCATTTGTCCCTGTGAAAGTTGGGCAAATAGATCCCAGGGCTCCCCCAGGCCAGAATTTCACTGTTAACTCCAATGCTATCATCTGGGCCTCAAAGGTGAGTTGAAAGGCAGGGATGTAAATTCAGGGAAAAATTCATTCTCTCCTGGGATACAGAATTTCCTTCTAACTGGAAAATAGGTCTATTGAAGCAGAAAATATGGCAGTCATTGGGTGAAAAACCTGCCTTGTGTGTAACACATTTGAGGACAATGTCTGAAAGTCCAAGAAAGTTTCGGGGAAAACCTCTGAAACTCAGATGGAATTAGTTGAGATGACAGTGATTTCTATGGATCATCTTTATTCATTCAAACCCTCATGATTCTTTGTTTTAGAAAAACTGTAGCTCACTGTCACAAGCTTTACTTTGCATGCCAAAGTCCCACTTCAAATCTCCAGAATTCATTGGTGGGTTGGGAATGGACTGTCCTAAATCTTCCATAAGCTTTTCATGATTTCTGGTAGACCATGATGAATCATTTCATTGGAAGTCATTCTGCAGATGGAAACAGGAATATGGAAAGGAATAAATGAATGAAGAATTCCAAAGGTACTTTTTCAAGAGGCAACTGGACTAACATCCTTCTTCGAAGTTGTTTTTCTTCTCATCCAAGAAACTTCTTCAGCTGGATGAGCTGAAGAAGCTTTTCGGATGAGAAGCAAAACATCTAGTTGCCTTTTGAAAAAGCACCTTTGGCACAACTATAACCCGTATGACTAAGAATCTCCATAGACATAAATGAAGCATGTTCATTGCTTATGCCATATCATGTATTTCTCTTTTCTTTCTTAGGAGGTGCCCTTTGCCAGGTGTGGCAAGAAGAGGTGCCAGGCAGGAGAGAGGAGAAGAGTTCCAGAGGGCCAGCAGGTTTGCTGCTACCAGTGTGATCCTTGCCCAGAAGGGACCATTTCTAACCAGACAGGTAGAGCACATTTCAAATGTAGATCTTCCAGGATCGAGTAAGCCACTTAGTAAATCAAAAGTTCATTTTTGTCACTTTGGGTACAATGGAAATGCCTCAAAATATTTATGCTTTTCAGCAGAAGCTTTCAGTTAATGAATCTAAGCCAGGGGTGTCAAACTCTCAACATCTTTTTCGTAATGTAGTGACCCAAACTGGACACAGTATCCTAGGTGTGACCTTTCTAAGGCTTTATAAAGCAGTATTAATATGTGATTTTGATTCAATGCTTCTGTTTATACAACCAAGGATTGCATTAGTGGTATTAGTATTAGTGGTATTCCATTAGTACTCAGTGAGACACTCATATTTCCCTTGAAGGAGGAATAGTATGCATGGCAGTTGCTCCTGAAATCCTTAGACAAAGACTACAAAACTTTTATCTTATCACTTTATCTTGATTTTAGATGCAGCTCACTGCGAACCCTGCCCAGAAGACCAATACCCTAACAAGAACAAGGACCACTGCATTGCCAAGAAGCTCCACTTCCTTTCCTATCAAGACACCCTGGGATACACTTTAGCTTTTCTTGCTCTTTTTCTTTCTGTGATCACATCTATAGTCTTGATAATTTTTTTTAGGTATCGTGACACACCAATCGTCAAGGCCAACAACCAAGATGTCACCTATATCCTCCTGGCCTCCCTCCTGCTCTGCTTCCTCTGCTCCTTCCTCTTCATTGGTCAACCTGGGAAGCTCACCTGTCTCTTCCAACAAACTACCTTTGCCATTCTTTTTTCCCTGGCAGTTTCCTCTGTCTTGGGAAAAACTGTTATGGTGGTTCTGGCCTTCATGGCTACCAAGCCAGGGAACAGGACAAGGAAACTCTTAGGAAGACCACTGACCAACTCCATTGTTCTAACCTGTCCACTGGTCCAAGCAGTACTTTGTGCCATCTGGCTGGTATCCTCTCCCCCATTTCCCAACATGGATTTCTACTCTTTGGTAGAAGAGACCATTTTAGAATGCAAGGAAGGCTCAACTTCAATGTTTTATGCTGTACTTGCCTACCTGGGTTTCCTGGCCCTCATCAGTTTCTCAGTTGCCTTTTTGGCTAGGAAATTGCCAGACAGCTTCAATGAAGCCAGATTCATTACTTTCAGCATGCTAGTCTTCTGCAGTGTTTGGATCACCTTCCTCCCCACCTACCTGAGCACCAAAGGGAAGTCCATGGTGGCTGTAGAGATCTTCTCCATTTTGGCCTCTGGAGTTGCTCTCTTGGCTTGTATCTTTTTCCCCAAATGCTACATTATCCTACTGAGGCCCAGTCTGAATTGTAGAGAGAATATAATGAGGCAAAAGAACCACTGACCTATGCATAGATTGGGAACTTTTGTTGTGAGTTTAGGACATTTTTGTATTTGATCTGATTTCTTAAAAGTAGAGAAATGAGTGAGGGCTTTTTTCTTTTAGTATTTGGAAATCAAATGATGTGACTAATCACAACATTTCTGTTAATCAGCAATAATCACCTACTCTTCCATTTTTCATTAACAACCATTGTCCCAAGTGAGCCCCCATAATCAATCTGAAAATAAACTTATTAAGTGTCTTAATAAGGTTTTGGGTTGAGTTCACTATCAGTGTTTTTATCTATGTTTGTAGTATCATTAGCATATGAAAAATGATTAATGCTCCTTCTTTCAGCCTTTACTCTGATTTTTGATTCTTCAAGTTCCAGCTTCCTCATGATCACTTTGACATACAGGCTGATCATACACAATCCCTTCATAATAAAATAAGAAAGTATAAATAATACAACCTTTCCTCATTCTTTTCCCTATCTTGAATGAATCATTGTGGTATTTGCACAATGGCTTCCTGATTTGTGTACAGAACTGCACCAAATGTGCTAGCACCCCCAGGCCTTCTGTCCACAGTTTCTGAAATTCATTACATTACAAATTACCACATTACAAAAAAGAGGTTGAGATTTGAAAACATGGTTGAGAAAAGCAACTAAAATGATTAAATGCCTGGAGACTAAAATGTATGAAGAATGGTTGCTAGTCTAGAGAAAAGAAGGGCTAGGGGTTCATAATATCAGTATTTGAGGGGCTGACACAAAGAAGAGGAACCAAACAAGCTCAGGGAGCACCAAGGGCCCCACATACTTCATTACTAAATAATATCACATGGACTGAATATTAAGGGGTCTTTCCATGTCCCTGATATTATTTATCCTGTCAGATTATTATGAGGATAGATAGATGAGTGTTCATTAATGGAATCATTAGAAAAGTTCAATCTTAGTCAGAGAGAGAAGAAGAACTTTGTTCATGTTTCATGAACTTTCAAGAATAGGGAAAGAGCCAGCCCTACAACTCCCCACAGAGCCAAACCCACAGGTCCGACTTCTCATCTACCACTCCAGAGTGAACACGCAGAGCAGAGCATGGTCTCCAATCCTAGGTAACCCAGTAAGATACCCTGCTTGTTTGATGGCAATAACTCCTCATGGCTGAGTAGGAGGGTGATGTAAAACTGGGCATTATCAACTCTTAGAATGATTTGGTCTGGTAGGGTGAGGATTGGGTATTACAATTGATGATTGGGCAAACAATCAATGCAAACTCAAGGTAAACCACTCCAAACTTGATTGCAGAAAATGCAACTTCAACAATAGAGTGATCAATGCTTGGAATGCTCTACCTGCTTCTATTGTTATAGCCTCAAACCCTCCCAGCTTCAACATCAAACATCTACCATGGGCTTAACCCCATTCCTAAGAGGTCCATAAAGGGGGCATGCCTAAGGGCACCAGTGTACCTACTGTCCCTGTCTTACTGTCCCAATTTATTTGTACTTACTTCCTTTGTTCCTGTTTCTGTTCATACCTATGCTTGTTTTCTTGTACATGTTTGACAAACAAATAAATAAATTGTCACTCAAAAAATGTTAACCCCCTCATAGTTCAAAGGGTGGGGATTGAAGAATGGTGTAGAGCAGAACAGTGGTCTGGATTTGGTCCTTAGAATATCATCCATTAGTCAAAGTGATTGGTTTTGAAATAGTTAATTTAAAATATTGGTGACCTATTCAAATAAGAGAGAGTTTGGGCAGAATACAGCTAGGCCATAAATGAAAGAAGAAATTGTGTGTGTCAGGGCTCCGGCAGTTACCCCCATTTAAATCATGAACTTCCAAAACTTAAAGAAGATTTATTAGGAGTAAACATGCTGGCGCTGCCTGGGTGTAGCCGACTCTGAGACACATCATTCATTGTCACCCTTGACCCTGGTTTTCCCCCACCCTCTGGGTGTATTATAATTCATATTCTCCAATGGGACACATCCATAGCCAAGAATCATCAATCATGCTCTCCAGTTAGAATTTTGCATGGCAGAAACTTCAGTCACCTAGAAACTATCTTTGAAAACATTTATAGGACATCCGGTTTGAGTGGCTTCGAGGACGGACGCGAAATCCACGATTGTGCATGGTTTCGGTCCGTGCTTACCGCTGGAAGACCCCGAGCTGGCTGGCTCTGGGGTTAAAACCACCCCGTAGAGGTGGTGAAGAAAGGGGAGCTGTCGGCAGGGTTGAGAAGAGCCACATCTCTCTCCCCCAGTCGATTTTTCCCTTCCCCGAAGGCGGCAAAGCGGTGGTCAGAAATGGCCACCCTGAAGAAGTGCTCAAGCGGACAAGAACGTGCAGGAGGAAGTTTCTGGGAGAAAGTGTAGTGGACCGGGCTGGATTTGGAAAACATCTACTTGAAGTGCCCTAAGGTGAATAGTAACTTTTGTTTTAAAAAGAAAGATTTTTAAAGAAGCGGTGCTAGAAAGTGAAAAGACAGACTTTTTATTTTTTTCCTTCTTTGATGCAGACAGTTCAGAAAGGCAAGAGAAAAAGACAAGCCTATGAGATGGTTGTTAACTTGCTTGGATACTAAGATTAATAGGCTTTTTATAAGCTGAAAATAAAGTGCCAAGTGAAGAAGAATTTTTGGAATTTTAAAGAACTTTGTATATAAAGAAAAAGAAAGGAAGCAGACAGAGGAAGGGGAAAAGAAAAAAAAAGTGAAAGTAGGGTGTTGTCTGGAACTGAGGATACCACCCGGACTTAAAAGGATTAAGAGTGGATTTGTAACATCATTTGGAAAAAGACACATTACAATTGAAACATTACAATTGATGCATTTTTCCTGCATCCCTTACCCACAGCCCTGCCAAGGTCCTTGTGGCTACCTGGCAACAGTTGGCTGCGGGGGCTCTCGACAGGGTTGTCCCCATGCATCCCCTTACTCGGCGCAGATCCCGGTCAGCCCCCTGGTATACCGAGGGGCTCCGGGAGATGAAGCGTCGCAGGAGGGGACTAGAGAGCAGGTGGAGGGCGACCCGTTCTGGATCTGACCGAGCCCAGCTAAGAGCCTATATTAGGACTTACCTGGTGGTGGTGAGGTCAGCAAGAAGATCTTATTTCTCTGCCCTCATAGCATCCGCAGATAACTGCCCGGCCACCCTGTTTGGGGTCGCTCGCTCCCTGCTCCAGCTGGGGGGGGGGTGGCAGACCCTTTGCGGGGCAGAGCTGAGGAATTTGGCCAGTATCTGCAGGATAAAATTGCTCAGATCCGGGAAGGGCTGCGCTCGGACTTTCAGTGGCCTGAGGATGGGGATGCGAGTGGTTTGGCCAATGTTATCTGGACTAAGTTCGATCCTGTTTCTGAGGATGAAGTGGACAGGATTATGCGGCGGCTGAGCTCCACCACATGTTTATTGGACCCATGTCCTTCCTGGTTGGTTTATGCCTCCAGGGAGGTCACGTGCGGCTGGCTTCAGGCAGTTGTCAATGCTTTGTTAAGGGAGGGGCTGTTCCCTGCCGCTTTGAAAGAGGCGGTGGTGAGGCCCCCTCTGAAGAAGCCTGCCCTTGACCCAGCCGCATTGAACAACTTTCGTCCAGTCTCCAACCTTCGCTTTTTAGCGAAGGTTGTTGAGAGTGTGGTGGCCCAGCAATTGCCACTTTTCCTGGAGGAAGCAGACTACCTGGATCCATACCAATTGGGCTTCTGGCCCGGGTACAGCACAGAGACAGCATTGGTTGCGCTGATTGATGATCTCTTTAGGGCTCGGGACAGGGGTTTTTCCTCTGTCCTGGTCCTGTTAGATCTCTCAGCGGCTTTCGATACCATCGACCATGGTATCCTGTTGCAGCGTCTCGGGGGGTTGGGAGTGGGAGGCACTGTTTTACGGTGGTTCTCCTCCTACTTCTCGGGGTGCTCACAATCAGTGTTGGCAGGGGGGCAGAGGTTGACTCCAAGGGCTCTCACTTGTGGGGTCCCACAGGGGTCAGTCCTCTTGCCTCTCTTGTTCAACATCTACATGAAACCACTGGGTGAGATCATCTGTGGTTTTGGGGTGAGGTATCATCAATATGCTGATGATACCCAGTTGTACATCTCCACCCCAGGCCACATCAGTGATGCTCTCTCCATGATGTCCCGTTGTCTGGAAGCGGTACGGATCTGGATGGATAGGAACATGCTTCGACTCAATCCAGCCAAGACTGTGCATACCGACATCTCGGTCCAGTTTGGATGTTCCATCTTTGGTCATGGGGGAGGAAGTGTTGTCCCCCGTGGACAGGGCACGGAACCTGGGGGTCCTCCTGGACTCACGGCTCAAATTGGAGGAGCAGGTGGGGGCCGTGGCCAGCGGGGCCTTTGCCCAGATCCGGCTGGTTCACCAGTTATGCCCATTCCTGGACCGAGATGCCCTGCGCACAGTCACTCAGGCGCTCGTTATTTCCCGACTCGACTACTGTAACGCTCTCTACCTAGGACTGCCCTTGCGTACCACTCGGAGGCTTCAGCTGGTGCAGAATGTGGCTGCGCGGGTGCTGATGGGAGCTTCCCGATACTCCCATGTTACACCCCTCCTGCGCGACCTGCATTGGCTTCCGGTTGCCCTCTGGGTGAGATTCAAGGTTCTGGTATTAACATTCAAAGTCCAGCATGGCATGGGTCCAGGTTATTTATGAGAACGGCTCCTCCCAACATCAAATACTAACCGCCCTGTACGGGTGCACAGACAGGGTCTCCTCGGGGTGCCATCTGTGACTCAATGTCGCTTGGCGGCGACCTGGGGGAGGGCCTACTCTGTGGCGGCTCCCACTCTGTGAAATCTTCTTCCGCTGGAGCTCCGCCTGGCCCCCGATCTTCGCACCTTCCACCATGATTTGAAGACTTGGCTCTTTTTACAATCTGGGCTGTGCTGATTCTCTGGGGTTGGTCCTATTTTAACTATGGGTTTTAATTTTTAATTCAGCTTAACTTGTTTAATATACTTTTAATTAAAACCTTGGTAGCTCAGGCTGTTAAATGCCTGCTCTTAAGATCCAGTTGCCTACAATTATTGTAGGCTCGAATCCCACCAGGCTCAAGGTTGACTCAGCCTTCCATCCTCTCAGGGTAGGTAAATTGAGGACCCAAGATTGTTGGGGGCAATTAGCTGACCTTGTAAAAATGCTGCTTAGTAATAAGCAGGCATATACAATGGAATGAAGGCTATTGCTGAGCACACTGGGTTGTATCCCAGAAATTGTAAGCTGCCCTGAGTCTTCGGAGAAGGGTGGCATATAAATGTAATTAAAATTAAAAATAAAAAAAAATAATTAAATTATTATTATTATTATTATTATTATTAATTCAACTTATATGCCACCCCCTCTCCCAAAGGACTCGGGGTGGCTCACAACTAAAATACAGTACAACAATAAATTACTTAAAAATTATATTAAACAAGTTATAAGCCAAATAAGCAATTAAAACCCCCAAGTTAAAAGGAAAACCCCAAGAGTCAACATAGCCCAGATTGTAAAAACAGCCAGGTTTTTAACTCGTGGTGGAAGGTGCGGAGATCGGGAGCCAACCGGAGCTCCAGCGGGAGAAGATTCCATAGAGCGGGGGCCGCCACAGAATAGGCCCTTCCCCGGGTTCCCGCCAAGAGACATTGAGTCGCAGATGGCACCCTGAGGAGACCCCGTCTGTGCGCCCGTACAGGGCAGTTGGTACTTGATGCTATTGTTGTATTTTTAGCTGTGAGCCGCCCCGAGTCCTTTTTGGAGAGGGGGTGGCATATAAGTCAAATTAATAAATAAATAATAAATAAAATAATTGTTGCATCCCCGGAGAAGCAAAAGGAGCAAAGAAGTAAAAGATAACCTTGGATATTTAGAGGATTTTGGCTTTTCACATAGAGGATTTTAAGTGGACTAAAACTAATTGGGGGTTGTTTTAAAAAGAAAACCTCTCTCAAGAATGTCATCATCTCTGGGAGAAGTTAAAATGCTACTTATACAAATTAAAGAAGAGTTACAATGGGTAAAAATGGAGGTCCTGAAATATATAAAACAACAGGAAATGTCGGCTGAGCAAGAAGGGTGGAACAAAGAAGAGGATGCCATCTTAAAGGATCCAAAAACGGCTGGTGTAATTAAGAAAAAGCATAAGGGGAAAAAGGGGAAAAGAGGGAAGAGAGCTAAGAATTTAAAACTTGAATTAACATTTAAAAAAAGCTTGATTTTAATGTTATAAGGAGCCAAAGGATAGGGCTTCTGTCTCAATTCTCTTTTTAAATTCTTCTTCTTTCAAAATCATGTTATTTACTGTCCATCTAGATCTTCTCCTCTGTCCTTTCCAGGCAACTATCAATGGATTGCGATCCGCCCAGGTCCCACTTTCGATTTGAATTTTCTGTATATCGGAGAGCATATCTGCAGATGCCCATACCATATCTATTCTTGACCATGATTCATGTCTATTTGAATAAAAAGTAAATTCTTTATTTCCAATATTTCTCTCTCTCCATATATCTTTAATATTCATTTCTTCTATCATTTGAAAGAAGGACTTGGGTAGCTTTTTCCTAATTTTCTTTTTGGTTCTTTCAGATTTGTAGTCAAGCTGGTCATTAATTATCCCATTAAAATCTCCCATCAGAAAGATATTTGCATAGTCTAATTCAATCACTTTTTGGTATAATTTCTTATAGAATTCTTCTTGATTCTCACTTGGTGCATATATTGCTATCAAGAGCATTTTAGTGTTGTTGTCTATTATCTCCACCATTAAAATCCTCCCATCTTCATCTGTATAAATCAATTCTGCAGTAATTATATCTTTAATGTACAAGACCACTCCTCTCTTTTTGCATTGTGTCAATGATGTAAATAACTTTCCTAACTTTTTTTGTCTCAATACATATTCATGTTGTTTTTTAATGTGGACTTCTTGTAGACAAATTATATCAAATTTTAGTTTCTCTAATTTATGAAATATTTTCCTTCTTTTAGCAATCGAATTAAGTCCATTTATATTCATTGAAATCAGTTTTTTCCCTTCCATTTTAGGTCTTGTATATAGGTTTTGTTGCTCTAGTCGTTCTAACTTCTCTTCGTTCTCTAGGTAGACCACCTACCACTCCAAGTTGTTCCTCTTCTTCACTTGTTGCTACACCTTCCTTTGGAAGTTCCACAATCAGCTCCTCTTGTCTTCCATTTCCGTCCTTTCCTCTAAAATATTCATCGTAAAAAAATTGTGCTCTCTCCACTGTATCAATTCTATGTCTTTGTTCCCGCCACACAAACAGAAGGCCTTCTGGTATTAACCATCTGTAGTTTACACCTCTCTTCAACAGTTCTTTAGATAAGAATGCATATTCTCTTCTCCTCTCTCTTATTCTTCTTGGTACCTGTTTCAATACCATAATGTCTTTGTTATTGTGCTTCAATGTCTTGTCTCTAGTTGCTTGCAGTATTTGTGATTTAATGCTCTTCTTAGTGAACCTAATATGGATTTCTCTTGGAAGTCTATTCCTCGTTGCATACCTTGTATAGACTCGAAATATTTCATCTATTCCATCCCTCATCTTCTCTTCAGTTGTTTCTAACAATTCTGCCAAAATCTGTGTCATTTTCTCCAACAAGTTTTCACCCTTCTCTTCCTCAACATTTTGGAATCTCAAATAAATTCCGATCTATCCACTCGCCTTCGCAGCGATTCATTATGGTCACTCTCAACTTCACTTAATCTGATGTTGAAACTCTTCATTTCTTCATCTCTTTGTTCTTGCTGCTCCTCAACTTTCTTAATCCTCTCACCATATTTCTCCATTGTTTGCCATAAAGCTTTTATATTTTCATCTGTTTTGTCCAGCTTCTGTTCAATTATCTCAATTTTCTCTACTTTTTTTCCAATCTCACTCACCGCTTGTAATATCATCTGTATTTTATCTTCTTTCTCTTTTTCCCTTTCTTGTTGTGATGTTGTTGATGCGGGAGTTGTAACTTGTGGAACTAAAGACCTTCTACTCATTCTTGCAGAGATTGTCAACACCAATTCCAAAAAAGGGAAAGAAAAAAGGGGATGGAAGCCAATAATAAAAAAGTAAAGATTAGTAATATAAGAAGGAGAGGAACAATCCTACTCAAAAGAAAAAGAGAAAAATAGTAAAAAGAAAAAAAGAGAATTCCATAATGTGTCAATGATATATCAGTAATTTGAAGAAAAGATAAAATTTAAAACTAAGAAAAGAATGTATAAATAAAAAACTTGAGTTTTGTTTTTGTTTTAAAAAGAAGGGAGAAAAAGAAAAGATCCAATAGTTGACTGTCTTGTTTCCAATGTACAAAATGAAAAGCCACCTCTCAAGAGAGAAAAGGCTAAAAATTGAAAAATAGGAAGATATCAATAAAAAGTTGAAAAAGGTAATAATAAAATAGTAAAGTATCCTTTAAAAATAACAAAATATATTTTTAGGGGCTCCAATTATAAAAATTAAATTACAAACAATAGGAGACCTTGGCAGGAAGCAATATCACTCTTTATTCCACTGCCACTATGCAAAGTCCAGAGCTTAACAATTGAAAGAGGAGAAATTCCAGCTCTTCTGTTTTTGCCTCTCAAAAATTCCAGTTCCTTTGTTTTAAAATTCTCCAAGGTCGCTTTACTCTTCAATTCCAAACTGCAGGCTCAAAGATATTCCAAAAGCGCCTGTCCAGCACTTTCTAATCAACAGAGCCTTGGATACAATCCTTGCAAATGTATATGTTTGTATAAGATAGCGAGCCTCTAGGTAGCAATATTATATCTCTCAGCCAACTTTCACTTCCTTGCCGGATGGCTCCCAAAATGTATCACTTCCTGTCTCATTCAAAACAAGAAGGACAGAAAAAAAGCCTCAGCTGCCATTTCTTGTATGCAAAAAATGAAAAGTAACCAAGTCCAAATAGCCAAATTACATTAGAGCCCCCAGTGCCAAAAAGAGAAAAGGAAAAAGAAGACAAAGTTCAAAAAATATAAAAGGCATTCAAAAACTCCCAAGAAGAAAAGTGGAGGAAAAGTCTTTAAAGCCATAAAAAGAAAGAAGAAACAAAGTTTTTTACTTTCAAGCCCAATCTCTTCCGCCGCCTAGTCCATCTTGCATTCAATTTCACACCATTAGAATCATTAGGGTGTTCCCAAAGGGTTAACAACCAAATGATCTCACCGACTGACACACTTCTTCCGATCTCATTCCTCCGGAGCTGTCACAGCTTCTTCAGCCCAATGGCTGCCTCAGCACGTTTCGGGTAAAGGGGCTGTCCTGGATCAACCAGGGACTTTGCGACGTCCCTGGGATCAACAGAAGGTGCCCCCAACTTTCACCAACCCTACGAGTCAGTTTAGATCCCAGGGGACCATCCCAAAGCGGCAGTATCGGGGGTGATCTCAGGAGTCAAGATCACCTCCGTCTCGCAGTGACTCCAGCTCCGCCCATCTCCAGGATAGGGCTTCTGAAGGGGAAACCAGGTAGGAAAGGGAATAGAAAGAATAGAAAGGGAAGGGAGAAGAAAGGGGGGTGGAGTATAAAAGAAAGTTGTAAATGGAAGCAAGATATACAGAAGCAAGAGAAATATACTAAGTATAAAGAATTTATTTATCTAGGGGGATAGCGAGATAATGGTTAACGCAATTAGATTAGGGTGACTTAAAGGAACTCGTAAGAGTATCTGAGATATATGATTATATTAGAAATGAAATTTAGAGCTTTTTTCTTGTTTTGACTTTTTTCTATATGATATGGATTTAATATGGGATTAAAATGGAAATATTTTGAATAGAATCAAATTTGAATAGAAAGAATCACCTTTGTTATAATTGTTATAATAGTTATATTCACAATTTCATTGTTTTTCACTATAAAGGCTTAATAGAGATAATGATTTTGAAGGAGATTGTTTAAATAATAGTTGGTAAAAAAGATGGGGTGCTATCCTCAGATGTAATAATTAAGGGCAAAAGATGCTTTTTAAGAAGTATGATATTGTAAACATGATAGACAAAAGTGTTTTAATAATTGGAAAAATGTCAGGGGGAAAATAAAGGGAAATAGTACAAATGGTTATGATAAATACAAGAGCTTTGGTGGCTCAGGCTGTAAATGCCTGCTCTTAAGATCCAGCTGTCTACAACTACTGTAGGCTCGAATCCCACCAGGCTCAAGGTTGACTCAGCCTTCCATCCTCTCGGGGTAGGTAAATTGAGGACCCAAGATTGTTGGGGGCAATTAGCTGACCTTGTAAAAATGCCGCTTAGTAATAAGCAGGCATATACAATGGAATGAAGGCTATTGCTGAGCACATTGGATTGTGCTCCAAAAATTGTAAGCCGCCCTGAGTCTTCGGAGAAGGGCGGCATATAAATGTAATTAAAAAAAAAAAAAAAATGAGATAGAATATAAAAAATGAGTGAAAGTGTATAACTGAAATTTAGTCGCAAAGAGAAGGGAGGGTTCGGTAGCACACCGTTCTCAAAAAAAGATTTTTATGTTTTTTGTGTTCAGTATAGTTGTTAGTATGTGTCTGTCCGCCAGGAATAGCCCTGAAGTAATAATATGAAGGGATATAAGATACATTAATTTAAAAATACGGAATATGTTATATATGAGAGTATATAAAAACAATCTATAGATGAGAATGGAAAAGATGTATAAGGAGTTTTGAGTTACCGGCATATTATATGTTTTCTTTTGTGTATGTTTGTTGTAAAACAATAAAACTTTTTTTTTAAAAGAAAACATTTATGGAATGCAAGCTGCCCGCTGCTCCTCCCTCCCTTTCTGTTGGCAACTCTAAAAAGACCATAAAAATATTTTATGAGTTGACAATGTGATTATTAAAAACTGTCTAGGTACATCATAGGTAAAACACATCTTCATTGGCTGGTTTGGGAAACACCACAAAGGACAAAGGACATGGTGAGTTGTTCCAGTTCTTGGTATGAAAAGGGTGTCAGGGTTCCAAGTAATACACCCATAGCAAAGAGAACTCCGAGGCAAGTAGGTTCCTCAAAGAACAGGTTTATTGGGCATATCAGCACAAACTGGTGAAAACCAACTCTAAAGGTTCCCATAGTTTTTACCTAATTAGAAGTAAAAGTTTTACCCCTTTCCCAAGCAATCAGTCACATGATCCAATCAAGTTGCTGTCCAGTTGCTTGGCAACTCTTCCTTTCTTCAGCCACCTGTGGGAATGTCCTTGGTTCTCAAAGGAAACTATTTTGCTTTCTCTACAAAACCCCATCTATCTCTATTCCCCTCTCCCTATCCCTCAGCACCATTTTGGTGACACTGAAGCCTCCAAAATGGCCCTCAGTCAGGCCAGCTTCTGAGTTGACAAAGAGTTTGGTAAACACAGCAAAAATTGGTCAATTCCAAATAGATTTAAAAGAGCTTGCTCCAATTAGATCCTACATTAAGGGGATCGAACTGGGTGATTCCACAAGTTCTCTTTCAACTCTAAATCTGCATTACTCTCCAATTACAGTTGCCTATTTCACAGTCAGAGGCACACAACTGTGGTTGCAGAAATAGTTTTTCCCCTCTTGTCAAAATGCCATGGACTGCAAAGTTATGGGGATAATTCTCCCATAACTTTGGAAGAATTCTATGGATATTTCTGTCTCCCAGGATTAATAAAACACTAGTAATTCTTATTTCATCTCAGTGGATTTCCAGAGGTTAACCCTCCCTAAGCATAAAGAGTTTTGTATCTGGTCAAAACATGTTTATTTCGCATGCTCCGAATAATATGCCCAAGTCCCTTGAGAGTTGCAGCTCAGATGGATGCTCATCCTGAAGACTTAAAGTGTCACTTTAATCCTCTGAAGTCACCAGAGCATCACTTTCCCTGCAACATTCTTTGTCAGCTTGATCTAGGAGAAGGTTTCTTTCAGTGGCCAATGATTTGGCTTTTAGTGTTGCTGTGGACCTTGCCTGCAGCTGTCCAGATGGACCTGAGACCAAACTGTTTCTGGAGGAGACCTTTCCTAGTGCAAAAAGACTATTATAGACCCGGAGATTTCATTATCGGTGGAAACCTGCCTCTCTCCATTACTATAGTACTACAGCTCCCACAGGAGCCTCCTCGTGAATGGGATGTCCTTTCTCTGTAAGTAACAGATAACAGATAATCAGAGTTGGAAGGGACCTTGTAGGTCATCAACCCCCTGCCCAAGCGGGAGATCCTACACCATTTCTGACAAATGGCAGTCCAGTCTCTTCTTGAAAGTTTCAAGTGATGAAGCTCCCACAACTTCTGAATGCAACTTCTGTTCCATTGGTTGATTGTTCTCACTGTCAGAAAGTTTCTCCTTATTTCCAGGTTAAATCTCTCCTTGTTCAGTTTCCATTCATTATTCCTTGGCTGGCCTACAGGCACTTTAGAAAATAGCTTGACTCCTTCCTCCTCTCTGAGGCAGCCCCTCAAATATTGGAACACTGTTATCATGTCTCTCCTGGTCCTTCTCTTTACTAGACTAGCCAAGCCCAGTTCCTGCAACCATTCATTGTATGTTTTAGCCTCCAGTCCGCTAATCATCCTGGTTGCTCTTCTCTGTACTTTTTCTAGAGTCGCAACATCTTTTTTATAATGTGGTGAACAAAACTGGATGCAGTACTCTAGGTGTGGTCTTACTAAGGCTTTATAGAGTGGTATTAGTACTTCCCTTGATCTTGATTGTATCCCTCTGTTAATACAATTTAGGATTGCATTAGCTTTTTTGCCTTCTGCTGCACACTACTGGCTGATATTTAGCTGGTTGTCCACTAAGACTCCAAGATCCCTCTCACAGTTACTGCTTTTGAGCCTGGTTTCACCCCGTCTATATGTGTTTCCTTTGATTGTCTTTTTTTTTCTCAGGGCAATGTGGGAATGGCCGTCTTGAAGATTAAAATCCCACCTAACCTCTGTTGATGTTCCTTCTTAAATAGGCACATTGATTCTATTTGATGAATCAATTTCCCTCTGATTCCCTTCTTTGGCTCTTCAGTGGTGAAGAACAGCTCATCACATTGAATAAAAAGTCAACTTTTTCTCTATATTCCTGAAGGCAAAGTACACTTTGTCAAGAAGACAATTTGGGCTGAACTTGGGGAGAAATAATGCTAGGGTTCTCTATCTTTATAGCTGGACTAAATTCATCTTCCCATCCCATTACTCTGTTGGCTTGTAATGCTACGTTTCATGTAGAAAAGGACTTTCTTTTGTCCCACCAAGTCTTAGCTTCTCACTACTCTCCCATTAATTCTGGATACTTCTACATCAATGGAGCTAACTTCTTCCAGAATCTACAGGCCAGTTCAGTAATCTTACCCCACTTCTGTATTTCAGGACACTAAAAGGACACTTTCTAATGGAGGGCCATCCAGATGTATTATTCATTTCTAGCCAGAAAAAAACAAATTTCTCAGGCATTCAATTTAATCTAATTTATTGGATTCATAAAGCTACCTTATTGAAAAGTTATCTGATAACGTGAGAGGTGAAGTGTGCCAAGTTGGGAAAAACTGCTTCAAAATGTAAGACAGAAGTTGACAGCCTGTAAAGGTTTTCATGGCTGGGTATGATAAAGTGTGCAGCTTTATAAATCAATCAATCAGAATGGAGCTGGAAGGCACTTTGGAGATCCTTTAGTCCAAACCCCTGCTCAAGCAGGTGGCCTTATACACTTTGAGACAAGTGGCTGTCCAGTCTCTTCTTAAAAACTTCCAGTGATTGAGCACCCACAACTTCTGAAGCAAGCTGTTCCACTGGTTAATTGTTCTCACCATTAGGAAGTCTCTCCTTGATTAGTTTCCATCTATTGTTTTTCTTGTCTTGCCTTCTGGTACTTTGGAAAATAAGCTGACCTCTTCTTTGTGGCATCCACTCAAATACTGAAAGACTATCCTGTCCCCCCTAGTTCTTCTTTTCTCTAGGCTGGCCAAACCCAATTCCTGCAACCGTTCTTTATATGTTTTTGTCTCCAGGACTTTAATCATCTTAGTTGTTCTTCTTTTCACTTTCTTTCCAAAGTCTCAACCTCTCTGTTGTAATTTGGTGACCAAAACTGGAAGCAGTATTCCAGGTGTGGTCTTATTATCAAGATAATAAGCCAGATTTCCTTAACTGGACTGAAATGTTCATTTTGGAAAAGTCAATACTGACTTGAACTACAGCTCATTTTGTAAATCATAACTTATGCATCATCTCACTGAAATGCTCTGTTGAAAGAAGGAGAAGAGGCTTTGTCATACACCATTGACAATAGTAACAAGTTCAACTAATTGTTTTCTGTAACCCTGTTTTCTGACACCAGTAACATAAATCAACTAATTTGTATTGATGTGTTCTATGATTAACTCCTAGAATCCTGATAATGCTTTGTTAACAAAATAAACATCTCCCTCCTGCTCCTGTCTAATTTTTGTCCTCCAACACTTGCAACGAAGACCTATTCCTAAGAACTACCAACACATTCTGGCTTTGGCATTTGCCATCCAGGAGATCAACAAAGACCCACAGCTTCTCCCCAACATCACCCTGGGCTTCCGCATCTACGAAGAGAACCAGTATGCAAGCATGGCCCAAGACATCAGCCTGTCTCTACTCTCCAGCCGGGGAAAAGTGTTTCCTAACTATAAGTGTGACACACAAGACAACCTTCTCTCTGTCCTTGGGGGCCTCAACTCCAGAATCTCATACCAGATGGCAACCATGTTGGGCAAGTTCAAGATTTCTCAGGTACTTGGACACATAACATGATGAAAGGGGGAATGCAGATGTAAGGCAGTAACTTCTGCCTTGTGTGGTTACTGCCAAAAACTTGCAGACCCAATTCTGTGACCGATAGAAAACATCTCATGAAGATACGAGGTTGTGGGGATGAGGATCTAGATTGGATATCCTGCTAATCTAGATTATCTGAAGGCAGTACCAAAAAATACTTGGTTAGAAAAAAATAATAAACTACATATAGATTTGAAACCAGAGATATTCTTGTTGGGTATATTACCAGAACAGTATGACGAAGGGAAAATACATTTAATTTTACATGTAACAGCAGCAAAAATTATGTTTGCACAACAATGGAAAAATGAAGAGATCCCTACAGATGAAAGTGTTATTAAAAATATTAGAATATGCTCAGATGGATAGATTAACAGTTAAAAGAAAAGAAAAGGAAGAAACAGAATATTTCTTGACATGAATATTTCTTGACATGGGACTTGTTTTACCAATGGTTAACTAACAGAATCAGAGATTATTATTTATTTATTTATTTATTTATTTATTTATTTATTTATTTATTTATTATTTAGACTTGTATGCCGCCCCATCTCCAAAGACTCGGGGCGGCTCACAACTAAAACCAAACCACAACAATAAATTAATTGTCCAAAAAAATAAAAAAAATAAAACAATATTAAACAATCACAAGTCTAAATTATATTAAAACCCCAATATGCCGTATAAAATTTAAACCTCCCCCGCAAGAGATCAGCACAGTGCAGCCTGTTCAAATAACCAAGTTTTCGGGTCGTGGCGGAAGGTGCGAAGGTCAGGGGCCAGACAGAGTCCCAGGGGTAGTTGATTCCATAGGGTGGGAACTGCCACAGAGTAGACCCGTCCCCGGGGTGCCACTAACCAGCATTGACTTGCTGACGGCACCCCGAGAAGCTCCTGTCTGTGTGCTCATACAGGGCGGTTGGTACTCGATATCGGCAGGAGATGCTCCCGTAAATATCCCGGACCCATGCCTTGTAGGACTTTGAATGTTAATACTAGAACCTTGAATCTCACCCGGAGGGCAACTGGCAGCCAATGCAGGTCGCGCAGGAGGGGTGTAACATGGGAGTATCGGGAGACCCCCATCACCACCCGCGTGGCCGCATTCTGCACCAGCTGCAATCTTCAGATGACATGCAAGGGCAGTCCTAAATAGAGAGCATTGCAGTAGTCGAGTCGGGAGGTTACAAGTGCATGGGTGACTGTGCGCAGGGCATCTCAGTCCAGAAACGGGCATAGCTGGTGGACCAGCCAGACCTGAGCAAAGCTAATTAGATCCAAAAGATAATAAAGACATTTGTATTGAAAATTTTGTAAGATGGATAAACTAATTGTATTACTATTTTGCGATTATTACTGATACATTTATTATTTATTATTTATTTATTTATTTATTTATTTATTTATTTATTTATTAAATTTATATCCCGCCTCTCTTCCCCCATCGGGGAACTTATGCTCATTATTATGATTAATGTTGATTAATATTGCATTTCCATTTAAAACAAATTGTCTCCAGACAACACGCTGTTCAGATAAATATGCAATTTTTATGGGATATAAAAATGTATTAATAAAACATTAAAAAAAATACAGGTACCATTTTCCTTGCTTATTTTTCCTTTTCCTCCATCTACACCCTCTGTTCAGTTAGGTTACCGCTGCTCAGATCCTATTTTGAGTGATAAGAGCCAGTTCCCCACCTTCTACCAGATCGATCCCCAGTATCACCTACAGAATTCAGCCATTGTCCGGCTCCTCCTGTTTTTCCAGTGGAACTGGATTGGGATTATTGTTCAGAAGTCTGAGAGCAGTGACCATTTCATTCGGATTTTTGATGCCACCCTCACCCAGAATGACATTTGCATACAATTTGTGAAGCAAATCATGCCCCGTTTCACAATGTTCAATGAATTGCACATAAATGAGATACGTTTGCTTTCAACCATTCTGAACAGTGATGCTCAAGTTGTGATTGTCTCAGGGGATTCTAATGCACTACACAGACTTATAGTGTCCCTCTCCTTTTATGAAGAAGAGAATGACACTACTTCTGAGAAGGTCTGGATCCTGACCACCCAATGGGAATTTTCAGCTTTCGGCTATCATTATGAGTGGGGGAAATTGAAAACCCTCCATGGTGCTTTGTCTTTGACAGTCCACACAAACCCAGTGCCAGGATTCAAAGATTATCTCTGGGCTCTGAATCCACACGAACCCCATGGAGATGTCTTTCTCCCCAGCTGGTGGGAAGTTGTATTTGACTGTCAGGTTTTGAAGGCAGGTCTGGACTCACCTGATGGCCGAAGGGTTTGCACTGGGGAGGAGAACCTGGCCACTCTCCCGGCATCCATCTTTGATGTAAAGATGACCGGTTTCAGCTACAGCATCTACAATGCTGCCTATTCTGTGGCACACGCATTACATGCTGCGTATACATCAGAATTACAATGGGCATTGAAGAGGGGCAGAAATAAACCACACCTACTTTGTGTGAAGCCCTGGCAGGTAATTCTCACCTTCGCATCTTCCCTTCTGGCCAAGAAGTCCTTCCTTCTCTCACCAACATTCACTTTGCACTGTTTTTAGGATTTTGTAAACTTTTGCCTGTGATCTCCATTGCCTTGCCTTTTCTCTAGCTCAGGGATCTTCAAACTCAACAGCTTTAAGACTTGTGGACTTCAACTCCCAGAATTCCTCCTTCAGTCATGTTAGCTCAGGAATTCTGGGAGTTGAAGTCCATAAGTCTTAAACTGGCCAAGTTTGAAGACCCTTGATCTATTTTACCTATCTAACTATTCTATTCTATTCTATTCTATTCTACTCTACTCTATTCTATTCTATTCTATTCTATTCTATTCTTTTCTTTTCTATTCTATTCTATTCTCTCCCTCTATCTCTCTATTCTATCTCTCTTTCTCTATCTATCTATTCCAGGGGTCTTCGAACTTGACAGCTTTAAGACTTGTGGACTTCCAAATCACAGAATTCCTCCTCCAGTCATGTTAGCTCGGGAATTCTGGGAGTTGAAGTCCACAAAGTCTTAAACTTGCCAAGTTTGAAGACCCTTGATCTATTCTACCTATTTAACTATTCTTTATATTCTATCTCTCTCTTTATCTATCTATTCTACCTCTCTTTCTCTATCTATTCTATCTCTATCTATCTATCCATCCATCCATCCATCCATCCATCCATCTATCCTATCTCTCTCTCTCTCTCCCTCTAATAATCTTATATATGTGTGTGTGTGTGTGTGTGTTTTCGTAGATTTTCATGGGTAAAGGTATGTAGGTCTTGGTGTATTCGGGTCTTGTCCCGTGTAAGATTGAGAATACCTTGGCAACATTTCGACGAAATCTCATCCATCATCTTCAGGCTGGAATCTTCAGCTTCGTTCTTCTGGGAGAAGTGTGTGATAGTGGCTGTTTTTCCCTTTTAAACTCCAGAGTTGGCTGTGTTGTTACTTCTTGATTGGTTGATGGAGTTGATGTATGCAGATTGGATGGCTTTTTCCTGAGACCCTGTGTGGCTGAGGTGCTGGCTGTGTGTCTCTCAGCCTTTTGTGTTGTAACGACCTGGGTAATGGGCTGTGTGATGACCTTCTGAGTTCTATTGTTGTGACATCCTGGGTGTGGTGCTATAATCTCCTGGGTCGTTGTCTGCGTTGCAACCTCCTGATGTTTTGTGTTGTAATCTCCTGAGTTCTGTGATGTAGTGTCCTGGGTGGAAGGCTGTGATGTGACATTCGGGCCTTGGTTTGGCTCGAGTTTGAGGTCTGGCTATGTGTTTATAGCGTGTGTCAGTTTGCTTAGTTTGGGGGTTGGAGGGGGGTGTAGCAGCTGGTGTTGCAGCCATGGTCTGGTTTCTGGATGGTGGTTGCCTTTCATCTGTGGTGTGGGCTTGGGTTTGAGTCTGGTGAAGGAGATTGGTGGTGGCATCATGTGTTATTTTGGGTCCAGTGTTGGTTTTCGTGGCTGGGACTCGTTTGTTGATTAGGGCTAGTTTCCAGATGTCTGGTAGGTGGGAAGTATCATCCTGTTTATGACCCAGGAGATTACAGCACCACACCCAGGATGTCACAACAATAGAACTCAGAAGGTCATCACACAGCCCATTACCCAGGTCGTTACAACACAAAAGGCTGAGAGACACACAGCCAGCACCTCAGCCACACAGGGTCTCAGGAAAAAGCCATCCAATCTGCATACATCAACTCCATCAACCAATCAAGAAGTAACAACACAGCCAACTCTGGAGTTTAAAAGGGAAAAACAGCCACTATCACACACTTCTCCCAGAAGAACGAAGCTGAAGACACCAGCCTGAAGATGACGGATGAGACTTCGTCAAAACGTTGCCAAGGTATTCTCAATCTTACAGACCGAATACACCAAGACCTACATATATATATATATACTACCTCTCTTTATCTATCTATTCCAGAGGTCTTCAAACTTGACAGCTTTAAGACTTGTGGACTTCAACTCCCAGATTTCCCTCCAGTCATGTTAGCTCAGGAATTCTGGGAGTTGAAGTCCACAAGTCTTAAACTGGCCAAGTTTGAAGACCCTTGCTCTAGCTACCTTCATCCCCTTTTATTTAAATCCCATATCATGAAATATACAGAAATTTCTGGTCAGCAGAAGTTTCATAAGTGAAAGTTAAAAAAAACCCATTTATTTATTTATTTATTTATTTATTTATTTATTTATTTATTTATTTATTATTTGGTCTTATATGCCGCCCTATCTCCCTAGGGACTCAGGGCAGCTCACATCATAAAAAAACATACAATAACAAATTTTAAAAAGTAAAAAAATTATTAAACCAGTAAGACCAAATAAAGTATTTAAAACCAAAAGAAACCTTTAAAACTAACCCCAACAACCCCCCCCCCTTAGTCCAGGCTGGCTTGTTCAAATAACCAAGTCTTTAGGCCGTGGTGGAAGGAACGGAGTTCGGGGGCCAAACGGAGCTCCAGTGGAAGCTGGTTCCACAGGGTGGGCACACCCACAGAGAAGGCCCTACCCCTAGGGACCATCAGCTGACACTGTTTGGCTTACGACACCCCAAGGAGGCCCTGCTTGTGGGATCACACTGGGCGATGGGAATTCGATGCTGGCAGGAGACGCTCCCGCAAGTACCCCAGCCCTAAGCCATGAAGGGCTTTATAGGTAAGTACCAGCACCTTGAATCTCTTTTAATCAGGAGACCCTATACCATTTCAGACAAATGGCTGTCCAGTCTCTTTGTAAAAGCCTCCAGTTATGGAGCACCCACAAGTTCTGGAGGCAAATTGTTCTACTGATTAATTGTTCTAAGTGTCAGGAAATTTCTTCTTAATTCCAGATTGCTTCTCTCATATGATTTGTTTCCATCCATGCCTTCTTGTCTTGCCTCCTGGTACTTTGAAAAATAAGTTGACCCTCTCTTCTTTCTAGCAGCCCCTCAAATACTGGAAAACTGCTATCATATTCCCCTAGTCCTTCTTTTCTTAGACTGGCCAATTCCTGCAACCATTCTTCATACTTTTTTTTTGGCTCCAGGCCCTTTATCAACTTAGATGTTCTTTTTCTTTCTTGTCTATGGAGTTTTTCAATCATAGTTTTCCGGGGTGCTTTTTTCAAAAGGCAGCTGGACTTTCTGATTTTTATTTGAAGACATTTCCCTTCTCATCCAAGAAGCTTCTTCAGCTCTGACTGGATGGTGGGGAATGGACATTTCCCTTGCAGACAGCTGGACATTTTCATTCTTTTAGCAAGTTTGGTCTTCTGTGTTGTGCCATGCACTTACCAAAGCTCAGAAAAAGACCCTACAGGAGCTCCTCCACAACAGATAATGAAGAAAACAATAAACAAAGCCATGTTGTCATGCCGTACATTGCAGGCATATTGGAAAAGCTCAGGAGCATCTCCAGCCAACACAACATATGTGCACACTTCAAACCCAAGAATACACTAAGGCAGAAGCTTGTCCACCACAAAGATAAAACACCCAGACACAAACTCAGCAACGTGGTATATGCAGTACAATGCAGTGAGCCATATGCAGATCTGTATGTTGGGGAACCAAAACATCCATTTCACAAACTCATGGCACAACCTAGGAGAACAAACACACCAGGACTAGATTCAGCATTCCATCTGCATTAAAAAAAATAAAATAAAAAATAAAAGACAGCAAAGTCCATATCACTTTGGTTTGAAAGAGAGATCAAAGAGGCCATCTATGTCAAAATTAGACAGCCCCCTCTGAACAGAGGGGGAGGGATACAACATCATCTAACTCCAATCTACAACACAGTCCTTTCAACAGTTCCAAGAAGGTTCCACACCCATTTGACCACTCAGGTAACCATGATGATGCAGATAAATATCCAGGTGACCTAAATCACTCACTAAAAGAATGCAAATGACCAGCTGTCTGCAAGGCAGAGGTGGTATTCAGCAGGTTCTGACCAGTTCTGGAGAACCGGGAGCGGAAATTTTGAGTAGTTCAGAGAACCGGCAAATACCATCTCTGACTGACCCTGCCCCATCTATTCTCTGCCTCCTGAGTCCCAGCTGATTGGCTGGGTCTTCTTTGGTTGCCCTGCACAGGAGAATAGAGCTGGAAAGCAGGTTAGTGGGGTGAGGAGGTAATGGGATTTTGCAGTAACCTTCTCCCAGGAGTGGGGGAGGGAATGGGGATTTTACAGTATCCTTCCCCTGCCACACCCACCAAGCCACACCACGCCTACCAAGTCACATGCACAGAACCTGTAATAATAATTTTTGAATCCCACCATTGCTGCAAGGAGTATCAATCCTTCCATCCATCCACCCCATCCAGTGAGAGTTGAAGAAGCTTCCTGGATGAGAAGCGAAACGTCTTCAAAGAAATACCAGAAAGTCCAGTTGCCTCTTGAAAAAAAGTACCGTTGGGATTTTGTTTCTTTGGTTTGTTTGCAATTTCAGATCCACACTTTCTTGGGAAATAGCCACTTTAACAACACTGCTGGGAATGAAGTCTCCTTTTCAGATCATGGAATGAAATATGCAGGATTTGACATCCTAAACTGGGTCATCTTTGCAAATCAGACAACCCTTCGGCAGAAAGTCGGATGGGTTGATATGGAGGTTCCTTCAAGTGCAGATTTCACTATTGATCCTGATGCCATTGTGTGGACTAACCAGGTGGGGACTAATACTTCTTCCAGGGTTAAGGAAAGCTGAGAGGATGAAACAGGCTGTTGTGATGAAAACCCTTAACAGGATTTGGGGGAAGGAAAAAGACAGGCTCTTTTTATAGAGACCCTGAAGCCAAGCTGAACATTTCTAATGTCTCTATCTCAAAGCTAATCTTGCTATCATTTCAGATAAAACCTTTCTCCCGTTGTGTGAAGCATTGCCTTCCAGGTCAAGCCAGGAAAGTTGCAGAGGAGAAACCCACTTGTTGCTATGGATGTGTTTCTTGCCCAGAAGGGACCATTTCTAATCAAACAGGCAAGTTGCTCAAGAAGTTACTCTGACAGGAATGAGGAAGTGTAGGAGAAAAAGAGAACATGAGGTAGCAAATCAGTTGTGCAAACCAACACGACCATCTTCCTAATGTAGACTTGCATTTACGACAATTTTGCAGCTCTAAAAAAAAGGAAGATTAATTGAATTCTACCCTTCCTGGCAGAGACCAGGAAGATTTCTTCCTAAATGAAGAACTCCATGAAAAATTTAGGTCAAGCTATTTTCCAAAGCACCTGAAGGCCAAACAAGGAACAATGGATGGAAACTGACCAAGGAGAGATTCAACTTGGAAATAAAGAGGAATTTTTCTGACAGTGAGAACAATCAACCAATGGAACAGAAGTTGCCTTCAGAAGTTGTGGGAGCTTCATCCCTGGAGACTTCCAAGAAGAGACTGGACTGACATTTATCAGAAATGGTGTAGGGTCTCCTGCTTGGTCCAGGGGTTGGACTAGATGACCTACAAGGTCTCTTTCAACTCTGTTAATCTGTATCTGAATGAATGAACCAGCAATCACATTTAACCCTATAGTCAAAGGGTCTTAACCTCTACCAGTAAGAAAGATTGTGTTGCTTTTCTGCATGTTCTTCCTTGACACGTTTATCTGATAAGAAAAAAAATAAACATAACCATTTTCCTTAAGGGGAAGAGATGGGAATGTTACAAACAGCTTATGATAGTTTCAGGGGTTTGCGCAGTACCCACAATGACATTGATTGAGCTTAATCAACCTACTAAAGCACAGCTTTGAATGCTGAGATTTATTCTGAATCCAGAATAGCCCCTTTGGTTCTGATCAAGGCCATCTTCCTCCAGTGCTATTTTTAAGGATACATGTTGTGACCTGCCAGCAGCCAGTGGAGCTGGAGGCAGACTCAGACAGTGAGGAGGTTGGGGAGGAACCTGGGCCAGTCCTGGAGTCTGGGGAAGGCTCTGACAAGTGCTCTGTGTTGGAGGCAGAAATGGGGCCAGAGCCGTCTGACAATTATCAGCTGCCTTCGGAATCAGACATCAATGGGGCAGAAGAACAGCTGGAGCCTGTTCCCAGTATGTGCATGTCCAGAGCTGCCAGGAGAAGGGAACAGTTAAGGAACAAGGGTCAACTCGGGAGTAAAGGCACAGGTGGATAGTGAATGGCCCCTCCCATAGAGAATAAAGAGGAGCAAAATGGGAGTGGTGTTTGCAGGAGACAATTAGTTCAATTCATTAGGGTGAAGATCTGTTCCTGACTTCTTACCAAGTAATCACTGCTACATTGTGGCATTTGGAAGATACTGGCCTGGCAATTCTCGAAGCCCGATAAAGGTCGGTAGTTGTGAAATCTCATGAAAGACTGTTTGCTGGGACTTTGCTGGACAGGAATTCACATTAGCCTAAATAAAAGGGGTTTTATCAGGAGGAGGAGTCTACTTCATGATCTTGGAAGCCTAGATCAGAACAATACACAACCAGCTGTCTCTACCTAGAGCACATGCAGAAGAAACACACCCTTCACTCAACACTGCTCTCCTCTCCTGCCACTGCTATGCAGAAGCAAGTGAGGAAAAGTACACTTGGAAATTTCTCTCACATTGAAAGCCTCAGTAGTCATGGAAGTTTCCAATGACTGGTCTTTCTTTCCAGGGCAAACTGACCAGGCCAACTGGAGCTGAACAGACTCTTTTCTCTGGCTAACCTATTCTCAGGGTCATCATCAATGAAGAAGGATTTTCACTCTTTGATGTCCATAACGTGCTCAGTGGGACAGTCATGGTATTCTTGAGGGAAGGATAATGCTTGTGGCAGAAGCCCCTGAAATCCTTAGACAAAGATTAAGAACTTTTATCTTATCACTTTATCATGATTTCAGATGCAGTGCTCTGTGACTCCTGCCCAGAAAACCAATATCCTAACAAGGAGAAAGATAACTGCATTGCCAAGAAGATCCACTTCCTTTCCTATCAAGACTCCCTGGGATATGCTTTAAGTTCCCTCGCACTTTCTCTTTCCATGATCACCTTGGGAGTTCTGGCAATTTTCCTTAAGCATCGTGACACACCGATCATCAAGGCCAACAACCGAGCTCTCACCTATGTCCTCCTGGTCTCCCTCCTGCTCTGCTTCTTCTGTTCCTTCCTTTTCATTGGTCGACCTGGGAAGCTCACCTGTCTCTTTCGACAAACTACCTTTGCCATTCTTTTTTCCCTTGCAGTTTCCTCTGTATTGGCAAAAACTGTCATGGTGGTTCTGGCTTTCATGGCCACCAAGCCAGGGAACAGGGCAAGGAAACTTTTAGGGAAACCACTGACCATCTCCATTGTCATAGCCTGTCCCCTAATCCAAACAATTATTTGTGCTACCTGGCTTGTCACCTCTCCCCCATTTCCCAACATGGACTTCCACTCATTGGTAGGAGAGGCCATCTTGGAATGTAATGAAGGCTCAGCTTCAATGTTTTATACTGTCCTTGCCTACTTGGGTATTTTGGCCATCATCAGTTTTACAGTGGCCTTTCTGGCTAGGAAATTGCCTGACAGCTTTAACGAAGCCAAGTTCATTACTTTCAGCATGCTGGTTTTTTGCAGCGTTTGGATCACCTTCCTCCCCACCTACCTGAGCACCAAAGGGAAGTTCATGGTGGCTGTGGAGATCTTCTCCATCTTGGCCTCTGGGGCTGGTCTCTTGGCTTGTATATTTTTCCCTAAATGCTACATTATCCTACTGAGGCCCCATCTCAATTGTAGAGAAAATATGATGAGGAACAAACATCTCTAACTAATGCTATATTATTCTACTTATGTCCAATCTGAATTGTAGAGAAAATATAATGAGGCACAACACTTTCTGATTTATGCAGGGATTGGGAACTTATTCTGACTTTGGGGCATTTTTACACTTCATCTGATTTCTTAAAATGATGACATGAGAGAGGAGCTTCTCTATAAAATAATTTGAACTTCCATTATGTAACTGAATACAAAGTATCAGCAACAATAACTCTTGTATTTTTCACTTACTCCTGTTGTTCTCAGTGGGGCCAAAGTAATCAACTTGGGGAAAAAAGCTTCCTACATTATTTATTTTAATCAAAAGGGTTAAAGTTAAAATGTATTGAATTGAATTCACTATCAGTGTTTATTGCCTCGGATCTTTGCTGAATTCCAAATTATTATTTTTTCATTAAATCAACTATTAGAGTTTTTAAAAATCTTAGAGTTTCAATGAGCCACGTTGTTTTACTCTCTGTTAAATTAGTATAGAGACATGCATTATTAATAAATACGATTCAGTGAAATGAATATTACTGTTCTTACTAGTTTTATCCTTTCTTACAATTATGAAGGAAAGATGAACTGAAGGATGGAAGAAAGGAAGAAAAATGGGTGAAAATAAATGGAATATATCATTATTGATTAGGGAGGATTATATTCTCTTGCTTGTTTATTAAACTTACAGATAAATATACATGAAATGCTTAGAAATTGTTTATTTGGAAAGTTAAAGGGCTGTGTACTTCTATATACACATGATGATAAGTGTGTCAACTCATAAAACATTTTGTATACATGTTCCATACCATGCAAAGGAAGGTTTGAGACATTCACTTTGTCAGGGAATGTTTTAACCTTCCTTTGCATGGTATGGAGTTCCTATCTCCAGATCCTGTGGTGGGTCAGGAATGGGTTAGCAATGTCCCTTCTTTATTTTTACACTTCCAACATTCATTTGACATACCTTTATACATCTTAGATAGCTTATCTGGTGTTAAATACCAGCAATACATCTTCTTATAAAAATTCTCTTTTAAGTTATAATTTAATGTCAATGTTAAACCCTTCATCGACATATTTTCCCATTGTTCAAGCATCACATTATATCCAAAATTCCTTGCTCACTGAATCATACAATAACAGATAATCAGAGTTGGAAGGGACCTTGTAGGTCATCTAGTCCAACCCCTTGCCCAAATGGGAGACCCTACACCATTTCTTACAAATGGCAGTCCAATCTCTTCTTGAAAGTCTCAAGTGATGGCGCTCCCATAACTTCCGAGGGCAAGCTGTTCCATTGGTTGATTGTTCTCACTGTCAGAAAGTTTCTTCTTATTTCCAGGTTGAATCTCTCCTTGTTCAGTTTCCATCCATTATTCCTTGTCTGGCCTACAGGCACTTTAGAAAATAGCTTGACCCCTTCCTCCCTGTGGCAGCCCCTCAAATATTGGAAGACCACTATCATGTCTCCCTGGGTCCTTCTCTTTACTAGACTAGCCAAGCCCAGTTCCTGCAACCGTTCATTGTATGTTTTAGCCTCCAGTCCCCTAATCATCCTGGTTGCTCTTCTCTGTACTTTTTTTTTAGAGTCTCAACATCTTTTTTATAATGTGGTGAACAAAACTGGATGCAGTACACATTCATTTTCTGAGTTCTGTTTCAATAACATTTTATAAATCTTAGCAATAGTATGTTCATCGTTGCCACATAATGAAAGTTCCAATTCATTTTTAATGAAGTCAGATCCATAGCACTTTTTATACAATTTAAACCTTTCTTTCAGTTGCTGATAAGTAACCCAATGGCAAGTGTAACCTTCTGATTCAAGTTCTTCCTTTGGCTTTAGTACTGGGTCACCAGAATTAAAAGATAATATTTTACCATAAGTCAACCAAACTGGCTTTGCCACAGTCAGAACAATTAACCAGTGGAATGGCCTCCCTTCAGAATTTGTGGGTTCCCCCAACATTGGAGGTTTTTAAGAAGAGACTGGGCAGCCACTTCTCTGAAATAGCAGAGGGTTGGACTAGAAGACCTCCAAAGTCCCTTCCAATCCTTTTATAATGCAGGGTACTGCTTAAAAAACCCTCACTTTTGGAATCAGCAGAGCTTATAGAACAGAATATAATTCTTTATTGGCCAAGTGTGATTGGACATACAAGGAATTGTCTCCTGTGCATAGACTCTCAGTGTGAATACAGGCAATAAGTCATAGACATCATAAAAATACATTCATCATAAATCATAAGATAAAACTCTTAGTGATGGTTATAGGATACTAAATAAGCAATCAGCATAATACTAGGATACTAAATAAAACAATATAAATTGTAAGATACAAGCAACAAAGTTATAGCCACAAGAAGATAAGGAGATAGGTAATGGGAAAAATGAGAAGGATAATAGTAATACAGCTTTACTAGATAGTTTGACAGTATTGTGGGAATTAGTTGTTTAGTAGAGTGATGGCATGGGGGAAAACTGTCCTTATGTCTTGTTGTTCTGGTGTGCAATGCCCTATATAATTTTTGAGGGTAGAAATTAAAACAGTTTATGTCCAGGATGTGAGGGGTCTGTAGAGTTTATTATGAATAATGTCCTTCAGTAAATTGATGCTATGATGCGCAACTGGTGTTTTTTGCTCAGTAATGGTTACCTGGGCTTGAAAAAAGCTGCTCAGAGAGAGATAGAGAAACTCAGATTGATGAGGATGCTAGAGGAGCAATTGGGGAGGATTATAAGATGGTGCATTGTCAGACTACTTCTGCTGACTGCCAGTTGCCAGCTATTTGGCTGTTCGATCCTGACTGGCTGAAGGTTGACTCAGAATTCTGTCCTTCTGAGGTCAGTAAAACGAGGACTTAGTGTCAAGCCTGAATTTAGTTTGGTGGTGGAATCATATGAATTCAGTTTGACACATTTGAGAAATGTATTGGGGGGGTGGAGAGAACTGAGGTGGATGAAGCTCCAGCCAAAACAACATAGTTGGGCAATGAGTCAGCTGCATTCCAACTGCTGCTCAGCCAGAGGAAGGACTAGTGAAATTGTCAGGAAACTATTTCATCTCCTGGTTGGAAAAATGAGAAAATTCTAGCTATAGTGATGTGGAAGCCCGGGAAACTTTCAGTGCTGGCTTCGACCAGTTCATGCCAAGATGTGTAATTAAATAAAATGATTCTTTGAGGAATTGATGCCTCTGAGGTTTTATGATACTTGGAACCTGACACCCAGATTGTTGGGGGCAATAGGCTGACTCTTTAAACCATTTAAATAGTATTATAAAGCACTGTGAAGTGGTATATCAGTATATCAGTCTTAAGTGGGAAGGAAGGAAGGAGGGAGGGAGGAAGGGAGGAAGGGAGGAAGGGGAGATGGATGGGAGGGAAGGAAGGAGAGAGGAAAGTAAGAGGCAACAGGCTGACTCTTTAAACCATTTAGAGATGGCTGTAAAGCACTGTGAAGTTGTATACAAGTATAGTCTAAGTGCTATTGCTATTACAGCCACTGCAGCAAAGTGAAGAAGAGAGGGAGGATTGGGAAGTATAAAATGGTCCGTGATATGGACAGAGAGGCTTTTCTCACAAGGTCATGAATATTTCAATATTATTGAAATATTACACCCAAAAAATGCCAAAGAGGGTCCAAGAGAACGTACAACTTGTCCTGTAATTGTCCCCAATGTTTTCCTCACTGTAGACTCACACTCAAAAATTTTCAGCAGTTCCTGACCTTGATGGCTGCAGTCACAGAGGTCAACAAGAATCTGGTTCTCCTCCCCAACATCTCCCTGGGCTTCCACATCTATGACAATCACCGCTTTGAGAGGAGGATTTCCTTAATCAGCCTGTCCCTGCTCTCCACATGAGGCCAAATGGTTCCAGGTTATAAATGGGATGGGCAGTATAATATGCTCTCTATCATTGGAGGTCTCAACCCCAAGTCCTCAAGGCTGATAGCCTCCATCTCCAGCATCTTCAAGGTCCCACAGGTGAGGGGTTTCCATTGGACTAAACAAACACCAGAAGCATCCAAAGAAACCAAAGTTGAAACCAAAACACCAGGAATATCTGACTGAGAGAATGTATGTTGTAGTTGATAAGAATTATATATTTTACATGTCAAAATATTTTTAATACAACCCCCAAAGTACAAAGATATAATTAGGAAATGCTGTACTTCCCAGGAAGAATTCCTTCTTATATTTTGTGTAGCCTTGGAAGCTGTGGGAGCGCCATCACTTGAGACCTTCAAGAAAAGATTGGACTGTCATTTGTCAGAAATGGTTTAGGGTCTCCTGCTTGGGCGGAGGGTTGGACTAGATGACCTATAAGTTCCCTTCCAACTCTGATTATCTGTTATAGCCTCATATTAGTGCAGTTTATTTTCTGTATCAGGTAGATAGTTTGTTTGCTTCTGAGATATTACAACTAGGCAAAATATGTAACTGGTGGATCTTCCTAAGAAGGGAAAAAGCTTATGCTTGCCACTCAAAATCAGTCAGCTTCATTGATGGTGCAACCCAGCACACAATGGGGACCTCTAAAGTCACCATCCAACTTTATTTTGTCTTTGAAAGAAGGATCTCTCTTTTTCCAGCTTGATGTAGGCTCTGAGCCCTCTCAAGGAGACAGAACAGATTATCCTTCCTTCTTCCAGATTAATCCCAAGGAATTTCCTCAGTATGTGGGTTTAGTCCAGCTGCTCCTGTATTTCCAGTGGAACTGGGTTGGGCTTGTGGTCTCTAAAGGTGACAGTGGAGAACGTTTCCTCTCATCTCTGATGCCAATGCTGAAGGAGAAGGAGATCTGCCTGGCCTTCACTATCATTTTTAATAGTTATATGTTGCGATTCAGCCTCCCTATCAAAACTTTGTCTAAAGCTGAAGTGATTGTTCTTTTTGGAGACTTTAAAAGTGTTTCAGTTTTATTGCTCTATTTTTATAATTATGCACCATTTAGAAAGACATCAGTTTGGAAAATTTGGATAATAACTTCACATTGGACCTTTAGTGTGATGGACTATCCAAACAAATTTGAAGTTATGAAGCCCATGCATGGGGCTTTGCATTTTAGGGACCATGCTGCTGATATTTCAGATTTCAGCCATTTCCTCCTATCTTTAGACCCTTTGAACCCAAAAGGGGATGTCTTTGTCCCACTATGGTGGGAAAGGGTTTTTGAGTGCAAATTCCACAAACCAGGAGATCCTGAGGAAAAACCATGCACAGGAAAAGAGAATTTGCAGAATCTGCCATCTTATGTGTTTGAAACAAGCATGACAGGTGAAAGTTATAATATCTACAATGCCATTTGCTGTGCTGCTTTACATGCAGTGTTTGGATCTGGAGCCTGACCAACCATGCTGAGGCTTGGAAAGAGGATCTCAAATCTTCAGTCATGGCAGGTAAACTCTGTGACATATTATTCTGTCCACCTTATTATGTGACCTTAGAAAGGAAGGTTTGTTGTTTGTTGTTGTTGGAAGTGCATGGGCATTTTTTCACATGTGGTGGACTAGCAATGCTGCAAAAAAACAATTGGAGACTGATCCAGACATGGGTGGAACAAATGGTGGGAGAGTGTATTCCATTTAAACTGGAATTTTTTCTCCTAAGAATAATACCAGAAGGATATAGGAAGGATTTAATTTATCTAATAGTACATGTGTTGACGGCGGCTAGAATGATATATGCTCAATACAGATAACAGATAATCAGAGTTGGAAGGAACCTTGTAGGTCATCTAGTCCAACCCCTTGCCCAGGGAGACCCTACACCATTTCTGACAGACAGTCCAATCTCTTCTTGAAAGCAGTCCCACAATCTCATTGGTTGATTGTTTCTTGAAAGTCTCAAGTGATGAAGCTCCCACAACTTCTGGCCTACAGGGCAAGCTGTTCCATTGGTTGATTGTCTCCCCTGTGGTATTATATCCTCTCCTTGATTTTGATTGTATCCCTTTGTTATGCATACTTAGGTTGGTCTTACTAAGCTTTATTGCTTATGTCTGCTGCACACGGCTTGGCTCCTATTTAGCTGGTTGTCCACTGAGACTCCAAGATCCCTCTCCCAGTTATTGCTATTGAGACTGGTTTCACCCAGACTATATGTGTGCTTTTGGTTTTTCTTGCCTAAGTGCAGGACTTTACTGTTCTCTACATTGAATTTCATTTTGTTAGATAGGGCCCAGTGTTCTAGTCTGTCAAGATCCATCTGGATCTTGAGCCTATCTTCTTGGGTGTTGGCTATTCCTGCCAGCTTAGTATCATCTGCCAATTTGGCATTCATTCAATATATCTCTATAAGTTACTATTTTCTCCGTATTTTTCAAGTTTGGATGAATAAATACTTCTAGTATGGAAAGCCAAATAGGTATTTTCATGTAATTTTGATATTTGATTTTATTCCAAACTGTTAACAGTACCTGTCTTAGTGTCTCTGGAAATAATTATGTGTTGTATATTTTCAATACCATAAGAATGCATGCCAGCCTATTTGAATACCACGATCTTCTAGTTTTAATAATCTTTTATTCCTTAACTTAATCCATTCTTTTAGACATGTTAGAGTTTCTGCGTAATAATATAACTCCCATTCAGGTAATCCTCCTTTTTCTTTAGAATCTTGCAATCACTTTCAGTTTAATTCTTGCTGTCTTATCCTTATTATCCTTATTATTTTGACATTAGTTGGTTTAGATTCTTGAAGAAGCCTTTCTCTAGTTTAATAGGAATATTCTGAAATTAAAAAAGTATTTCTGATGGTCTCTTTTTCTTTCAGCTTCTTCCCTATTTGAGGAATGTCCAGTTCAACAACAGTGCTGGAGATGAAGTCTTCTTCTCAGAAAATGGACTGGGATCTGGTTGTTATGACCTTCTCAACTGGGTTCTCCTCCCCAATCAATCTTTTGTCCCTGTGAAAGTTGGGCAAATCAACTCTGGGACTTTCCCATATCAGGATTTCACCATTAACTCTGATGCAATTATCTGGGCTTCAAAGGTGAGCTGGAAAAAATATTCTAAATTTAGGGAAAGATTCACTCTCTTCTGTTGATGCAGAACATCCTTTTAACTGGAAAACAGAAAATGGGGTAGCCACATGGTGAAAAGCTTACTTTGCATGTAACACATTTGAGGACTGAATATGTGGCAGGTCCAAGATGGTTTAGGATTAGGAAGAACATCTGTCTGAAATGCAGATGTATTAGAGCAGGCAACTTTGATTTCCATGGACCATTCCTGTTCAGTTGGATCCTCTTGATTGTTTTAGAAAAGCTGTAGCTCTGTGTCATAAGTCCTCTTCTGTATGCCAAAGTTCAGTTCCAATTTCCATCATTCACTGATTCTGCCATACTCTGGTGAAATAAATGAAGCATCTCCATTGCTTAGGCCATCCCAAGTCTTTCTCTTCTATCTTTTAGAAGGTGCCCTCTGCTAGATGTGGCATGAAGAGGTGCCAGGCAGGAGAGAGAAGAAGAGTTCCAGAGGGTGAGCAGGTCTGCTGCTATCAATGTGATGCTTGTCCAGAAGGGACCATTTCTAATCAAACAGGTAGAGCATGTTTCAAATAAAGTTCTTCCAGGATCAAGAAATTCATTCAGTAGAAACAAATATTAATCTTTCTGGTCTTTTTTTTTTTTTGAAAGATTGACATGCTTTAATTTTAATCTCTCAGTTTATGGGATCTAAAGTGTCCTCACAAACAGGGCATCTTTCCCATTGCACAGCAATTTAATGCAATGTATTTTTATTTATTTATTTATTTATTTATTTATTTATTTATTTGATTTGTCAATTGCTTACAAGATAATAGGTAAAAGTATAAACATGAACAAGAATACAGGAAATAGGTACAAATAAATGGGGACAATAGGACAGGGACGATAGGCACGATGGTGCACTTATGCACGCCCCTTACAGACCTCTTAGGAATGGGGTGAGGTCAATAGTGGATAGTTTGAGGTTAAAGGAGGGGGGGTTACAGGATGTAACAACAGAGTCAGGTAGTGCATTCCAGGCATTGACCACTCTGTTGCTGAAGTCGTACTTTCTGCAATCAAGTTTGGAGCAGTTTACATTGAGTTTGTATCTGTTGTGTGCTCTTGTATTGTTGCGGTTGAAGCTGAAGTAGTCTTTGACTGGTAGGACATTGTAGCAGATAATTTTGTGTGCTACGCTTAAGTCTAACCATAAGCAGCGTAGTTCAAGGTTGTCCAAGCCCAAAATCTCAAGCCTGGGGATGTAGGGTATTCTGTTGCAAGCAGAGGAGTGTAGTACTCTTCTCCTGAAATACTTCTGGACTCGCTCAATTGTATTAATGTCTGATATGCAGTGTGGATTCCATTCTGATGAGCTGTATTCGAGTATTGGTCTGGCAAAAGTTTTGTATGCTCTAGTGAGCAATTCGATATTTCCAGAGGAGAAACTTTGTAAGATTATATTTACAACTCTTTTATTTATTTATTTTTAAATTATAAAAATTTTATTTATTCAACATAAATTTAAAACACACAAACAAACGAACACACACACACACATATATATACATACATATATATGTTTTACAACGTATTTTGAGCAGTGTTGAAATCTTTGTCCTTTTCTTTAACGTGATCTACCTTATTAAAATAACTCCTTCATTCTTTTAACATTTTAGTTTCTCTATATCATTTAATATTAGTTACATGTCTTCTAACTCTTCTTTGACTTGTCGAAATGTCAAGTGTTACATTTTCTTTATCCACTCATACCAAATATTCCATATTTCATAATATTCACTATCTTGTTTATTTTTAACAACTTAGTTAGGCTGTCCATTTCAGCACATTCATGAATTTTTTAAATTAACATATCATCTGAAGGGATAGACATCAATTTCCAGTTTTGTGCATAAGTTATCCTGGCCGCAGTTATTATATGCAAGATTAAATATTGATATTTTTTTTCCATCTTTAGGTTTATCATACTTAAGAGAAAGGTTTCAGGTTCAAACTTTAAGTTTTGTTTTGTCATATTTAATATCCAATTCCTTATGTTCCTCCAAAATTTCTGGGCACATAGGCAGGTCCACCACATATGGAACTACATTCCTTGTACATAATTACATTTCCAGCAATTGGGTGGTAAGTTGGGGTACATCTTAGCCAATCTAGCTGGGGATAAGTGCCAACGATGAGCCATTTTATATAAATTTTCTTTATAAGCTACAGACAAAGTCAGTTTATAATTTGTTTGCCACATGTGTTCCCATTTATCTAATTCAATGCTATGGCCCACATTTTTAGCCCATATTATCATGGAGTCTGTAACCATTTCTTCTTTTAATTTGTAATCCAGCAAATATTTATATATTTTACTAATTACTTTCTTTTCTTCTCCTAACCATATTTTATCAAATTCTTGTAAATTTGTATGGAAGCCAGACTGTTCTCTATCTTTTTTATAGTGGGTTTGGATTTCTAAGAAGGGCCACCATGCTATCACTTTTCCTTGTAGTTTTATTTACAACTCTTAATGCCTTTTTGGCAATGCTGTTACAGTGAGCTCTGGCACTTAGGTCATTTGATATGAGAACTCCAAGGTCCTTGACAGAGTGAGGATCAGGGCACAATTTTTGGGTTTCCTACTAAACTTGCATTGGGAAAACTAAGTGCCGATCTTTTTGTGAAGGAGTGGAGTGTGTGTTTCAAGCTTTATTTTTTTTCCAAGCTTTATTATTATTTATGGTGTCCTATTTCTGTTGGCACAATCAATGCTCAATGGATACAGCTGTTGGAGAAAGAAGATTTACATTCTTTGCAGATAGCTGGTCATTTGCATCCTTTTTGAGGGTCCTTGAAGCACTTGGATGTTTATCTCTGTCCTCAGGTAATCTGAATGGTGCTCCTGGTTTCTGTAGTTTGCAATTTTTCTGGAAATCTGTTCATACTGCCACACCATTCATAGGTTGTTCATCCTTCATGAATGGATTTCCAGAAAAAAATTTCAGACTACAGGAATTATTTGCCGTACTCAGGTGACCTTGAAGACACAGATAAATATTCAAGTGGCCTCAACAACTCTCTAAAAGGATGCAAATGACCAGCTGTCTGCAAGGAGTATAAATCCTTCCATTCCCCACCATCCAGTCAGAGCTGAAGAAGCTTCTTGGATGAGAAGTGAAACGTCTTCAAAGAAAAAAAATAAGAAAGTCCAGTTGTCTCTTGAAAAAGCACGTTTGGGACAATCATGACCTAGAGGAGTGAGAATCTCTACAGACTTCTCATTGCATGCTTTCTGAAGCTTCAGAAAGAGGTGTCTTTTTATATCTGCTAACTTTCCCTGAAAATAAAGTCTGAATGAGTGGATTTAAATACAAAGTTAAAAAGCTGCTGTGATCAATTTTCCTATAAATCATTTTGATCAGGAAAAGAGATAGTTCCCTCTCCACAATACTCAGTGCACAATTGAATGTCCTCTTCAATCTCATTTTGTCATCTTTTCAACATGTACCAACACATAATGTATACATGCACAAAAGAGCAGGCTTTCTCACTGAAGTTAAATTAGTTTTCTGGGATTCCCAGTTTAAAGTGAAAAAAAAAACAGCTGACAATTGATGCTGAAAGTCAGAGTAGTCATGGAAATGCCCAATGACTGGAGAGGACCTTTCTTTCCATAGCAAACTGTCCAGGCAAAGTGCAGCTGAATTTGTTTTTGTACCTAGCTAACCCATCCAGGGAGTCATCATGAATGACAGATGCTCTGCTATTTTTTTAATGCCTATTAAGTACTCTGAGTCATTGCATCATTGGACACAGCAGAAAGAGCATAGTCATGTCACTGCTGCAGGGGGGATAATGCTCATGGCAGGTGACTCTTAAAGACTTAACCAAATACTTTTATTTTCAGATGCAACCCACTGTGATCCCTGCTCAGAAAACCAATATCCCAACAAGGAGAAAGATAACTGCATTGCCAAGAAGCTCCACTTCATTTCCTATCAAGACATTCTAGGATATGCTTTAACTTCTCTCACTCTTTCTCTCTCCATGACCACATTGGCAGTCCTGGCTATTTTCCTTAAGCATCGTGATACACCGATTGTCAAGGCCAACAACCGAGATCTCACCTACATTCTCCTGGTCTCCCTCCTGCTCTGCTTCCTCTGCTCTTTCCTCTTCATTGGTTAACCCAGGAAGCTCGCCTGTCTCTTACGACAAACTGCCTTTGCTATTCTCTTTGCCCTTGCTGTTTCCTCTGTGTTGGCAAAAACTGTAATTGTGGATCTGGCCTTCATGGCCACCAAACCAGGGAACAAGACAAGGAAATTCTTAGGAAAACCTCTGACCAACTCCATTGTCTTAGCCTGTCCTCTGGTCCAAGCACTTCTTTGTGCCACCTGGCTAGTAACCTCTCCCCCATTTCTCAACATGGATTTCCACTCCTTGGTAGGAGAGACCATCTTGGAATGTAAGGAAGGCTCAGCTTCAATGTTTTATACAGTCCTCGCTTACCTGGGTTTCCTGTCCCTCATTAGTTTCACGGTGGCCTTTCTGGCTAGGAAATTGCCTGACAACTTTAACGAAGCCAAGTTCATTACTTTCAGCATGCTGGTTTTTTGCAGCATTTGGATCACCTTCCTCCCAACCTACCTGAGCACCAAAGGGAAGTCCATGGTGGCTGTGGAGATCTTCTCCATCTTGGCCTCTGGGGCTGGTCTTTTTGCTTGTATCTTTTTCCCCAAATGTTACATTATCCTACTGAGGCCCCATCTTAATTGTAGAAATAATATGATAAGAAACAAGGATCTCTAACTAATGCAAGGATAGGCTACATTTACATTTTAGACTTCTTTAAATGAATAACATTTCTCAAAAATCATTAAATAAAAGAGGATCTTGTCATACTTATACTGTTGACTCTGAATCTAAGTTCTGTTTGCTGTTCCTTTGTTGGATCCAGATGCTGATTTGATAAAGGCCCAATTTCACCAGGGGAGTTTCACTTAATGACCCACCTAGGGGAAAAATTTGGGCATTGGAACATTTACACCCGAAATCTACTCAATCAATTGATGAGCCTATTCAGGATTAGTGTAAGGATCTGCCCCAGCTGGTCCCTCAGGAAAGCATGACTCATGACTCCATTGGATTGTATCAAAAGAAATTTTACTGAGAGGATGTGGTTGCAGTAAATTCAGGTAGAATCTGAAGATCCTGGGCAAAGCATAAAGCAATTCTTCCATTTACCCAAAACCCAACCCCTCTGACCAGTACACCAGCTGCCAATGTGATGCCACAAGAATCTTTTGAGAATGATGAGGTGCTAGGCAGATAAAGGGTCACTCTCAGGGCATGATGGCCTTGGAACCAGGCTGGAACTGACTGGGAGGGAGTCCGCTCCATCTCTGAAGACAATTCTCCTCCCTAGTTCCCAAGCAGTAACAGAAAAAGTGAAAGCATGCAAAAAATGCGAGCAAGCCTTCCTCCCCCACTTCAACAGAATGCCAGGACATGATGGTGGACCTGACAGTAAGAGAAAATTGATACCATTCTGGAGGACATATATGGGATTCCCCTAACTTAGGGGTCCCCAACTTATGGGTCACAGCCCACTATGATGCCATGGCCTATTTGCAACAGGGCTGTCTGAGAGGTGGACTAGCATACATGCACACATATGCAGCCAACCTCACACAGGCAGCAGGCCCTGGTGTTTGCAGCCCCACTGGCATGAACAGTGGCCATCAGCACTCACAGCCCCACTCTCACAAGCAGTGGGTACACACATGTTCCATTCACAGAAATAAAGCTGTGTACATGTGCGTGCCTGCCCCTCACACAAAGCAATCCCCTCTTCCCTCCCCCCATGCCTGGCCACCAAAACCCAGAAAAGTTGGGAAACACTGCCCTAACCATTACCGGTTCACACTTATTTGCTAGAACCAGTTGTTAATATTCTAAGCAGCTCAGAGAACCGGTTGTTAGAAGAAATTCCTGGCCTAATCCTGTAAGGAAGGCAGGAAGGAAACATTCTGGTGTTGCTTACAGAACCTGCCTCTCCCTTAACCCTTATTACATTCTTGGCAGGACTAGACTTCCTGTCTCAGGAACGTCTCTGGAGTTTTTTCCCCCTTCCTTTGCTGGTACTTTGCTTGTGTGGAGTGACCATTCAAGCTTACAATGGCACTGAAAAAAGTGACATATGACCATTTTTCACACTTACAACTGTTGCAGGATCCCCACAGTCATGAGAGGCCAAGCAAGGAGATGCGTGCCTTGATGTGAGTAATATTGAGTTGGCCACATCCAGCCAATAATATGACCACCAAGCCATGTCCACCCAGTCACATGACCACCAAGCCACACCCACCAACTAAGCCACGCCCACAGAACTGGTTGTTAAAAATTTGAATCCCACCCCTGGCTCAGACTGAAGAAGCTACTTGGTTAAGCAGGAAAACATTTGAAACCAACAGGGAAAGAAACAAAATCCAGCTCAGAAGATGTGTTAGCAACTACTAACTAATCTTTATGGGGAATTGGAGAAATCTTTGGGAAGGGAGGGTGATCAGTCTTGATGACTTAGTGTGAGTTGTGAGCCATAAGCAGGGGTGGGATTCAGCCAGTTCGGACCAGTTCGGGAGAACCAGTAGTTCTGGCAATTAGTTCGCCTTGCCCAGCCACTCCTGTCCTAGTCTGTCCTTTATTTCCATGTTTTGCAGCCCAGCTGATTTGCATGGCAAAGAGGATTGCTGTGCCTCGCTGTTTCACTCACTGGGGCTGCAGCAGAAGGTATGTTTAAAGCCAAAAATGAGTGGTTTTCAAACACGGTGTGTATGTGAGTTCACCAAACCAATTGTTACACTGGTTGAATCCCACCCCTGGCCATATGCCTGCATATTGGCAAGAGAGAAGAACAATAGTGAGTGAGGGGTGTGTTTCTCCCACTTGTAATCAATGCAGAGACAACTGGTTGGGCATCCTGAAAGAGAATAGTGAATTAAGATGGCTTTGGCCATAACCAGGAGATTTATTATGGGTGCAATCTAAACACAATCATTCAAAAATGTGGTTGAGTAGTTTAAGTCAGCTTGATCAATGTCACTGTGGATTCTGACATCAAACAGAGAAGGCCTTGGTGAGGCATCCTGAAAATCAGGGGTTTGGGCTCAATCTGTCCCTCCAACCAACACTAACTGCTGGTTGCTCAGTTTCATGTAGTGTATGTCAAATAATCAACTTCACCTTAACTCTCAAGTCTATCTGCACTGTGGATTACAAGAGACATAAACATGTTTTTCCCTTCCTGGTGCACAAGCAAAATGTAATGCTAAGTGGGAAGGATACTGCTTTTCCTTGCAATTATCCAAAGAACCGTAATTTTCAATGAATTCCCTGTGGAGTTCCTCAGTTTTCTCTTTGGTTAAAGCCCAAACAAAGGTAAAAAGAAACATGGTTGGTATAAATTTGTCCCAAGACTATCTGGGTTGCATGGCTTGTCTTCATTGTTCTAAAGCTCTGCTGAGATTTCAAGAGCTCCATGCAATTCACTTTCTGCACAAGCCTTGTTTTCTCATCTAGGAGGAAAGGTGAGAAGAATGGCTGGGCTGCCTCTCTTGCTGCTGTTGCTCTTCTGGCTCCTGCCTCCAGCTCATGCTGAGAGGATGCCAAACAGAGCTGTGTTGCCAAACAATTTCCAGGTTCAGCAAGAATATTACAAGCCCGGTGATCTCATTATTGGTGGGAATTTTCTCCTGACAAGCATTCATTACTTCAAGAACCCAAACTTTAGTAAAGACCCTTCCAAGATTTCTCCTACACTTGTGTAAGTGTCACCTGCAGCAGAAAGAACATTCATTACTACAAAACTGCAGTCTTTAGTAAATCCCATCCAAGATTTGTTATATGCTGGTGTATGTTTTACCTGTAGTAAAAAGATATGGATATTGCTTGCCTTGTTTTAGATCCAAAGACTCCTTACAGATATACTTGTTCTAGTAATTTTTGCATGTCCTTGTGCAATTCAAATCTTTGCACTTTTCTCAATAAAGCTCCAGCTCCTAAAATATTGTCTCTTAGGTAGTCAATCAGAATAGAGCTGGGAGGGACCTTGGAGGTTCAGTCAGAGGTGGTATTTGCTGGTTCTCCAAACTACTCAAAATTTCTGCTACTGGTTCTCCCAAACTGGTCAGAACCTGCTGAATACCACCTCTTCTAATCCAAGCCACTGCCCAAGCAGGAGACCCTATACCATTTCAGAGAAGTGACTGTCCAGTCTCTTCTTAAAAACCTCCAGTACAAAATCTAATAAAATCCTGGAATCAGAATCACCTAATGCCGCTTACTCTTTCCAGGTTTCAGTTGAAGCCAGTTTCTTCCCATCCAGAAACCCAGATCTCCAGTCACTGAGACAGGATATCAACAGCACTGCTTAGTTTGCTAGGGCCAGAGATGTACAGTTGAGTATCATTTCAATCAGAATAGGGATGGAAGGGACCTTGTCTTCTTCTTAAGAGGTCTTCTTACTCTATACCATTTCAGAGAAGTGAGTCTCTAGTCCAAGGATCTTCAAAATTGGCAAATTTAAGACTTGTGGACTTCAACTCCCAGAATTCCTGAGCTAACATGACTGGAGGAGGAATACTGGGAGTTGAAGTCCACCAGTCTTAAAGCTGTCAAGTTTGAAGAGCCCTGATCTAGTCTCTTCTTAGAAACCTCCAGTGATGAAGCACTTAAAACTTCTGAAGGCAAGTTGTTTCACTGGTCAATTTCTGCTTACTTCCAGGTTGCTTCTCTCAGTTTCCAAGCATTCTTTTTTGTTCTGCCCTTTGGTTCTTTGCGAAATAAGTTGACCCCTTCCTCTTTGTGGCAGTGAGATGGAGTTAATGAGATGGATGGCATGTTAATTTAGTCAATAAATATAAAAATATATATGCCATAATTCTCAATCATTTTCAATTCATCAGAAAGATGATAAACAATGTAAAAAGTGAGGAGGGATAAGACATTAGAATTTATTTGTCCTGGAAAAAAAGTTGACTTATAATATTAATTTGGACAAAAAATCATGGTGGAAAATTCAAATAAAAGCTGAGTCATTTTTCAGTGTGGCAAATTGAAAAAATAAATAAAAATCAGTTTTGGAATCAATGGTGCTCATTAATAATCTATGGAAATCTATGTTGTGACCCCAACCATGCTCAGCAATGGTTACCAGACCTAAAGAAGCTGCTCCAAAAGAGAACCAAATTGATTTGGGTTGGAAAAGAACTGGGAAGGATTACAGACACTGCAGGAAAATGAAGAAGCAAGGGATGACATAGGATAGAAAATAGCCCATTATATGAATAAATAGGCTTTTCTTCAATCTCACAAAGCCACCCAAGTTTAATCAAGGTCTTTCCTTTAAAAAAAAAACCTCACAAACACAATAAAACATGGGACTTGCTGTTTTAAAGAACGCCAATTTAAAATCAATGCAAACGTGACACAGAAGTTGCTATGCAATGTCTCTCAATTATTTTCTCACTACAGCCCCATCCCCAAGAACTACCAGCAGTTCCTGACCTTGAAGTTTGCAGTCTCAGAGGTGAACAGGAATCTGGTTCTTCTCCCCAACATCACACTTGGCTTTCGCATCTATGACAACCATCAGACTGAGAGGAATAGTTCTTTAATCAGCCTCTCCCTGCTCTCCACACATGGTCAAATGGTTCCAGGCTATAAATGTGGCAGGCAGGACCCTCTGATCTCTGTCATTGGAAGTGGCAACCCAAAATCCTCAAGGCAGATGGCCTCCCTCTTCAGCATCTTCAAGGTCCCACAGGTAAGGGGGCTTTATAGTGTACAAAATGGGGCAAATACAATAATCATACAGAAGCCAAAGCCAAATTATTTAGGGCTGGGTGGGTGGCATATCAGAGGTATATGAGTTAGAGAATCTATGCTTTTGTTGAATTCAATTTTGCATTTTATGTGTCAAGATACGTTTTATACAGTATAACTCCAAAGAGGTAGGAAATGGGATAATTCGGAAATGCTGTAGTTGTGTAGAGGAATCCCTTCCTGACTTTCACAACAGTCTAGCCACCCTTTCAGTGCAATTTATTCTCTGTATCAGCTTAATACCGCTCCGACCCTGTGGCCTCCTCCCTAGGGAGCACCGGAATTGGGATCCCTGGCCTTAGGTTGGTGTATTTTAATGCCAGGTCCGTGGCTAATAAATCTTCCCTCCTCCGTGAGATCATTGAGGAGGAGGCTGCGGACCTGGCTTGTATCACGAGAGACCTGGTTGGGCCGGGAGAGAGGTGTCCCTCTGGTTGACTTATGCCCTCCAGGTTTTGGGTTTTGCACGACCCGCAGGCTCAGGGTAGTGGTGGGGTGGCCGTGGTTATTGGGAGACCCTGTTTCCAAGGGAGGTCACTGTTGCAGAGATAGGCGGGAGTGAGACCCTCCTTGTGAGGTGGGGGCCTAGTGGTCAGGTGGGTCTGCTGCTTACATACCTTTCCCCAGCTGTGTGGCAGCGGCCCTACCTGGGCTTCTCGATCTCCTCTGGGGGTGGCGGTGGAGCTCGGACCTTATGGTCCTGGGGGCCTTCTCCTGAGGTTCCAGGGTCATGGACATGGGGCCTGACCCAGTTGATTCCCCTCTTCCCTTGCTCACAACTTGCCCGTTCCATGGTCTGGCAGTGGCCTGGCAACGGGCTGCATCAGAGGCCCTCCAGCCTGATGGACCCTGAAAGGTTCCAGGCAGAACTGGGGTCACAACTCTGCCGAGGATCTGGCAGTGGCCTGGCCCAGAGGCCCTCGACAGGGTTGTCCCCATCGTCCCCTTACCGTCGTGGATCCCGGTTTGCTCCCTGGTATACTGAGGAGCTCCGGGAGATGAAACGATGTCATAGGCATTTAGAGAGCAGGTGGAGGTCTACCCGTTCTCAATCCGATCGTGCCCAGCTAAGAGCCTACATTAGGACTTACCTGGTAGCTATGGGAGAGGCGAGAAGGTCTTATCTCTCCACTCTCATAGCGTCCACAGATAACCGCCCAGCCGCCCGGGTTACCCGCCTCCTCCTTCGTTTTGAGGGAGGGCCGGACCCATTGCGGGGCAGGGCTGAGGAGTTTGGTCAATATCTGACGGATAAGATCGCATTGGGACGGGTTGTCCTCTGATTTGCAGTGGTCGGAGGAACGAGTTGTGGGTAGTCTGGCCACTGTTATCTGGGATGAGTTTGATCCTGTCTCCGAGGATGAAGTGGACAGGATTATGCGGCAACTGAGTTCCACCACATGTTTGTTGGACCCGTGTCCCTCCTGGCTGACTTATGCTGCCAGGGAGGCCACCTGCGGTTGGCTACAGGCAGTTGTCAACGCTTCACTGAGGGAGGGTGTCTTTCCCTCTGCCTTGAAGGAGGCGGTGGTGAGACCCCTCCTGAAGAAACCTGCCTTGGACCCGACCGTGTTAGCTCCAAGGTTGTTGAGAGTGTGGTGGCTCAGCAGGTTCCGCTTTTCCTGGATGAAGTGGACTACCTGGATCCGTACCAATCGGGCTTCCGACCCGGTTACAGCACAGAGACGGCATTGGTCGCGCTGATGGATGATCTCTGGAGGGCCCAGGACAGGGGTTTTCCTCTGTCCTGGTCCTATTGGACCTCTCAGCGGCTTTCGATACCATCGACCATGGTATCCTTTTGTGTCGCCTCCGGGGTTTGGGAGTGGGGGCACTGTTCTTCAGTGGTTCTCCTCCTACCTCTCGGGCGTGCATATCGGTGTTAGTGGGAGGGGTTCTGACCCCAGGGCTCTCTCTTGTGGGGTCCCGAGGGGGTCCTTTCCCTCTCTTATTTAATATCTACATGAAACCGCTGGGTGAGATCATCCGTGGTTTTGGGGTGAAATTCCATCGTGCGCTGATGATACTCAGCTGTACCTTTCCACCCCAGGCCAGATCAGTGATGCCCTCTCCCTGATGTTTGGATGCGGTATGGATCTGGATGAGTAGGAACATGCTCCGACTCAACCCGGCCAAGACTGAGTGGCTTTGCGTATCGGCGTCTCGGCCCAGTCAAGACTGTCCATCCTTGGCCATAGGGGGGGAGGTGTTACCCCCTGTGGATAGGGCGCAGAATCTGGGGTCCTCCTGTACGGCTCGGTTGGAGGAGCAGGTGGGGGCCGTCGCTAGGGGGGCCTTTGCCCAGCTCCGTCTTGTTCGACAACTTCACCCTTTTCTGGACCGGGACGCCCTACGCACAGTTACTCATGCCCTTGTCACCTCGAGACTTGACTACTGCAACGCTCTCTATCTAGGACTGCCCTTGCATACTATCCGGAGATTGCAACTGGTGCAGAATGCGGCCGCTCGGGTGGTGATGGGAGTTACCCGGTTCTCCCATGTTACCCCCTCCTGCGTGGCCTGCATTGGCTGCCGATTAGCTCGGTGAGATTCAAGGTTTTAGTTTTGACATTCAAAGTCCAAACCACATGGGTCCCCAATATTTGAGGGAGCGTCTTCTTCCAATAGCTAGTGCCGGCCGCCCTGTGTGGGCTAATAGGCAAGGACTCGGGTTCCATCGGCGGGTCAATGCCGGCTGGTACTTCCCCGCGACGAGCCTTCTGTTGCGGCCCCCGACCTCTGGAATCAACTGCCTCTGGAGCTCCGTCTGGCCCCTGATCTCCGCACCTTCCACAGCGAATTAAAGACCTGGTTGTTTGACCAACCGGGCTGTGACCCTTCCCTGGGGGAGGGATGGGTTTTTAATGTATTTTTTATTGTCGTGTTTTATATTTGGGCTTGTTTGGTTTTAATGTCTTTTTAAATATTTATTGTTCTGTGTTTTTAGTTGTGAGTCGCCCCGAGTCTTCGGAGATGGGGTGGCATACAAGTTCAAATATAAATAAATAAATAAAATACTTTCTTCATGTGTTCTGATCTGTCACGACTAGGCAAACTATGTTACTGGGGGCTCTTTTTAAGAAGGGAAAGAGCTTTTGCTTGCAACTCAGAGTAAGCTACTCTAATTGGCGGAGCAATAACCAAACAACTATGATCCCTACAGTCACCATAAAATTTTATTTGTCTTTGAAAGAAGATTCTCACTTTCTCCAGCTCAGTATTGGCTTTGACTTCTCTCAAGGAGACAGGATGGTTTACCCTTCCTTTTTTCCGATTAATCCCAATGAATTTCATCAGTATGTGGCTTTAGTTCAGCTGCTCCTGTATTTCCAGTGGAATTGGATCGGGCTTATTCCCTCTGAAAGTGACAGTGGGAAACATTTCATCTCAACTCTGATGCCAATGCTCAAGGAGAAGGAGATCTGCTTGGCCTTCCCTGACATATTCAATTTTGATATTCTTGTCATTAAAGTGGCAGGACCACTTATTTTCAAGATATTCCAGGAAGTTGAAGTGATCACTCTGTTTGGAGACTCCAGTATTATTTCTATGGTATTGCTCTTCCTGCTTGGTTATAGTCAATCCATTTCGTTTTGGAAAGTTTGGCTCCTACCTTCCTTTTGCGATTTTAGTGTGGTGGGATCTAAAGAAATATTGCAATTTAGAAAGTACTTCCATGGGGCTTTGCATTTAAGGGAACGCACGAGGGATCTCTCAGAATTCATCCATTTCCTCCTGTCTTTAGACCCTTTGAATCCAGAAGTAGATGACTTATTCCCACTGTGGTGGGAAAAAATGTTTGATTGTGTCATCCACAAACCAGGAGCGATCCCTAAAATGTGGAAAAAACAATGTACAGGAAAGGAGGATTTGCGGAATCTGCCATCTTATATATTTGAAACAAGCATGACAGGTGAAAGTTACAATATCTACAATTCAGTTTATGCTGTGGCACATGCCCTACATGCAATGTATGGATCAGGAACACGACCGACCATGATGAGGCTTGGAAAGTGGATCTCAAATGTCCAGTCATGGCAGGTAATCTATGTGACTTTTTACTGAGAGAGAAAGCTCTCATATGCATTTCATCAATTAGTGATTAAATGGCTATATGCTACCTTACCAACGGATGTCAAAGCATATAAAAACAGAAAATACTTTTAAAAATGAATTAAATATAAAAGCTTTGTTGAGAAGGGACAGAAGAAGAACAGAGAAGTAAAACAAACAAGATGTCCATAAGACCCATAGAAGAAAGACCTTCCTATAAGATCCTGAAATGTCTTCAACTATTGCCAGAATTTCAGGAGTGTTTCAGGAAAAGGTTTCAGTCCAGAGCAAGATAACAACTTGGGTGTATTTGTGAATGATGTTTCAACTATGGCATTGAAACAAGTCAGTTGAATTTCTAGTCAAAATTCATGCAGAACCATCAATGTTTCCCTTGGTAGGTACCCTGGATACAACCTGGAGAAAGACACTCGAATCATTTTAACCTTGGTTTGTGTTCCTGTAGCTTAGCATCCTACATGACCCCACAACATCAGTTTAGTTTTCCATTTGTTGTACAGTTCAGCTAGTTGTGTGAAGGCAGCCTCTGTAAACTTCAGAGCACACAGCAGTATGCCAAGTGATCCTAATGGGTTTTTGGTCTGAAATTCATCAGAGTTTCAGCATCAGTGGCTAAATGATGGACTTTCCTGGGTAGTGTAGTGACAAAGAAGGGCAGGTACTTTTTTTCACATCATCATCATCTTCTTTTAATGACCACATAATCCCTTGTGGGGTGGAGACTGGGCAACTGAATGGAGCTAGCGGAGTATTTACTGACCAGATGCCCTTCCTGTCACCAATGAGGAGTATTGTTCAGCAGATATATTCTCATTGTGCCCTGAGAGAGAAATATCTGCCTCTACCTTTCATTGAACTCACAGCCTCCTGATTATTAGGCTAGAAATCCAACTCTAGCCCACCGTACCATTCGGTACTTCTTTCTGTATGGTCCCATTAATTCAGACCCAGTTCCTGCATTCAATTCTCTATCAGCTGGAATATCAGTTAGAAAAAGTCAGTGGAGTTGCACACTGTGGTGATAGAAATGATTTAATAATTCCTAAAATGCATTTGTTATATATATGTAACATTTTGGGCCAAAGGAAACATTGAAAAATGTACATAGCCAAATATTGAAGGAGCAAAAGCAAACAATAAAATTTGGTATGTTGGCGTTAAAATCTTTGTATATACGGGTAGGTATCATGCTGATAAAAGGGGCATTGAAGTAGCCATGACACAAATGTCCCAAAATAAAAAGAACCATTTATCATGTTGGGAAAGGAGTCAAATATTTGGTGTTACTCCTTATTTCTCAAATTTCTGCCTAGAAAACTCTTCTAGCTTTTCATCCATACATTCTATCTCTTAAGAGGGTGGTCAATGCAGAATGATAGAAGTCCTAGTGTCTCATTTGTAGCTCTAAGTCAAGGACTCCAATTTCTGAGTGTCTATTTTATTTCAGCTTCTTGATTATTTGAGGAAGATCCAATTCAACAACAGTGCTGGAGATGAAATTTCCTTCTCAGAAGATGGACTGGGATCTGCTGGTTATGATCTTCTCAACTGGGTTCTCCTCCCCAATCGATCTTTTGTCCCTGTGAAAGTTGGACAGATAAATCCCAGGGCTCCCCCAGGCCAGGATTTCACCATTAATTCCAATGCAATCATCTGGGCCACAGAGGTAAGCTGGAATGAAATCCTGCAAATTCAGGAAAAGATTCATTCTCTCTTGGGATTGCCCAACATCCATCTAACTGGCAAACAGATCTATCCAATCAGAAAATGTAGAAGATGTTTTATGAAAAAACTGCTTTGAGTGTAACACATTTGAGGTCTCATTTAGGGCACACCCATTTATCTATCTATCCATACATACATTCATCTATCATCTATCTATCTATCTATCTATCTATCTATCTATCTATCTATCTTTCTATCTGCCTTCTTATCTAATTTTATTTATTTAGTAATCTTATATTTCACCATTCTTACCAATAATGCAATGATAGGCAGTGCAGAAACAATAAAATGATAAATATTATATCATCTATCTGTCTGTCTGTCTTTCTGTCTATCTAATCTATCATATCTATCTATCTATCTATCTATCTATCTATCTATCTATCTATCTATCTATCTACATCATCTAGCTACTTTTATATTTAAACCATCTCATCAATAATGCAACTATAGGCAGTAGGGAAACAATAAAATGATAAATACAAAAAGGCAACTTGAATTAAAGGACATGAAGAAATGGGATTGCCTTCTCTTAATGGCATTTTCAGGATGCCATTAAGAGAAGGCAAGAGTGTTTTCCATGACCATTCTTGTTCAATTGCACCCTCGTGAATCTTTGTTTTAGAAAAGCCATTTAGCTCAATGCCAAAAGCCTTCCTTTGTGTGCCAAATGCCCCAGTAATAATAATCTGTAGCATCTATTGGTGGGTTGAAAGTGCCACTGGCCTACATTCCCCAAGAGCTGTTCCTGGTTTCTTGCAGATCCTGCTGAACTATTTCTTTTAAAGACTTTCTGAAGATTAAAAATATGAACAGGGAAGCGAATAAATGAAACATGTTTATTGTTTAGGCCACCTCAAGCATTTCTCTTTTCTCTTCTAGAAGGTGCCCTTTGCCAGGTGTGGCAGGAAGAGGTGCCAGGCAGGAGAGAGGAGAAGAGTTCCAGAGGGCGAGCAGGTTTGCTGCTACCAGTGTGATGCTTGTCCAGAAGGGACCATTTCTAATCAGACAGGTACAACAAACCTGGGGAATCTGTTTTCATTGTAGATCTTCCTGAGATAGAGAAACTGTGTCTATCAGACCTGATAGTCCCATAGGACCTGTGATGGCTCCCTTCCTTCCTTACTCCCTCACAATCTCTTATTTATAGTTATAGCTTATTTATAGTTATATTTTTTAATAATAGCCATCATTATTACTTATTACTGTATGTATTTATTGGTTTCCTTTTTAATTGTTTGATGCACAGTAAGATATGGATGGTATAGATGGGGCTATACAAATATGATAAATAAAATAAATAAATAGGAACAACTTCAAAAAACCAACCTATCAATCAATCAGAAAAGAACCGGAAAGGACCTTGGAGGTCTTCTAGTCCAAAACCTTTCACCAGCAGGAGACCCTATACCATTTCAGACAAGTGACTGACCAGACTCTTAGATTGCAGGGTAAGAGAAGACTTGGGCTATCACTATGGTTTTTCATAGTCTCGTGATTTATGTTCTTTTGCTACTCTTGCTTGCAATCTTGGAAGGATGACCAGATAAGGATCTCTTGCCTGACATGTCCAAAGGAATGATTTTGTTAAGGCATTGAAATTTAAGAGCTGACCAGTTGCTGGAAGGCTGATGTAATGTAAGGCTGATGCAATGTGAGGCTGATGCAATATAAGGCTGATGCAATAAGGATGAATCATCATAGCATGGGTATTGCCCTTTTAAGATGAAGAATGGATCCACAGAAGATTTACCTCTTTAAGATGTGTGTATTTAAAGGTAGAGGGCATGTTTTCTCTCTCCTTGTATCCGGTATCCATTGCAGAGTTCTCTGTGCAGTGTTGAGAAGATTGATTACTTGTCAGGTATTTGCCTGCCACATATATTTCTGTCTATAACTGTCTTGTAGACAAACCATTGTTAAATGTCTAAGTCTGTGTTTTGCTTCTGGGTTGTCTCATAATAGTAGTCACACTGCAAACACTGACAGTTTTTCATACTGATAAAAAAGAAGGGCCATTTGATTACTTTATGCTTAGGTAGACCAACAAACAAGGTGTCAGCTATGGAATCCATCACTGCCACATAGTTGAAGAAAGTGGGAGGGGTGAAGTCGACTCCGGACTTGCCGTCTGGGCCCCTGCCTATCCCCATTTTTCATTCTTGGACTGTCTGCTGCCCCTCCTTCTTTTACGGCCGCTGCTTTTTCATCTGCCCTGACTCCTCCGTTTGTACTCTGGTGGGTGCAGGGTCATCTATCGGCAGCAGCTGTGGCCCTTAATTTATTCTTGGACCCTTTCCTTCCCCAGGATGTGGTTTTAGGTTGGGCCCCCATTGTAGTGGGAGGACAATGGGTGGACTCAATCCCTCTGTCGTGAGAGGACCTATCAGCTCCAACTTCATTAACCACTGTGGTGTGAGAGCGGTGGGTTGGCCATTTCAACTCTGGTCACCCCCAACAGTTGTGAGAGAGCTGTTGGGGTGTGAAACCTTGTGGATGCTGATACCTGGATCTTTCATCTATACACTTTACATCTGTGTAATATTTGCCATCCTGCCAAATGATTTTTTTCCATCTTATTTCCACCCTTTATTTATTTATTAATTTATTTATTAATGGGACTTATATGCCGCCCCATCTCCGAAGACTCGGGGTGGCTTACAATAAAACAAGCACAATAAATACTTTTAAAAGAATTAAACTAATGGTCCCAATTAATACAAAACTTAAAATCCACCAAAATCTAAAACCATCCCTCCCATGGGTCACAGCCCGGATTGGTCAAATAACCAGGTCTTCAGGTCATGGCGGAAGGTGCGGAGGTCGGGGGCCAAGCGGAGCCCCAGGGGAAGTTGGTTCCAGAGTTCAGGGACCGCGACAGAGTAGGCACATCATCGGGGGACCGCCAGCCGGCATTGCCCGGCTGATGGGACCCCAAGGAGTCCCTGACTGTGACTTCGTACAGGGCAGTTAGTATTCGATGTCGGCAGCAGTCACTCCCTTAAGTAATAAGGACCCATGTCATGTAGGACTTTGTATGTTAAAGTTAAAACCTTGAATCTCACCCGGAGGGCAACTGGCAACCAATGCAGGCAGCGCAGGAGGGGGCTAACATGGGAGAACTGGGAAACTCCCATCACCGCCCAGCGCCGCATTTTGCACCAGCTGCAGTCTCCGGATGGTATGCAAGGGCAGTCCTAGATAGAGAGCATTGCAGTAGTCGAGTCGTGAAGTAACAAGGGCATGAGTGACTGTACGCAGGGCATCCCGGTCCAGGAACGGGCGAAGCTGGTGAACCAGCCGGACCTGGGCAAAGGCCCCCCTGGTGACGGCTCCCACCTGCTCCTCCAACCGGAGCCGCATCCAGGAGGACCCCCAGGTTCCTCGCCCTATCCACAGGGGCAACACCACTCCCCCTATGGTCAACGATGGACATTCTAAGCTGGACTGGGATGCCAGTATGTACAACCACTCAGTCTTGGCCGGGTTGAGTCGAAGCATGTTGCTGTCCATCCAGATTCGTACCGCATCCAGACAGCGAGTCATCACGGAGAGGGCATCACTGATCTGGTTTGGGGTGGAAATATACAGTTGAATATCATCCGCATATTGATGATACCTCACCCCAAAACCACGGATGATCTCACCCAGCAGTTTCATGTAGATGTTAAATAAGAGGGGAGAGGACCGACCCCTGAGGGACCCCACAAGTGAGCCCTTGGGGCCGACCTCTGCCCCCTGCCAACACCGATTGCGACGCGCCAGGTAGGAGCAGAGCCACCGAAGAACAGTGCCCCCACCCCCAACCCCACGAGGCGTCGCAAAAGGATACCATGGTTGATGGTATCGAAAGCTGCTGAGAGGTCTAATAGGACCAGGACAGAGGAAAAACCCCTGTTCCGTGCCCTCCAGAGATCATCCAACAGTGCGACCAATGCCGTCTCCATGCTGAAACCAGGCCGGAAGCCCGATTGGTACGGATCCAGGTAGTCCGTTTCCTCCAGGAAAAGCGGAAATCGCCGAGCCACCACATTCTCAACAACCTTCGCCAAAAAGCGAAGGTTGGAGACTGGACGAAAGTTGTCTAACACGGTCAGATCCAGGGCAGGCTTCTTCAGGAGGGGCCTCACCACCGCCTCCTTCAAGGTGGAGGGAAAGACACCCTCTCCCAAAGAAGCGTTGACAACTTCCCGGATCCAGCCGCAGGTGACCTCCCTGGCAGCATAAGCCAACCAGGAGGGGCATGGGTCCAACAAACATGTGGTGGAACTCAGGCACCGCATAATCCCATCCACTTCATCCTCAGAAATGTGATCATCCTTTATCCTTTATGAAATGTGATCTATTGTTTTATGTATGTTTACTCATTGTCGGAGTTATGGGCCCTCAAGACTGTTCCCTTGTCTTTGAGGTGGCCCACTGGGTTATCAAGAGCCTACCTTAAGGACGGATCCTGGGATCCCGAGAGGTGGCATGGCGCAACCAAGGGGTTAAATTTCAATAATGTTTTTAAGGGACTTCTAAATTTTTTAATTCGATGTTTTAATGGGATAGGGAGGGGGGAGGGATATCAACTTCCGACACAAAATTTGGGTTTGTCCAGGCCGGAAATGGGTCTCGTTGCAGGGGGGCTGGGTGAGGGGGCCCTGGGGTCCATTGGGGGTAGGGCAGGATTGGCAATTCCTAGGCTGATCGGACATGGCAGGAGGGGACGAGACAGAGGGCCAAATTATGTTCTGGGAGCGCGTGCCCTCTGTTTATGAGTGGTGACGCACTCTGACCCGCAGATCTCTACCCGCTCCCCTGGGGTTTTGGGAGGTGTGGCCCCTGGGCTTAGGCTGGTATATGTAAATGCCAGGTCTGTAGCCAATAAGTCATCCCTCCTCTGTGAACGTATTGAGGAGGCTGCGGTCCTGGCATGCATTATGGAGACCTGGTTGGGACTGGAGGGAGGTGTCCCTCTGTGTGATTTATGTCCCCCAGGTTTCCGAGTGCTGCACTGGTCACGAGCCCAGGGAAGGGGTGGAGGGGTGGCCATAGTTATTAGGGAGACCCTGTTTCCAAGGGAGGTGACTGTCTTGCAGATAGGTGGGTGTGAGTCCCTCCTACTGAGGTTGGGCCCAGGGGGTCAGTTGGGTTTGTTGCTTACGTACCTGTCCCCCAGCTGCATAGCGACGGCCCTTCCCGAGCTGCTTGACACCCTCTCGGAGGTGGCGATGGAGTTCCCCAAGCTCATGGTTCTGGGGGATTTCAATTTGCCCTCTCTGGGGGAGGCATCGGGGTTGGCTTGGGAGTTCATGGCATCCATGGCAGCCATGGACCTGACCCAGGTGATTCAAGGACCTACTCACGAGGGAGGGAACATGCTCGACCTTGTTTTTGTCTCGGGGCAGTGGTGTAGTGATCTTGCGGGGGTGTCACCGGTTACCCAACCCCTATCATGGACAGATCACTAACTCCTGTGGCTGGTCTTCCAATTGGCTGTCCCTCACTGCTGGGATGAGGAGCCAATTTGATGGTTCTGCCCCAGGCGCCTGATGGATCCAGAGAGATTTCAGATGGTGCTGGGGTTCTTGCCCACTTCCCTTGACCACAGCCCGGCCGAGACTTTGGTGGCCGCCTGGCAACAGGCAGCCTTGGCAGTGCTCGACTGGGTTGTCCCCTTGCGGCCACTTCCCCACCGTAGATCCCAGTTAGCCCCCTGGTTTTCCAAGGAGCTCCGGGGGATGAAGCATCAGAGAAGGTGCCTAGAGAGCAGGTGGAGGATGAGCCGCTCCGAATCTGACTGTGTCCAGTTAAGAGCCTATATTAGGACTTACCTGGAAGCGATTAGAGTGGCAAGGTGTACCTACTTCTCTGCTCTCATTGCATCCACAGATGATCGCCCGGCTGCCCTGTTCAGGTTCACTCACTCCCTCCTGCATTTAGAGGTGAGGGGGGACCCTTTGCAGGGCAGAGCAGAGGAATTTAGTCAGCATCTGGCGGATAAGGTCGCTCAGATTCGGGCCGGCTTGGACTCTGACTGGCAGCGGTCAGATGGTGGGGTGACGACAAGCCTGGCTAATTCTATTTGGGTTGAGTTTGACCCTGTTTCCCTGGATGAAGTGGACAGGATCATGCGGAGGTTGTCTTCCACCACATGTTTATTGGACCCGTGTCCTTCCTAGTTGGTTTATGCCTCCAGGGAGGTTACAGGTGGCTGGCTCCAGGCAGTTGTCAACACCTCCTTGAGTGAGGGAGCTTTTCCTGCTGCCTTGAAAGAGGCGGTGGTGAGACCCCTCCTCAAGAAGCCTGCCTTGGACCCAGCCATTTTGAACAACTATCGTCCAGTCTCCAACCTTCGCTTTTTAGTGAAGGTTGTTGAGAGCGTGGTGGTTCAGCAACTTCCATTGTTCCTGGAGGAAGCTGATTATCTAGATCTGTACCAATCGGGCTTCAGGCCCAGAGACAGCACAGAGACAGCATTGGTCGCACTGATGGATGATCTCTGGAGGGCTTGGGACAGGGGTTTTTCCTCTGTCCTGGTCCTTTTAGATCTCTCAGTGGCTTTTGATACCATTGACCATGGTATCCTACTGCGGCGGCTCCAGGGGTTGGGAGTGGGGGGCACCATTTTACAGTGGTTCTCCTCCTACCTCTCGGGCTGCTCGCAGTCGGTGTTGGCAGGGGAGCAGAGATCGGCCCCGAGGCCCCTCACTTGTGGGGTGCTGAAGGGGTTGGTTCTCTTGCCTCTCCTGTTTAACATCTACATGAAACCGCTGGGTGAGATCATCCATGGTTTCGGGGTGAGGTATCACCAATATGCAGATGATACCCAGCTTTACATCTCCACCCCAAACCATATCAGTGATGCTCTTTCCGTGATGTCCTGGTGCCTGGATGCGGTGCAGATCTGGATGGGGAATAACAGGCTCCGACTCAACCCGGCCAAGACTGAGTGGCTGTGCGTACTGGCATCTCGGTTTTCTCAGGATGTACCATCTTTGGTCATGGGGGGAGAGGTGTTGCCCCCCGTGGACAGGGCATGGAATCTGGGCATCCTCCTGAACTCACAGCTCAGTTTGGAGGAGCAGGTAGGAGCTGTGGCTAGGGGGGCATTTGCCCAGGTTTGGCTGGTTCGCCAGCTTGGCCCTTACCTGAGCCGAGATGCCCCACGAACAGTCACTCATGCGCTCGTCACCTCCCGAATTCACTACTGCAATGCTCTCTACATGGGGCTGCCCTTGCAGACTACCCGGATGTTGCAGCTGGTGCAGAATGCAGCCGCGCAGGCTGTAATGGGGGTGCCCCGATACTCCCATGTTACACCCCTCCTGCGTGACCTGCATTGGTTGCTGGTTGCCTTCCGGGTTAGTTTCAAGGTGTTAGTAACAACTTATAAAGTCCTAAATGGCTTGGGTCCAGGGTACTTGTGGGAACGCCTCCTGCCAGCATCACATTCCAATCGCCCAGTACTCTCCCATAGGCAGGGCCTCCTTGGGATACCGTCGGTTAGGCACTGTCGACTGGCGGTGCCCAGGGGTAGGGCCTTTTCTGTGGGAGCACCCACCCTATGGAAACAACTCCGCATGGACCTCCGTTTGGCCCCTGATTTCCGCTCCTTCCACTGGGACCTGAAGACCTGGTTGTTTCAACAGGCCGGTCTGGACTGACTTTGGGGGTGTGGGTTGTTTTTATTTGTTTTAATTTAAATTTTAATGATTGATTAGGCTTGTACTGGTTTAATGTTTTTTATTGTAATTGTATTGGGTTTTTATTGTTCACCACCCTGAGTCCTTAGGGAGAGAGGGCGGCATACAAGTCTAATAAAATAAATAAATAAATAATAAATAAATGTTAATTGAGTAGCTCTTAGTAGACAAAATATATCATTTTGATAGTTCAAGGTTACAGAGTGTGGTGCAGAAAGAATTAAGACTTACTTTGGGATTGGTGCATGTGATCTGGTGAAGGAAGAGGGGATGGGTTGTAGCTTGGGACTTTATGTGGAAGCCAGGAAAATTTAGTTCTGGATTTCCCCAGTATGTGCCAGGTACTGTTCTAATAAAAGTACTGTGAGATGGCATGTGTCTTGGAGTTGGAGTTTACCTGGAATGCTGACACAAGGAAACCAGGATTCTACATTTTGTTGGGCTTGTTAATGATATTTGCGGGACCATCTACTGCCAGCAACAATTTCCCTGCGCCCCGTGCGCTCCCACAGACAGGGCCTCTTCGGGGCCCATCAGCCAGACAGTGTCACCTGGTGACCACCAGGGGGAGGGCCTTTTCTGTGGGAACACCCACCCTGTGGAATCAGATGCCCTTGGAGCTGCGGGTGGCCCCTTACCTTCAATCCTTCCATTGCGACCTGAAGACATGGTTTTTCCAACAGGCAGGCCTGGACTGAGGGGGGAGGTGGGGTTTTATTGGTTGTTATTGTATATTGGTTGTTGTGAGTTTTAAATAATTGTTTGGGATCCTTATTTAGTAATTTTTTAATAATTTTAAATTTTTGTATTGTATGTTTTTATGGTTGTGAGCCGCCCTGAATCCTTCGGAAGATAGGGCAGCATATAAATCCCTAAATAAATAAATAAATAAATAAGTAAGTAAATATTTTGCTTCAACTGTGGGAAACACCAATAAAGAAGACACAAATCAGGAAAGCCAGGAAACTAAAGCAAACAAACTGGTATATCTTTTATGCACTGTGACTTTCCCAACAATACATGTGGAAGTAGGGCAAGAGAAATAAATGGCTGGAATAATAACCAGGGAAAAAATATTGGCTTTCATTAAATGCATTGTGATAATCTAAAAATTTTGTTCCTAGATAAAGCATAGTACAGGGTGAATATATTTAAAACTAGTTTGCCTCATATTCAAAAAAGAATATCAGAATATAGAGATGGATTGTGGTATCCAAAATCAAATTGTATTGGATTTTTTTGGGGGTGGGGGTGGGGAGAGTCACAGCAAGAACTAACTACAATGAAAATATATACAAACTGCAATGAAAATATAAAATATCTACCCTCTCTTCCTTCTCCTCCATTTCCACCCTCCCCTTCCCCATTTCTGTGGATTTGACCAAAGGGGGAATGAGGAATTCCTTCCCTGATTCAGTGAGATTTCTGCAAATGGATGTGCTTTGTGAGGATTTATAACTCTAAAGAAATGTAGAAGTTACATCCAGCACTAATTATCCTCACATGCTCCATGTTGTGAATCATCCCCCAACCTTTGTAGGGAAATCTCTCCTCTGAAAGGAGGAAGAAAAACAGAGCACCTCTGCATATGGGCCGGGAAGCAGAGATCTTCATAATGGAAGATGCAGCTGAAGAAACTAAACAAAGATTTTGATTTCAGATGCAGCCCACTGTGACCCGTGCCAAGAAGACCAATACACAGATAAGGACAAGGACTACTGCATTGCCAAGAAGCTCCACTTCCTTTCCTATCAAGAGACCCTGGGATACACTTTTGCATTTCTTTCTCTCTTTTTCACTTTCATCACATCAGCAATCTTGGTGGTTTTCCTTAAACATCATGATACACCAATTGTCAAGGCCAACAACCGAGATCTCACGTACATCCTCCTGGTTTCCCTCCTGCTCTGCTTCCTCTGCTCCTTCTTCTTTCTTGGTCGACCCAGGAAGCTCACCTGTCTCTTCCGACAAACTACTTTTGCCATTCTCTTTGCCCTTGCAGTTTCCTCTGTCTTGGCAAAAACTATCATGGTGGTTCTGGCCTTCATGGCCACCAAACCAGGCAACAAGACAAGAAAACTCTTGGGGAAACCACTGACCAACTCCATTGTCATAGGCTGTCCCCTGATCCAAGCAGTTCTTTGTGCCACCTGGCTTGTCACCTCTCCCCCATTTCCCAACATGGATTTCCACACCTTGGTAGGAGAGACCATCTTGGAATGTAATGAAGGCTCAGCTTTGATGTTTTATGCTGTCCTTGCTTACCTGGGTTTCCTGGCCCTCATTAGTTTCACGGTGGCCTTTCTGGCTAGGAAATTGCCCGACAGCTTCAATGAAGCCAAGTTCATTACTTTCAGCATGCTGGTCTTTTGCAGTGTTTGGATCTCATTCCTTCCCACATACCTGAGCACCAAAGGGAAGTCCATGGTGATTGTGGAGATCTTCTCCATCTTGACCTCCGGGGCTGGTCTGTTGGCCTGCATCTTTGTCCCCAAATGCTTCATTATTTTATTCAGACCCCATCTTAATTGCAGGGAAAATATGATAAGAAACAAGAATATCTAACTAATACAAGGGTAGGCCACATTGATATTTGTCTTTGAGAGTTCATGAAATGGACTTTACATTTCTAAAAACAAAAAAACATGAAACAGGGTTTTGACTATTTAATAATTATTTATCTAGTTACAACGTACTGCTCGTCAGCAACAATTACCTAGCCTTTTCTTTTCAATGTCTTCCAGTTATTCCCAGTGAAGCCCAGTGTCTTGCATGGAAATAAAGCCTGTTGTTAAAGATGTCTATCTTATTTTATGGTGTGCATCTTCTCATGGTGTTCCTTTTAATAGAAATGTTTAACATGTTTGTGTTTTAAAGTGTTAGGTTCACTATCAAGGTTTTGGAGAAGGTATATTTCCATAAATCCCTAGGGCTTTGTATAACCGGAACAACCGTAGCTTCTAAGTGGACTTCAAGGGCAGCCCAATGGGGAGAATGTTACAATACTCCAAATGGGAATTGACCAAGGCATGACTGACACTGAGTAGAACCAGAAGTCCAGGATATGATGCAATTAGCATGCTAATCATACTGCAACCTTGTCATTAAATGGTCTCACCCAGGATTATAATGTGGTTGTAGAAGGAAGATGAGGGACATGAGTCCTAATGCACCTCACACTTCAAGGGCTAAGGCTGAATTATTCTTCTCAATGAACTGGAACTGGCTGTGTAGAAAAAAGGAAAACCACTGCAAGACAGTGCTTATCTCTCCCACCCACCGAATCAGGACCAAATGATACCGTTGTCAATGCTATTGAAAACCGCTGAAAAATCTGGGAGAGTCAGGATAATGGCACCTCTCTTGTCCCAAGACCTGCAAAGTGATGACCAAGCATGACCAGTGGTCTGAGTCCAGACTGAAAAGGAGCCACAAAATGGTGCGTCTAATCACACTTGGCCAAATAATGTATACAGTTCAGTTCTATTCTGTTCTGTTCTGTTCTGTTCTGTTCTATTCAGTCCAGTCCAATCGAATCCAATCCAATCCAATCCAATCCAATTCCATTCCATTCCAGAGTTGTCTGCGCATGCCCAAGATGGCAGCTCGGCGTTGAGTAAGCTCTTGGGCATCGGAGGTTTTTGGACTGCTGTTTGAGAGAGAGGTCATTTGGCCGTTGTTCGTTTCCCTCGGAGTTGTCCGAGGAGGGTCGGGAGACGCCGCTGAAGCGTTTTTGGCTGAGTTTCGGCCAGTGGCTCAGCGGCGGTAGACTTTTTCCTCGCGGCCGTCACATCGGCCGATGGATTTCCAGCTCAGCTGGAGGCTTAGTGTTATTGCCGCTTGCCTCATGGAGCCTGGAGCCTGGAGCCAAGGAAGTTCTGGTGCCCTCACCCTTGCCAACGACTGCGGGTCCGAGGCGGCCACCAGCAACGGCCGTCAGCTGGTTTGGGCTGGCGACGTGCTTGGTGGTGCGGAGCTCCAGCTGCAGCGGCTGCAGCGATTGGCGGTGGCGTGGAGGCCCATCAGCGGTGGCTGCAGCAATTTGGGGCTTGGCCGCGGCAGTGGCGGTGGCGATCCTGCATTATGGAAAATGACTGCGGGAGCGATGGCCTACTGCGTTGTGGCAATGGTGGCAATGGTGAAGAGGTCTGACGAGGGCACTGGGAGCAATGGCCTGCGGGTCCTTCCCCCCTCTGTTGCCTGTTAGTGGGGGTAGCACTTTTGCTGGGGTCCAAATTTTCGACTCATCCTCGGCGTGCTGCCCCCCCTCCCCCCTCAGAAGTGAGAGTTCTGGGAGGATAAGATCGCCGGAGCGGGTTGTAGGCCTGCAGACCTGGAGAGCCTGAAATGAAGGTATTCGCGACCACGGTCTGGGCCGGGTGAGTCGGTGCTGTTCTGGATGGGGTTGTGGGTTGAGATTTCAGCGGAGACCACCCCCAGGGAGGGACGGCACCATGGCTCTGGACCCATGGCCGTGGCTGATCCATGAATCCTGGACTGTTTCCGGACTCTTGTGGCCTTGGCCATCCTATGTTTTTCATAGGTTCCATCCTTGGTCATCGTCTCCTCGTCTGTTTAAGTCATCTTTCTGTCATTTAACGTTATTCTGGACTTCCCTTGGTACTATGGAGGATGCCTGGCTTATTTATGTCATCTACCCAGGCATCCACTCAGACCTTTATCCAGCTTCCTCTCTCTGGGGCCTGACTACTCTCCATTGCAGTGAGAGGGCAATGGATGGTTTTTACCCCCCTGCGGTGGGAGAGCAGGGGGTTGTTATGGACCTTTTCCATAAGTCACTGGGGTGGGAGACCAGTGACTGGACTATTTTGACTCTGGCCATCGGCAGCTGTGAGAGAGCTGTTGATTATGGATTGTCCCGGACCATCATCGTCAGGCCCCTTGCACTGCATTTATTCCATCTTTGCAGTTACTTTCATCCAGTCTATAGCTTTTTATGTCGATCTGCCCTTGAATGTGTATACTATGCTTGTTTACTCTCCACTCGAACTACGAGCCCTCCAGGCAGTTCCCCTGTCTGTGAAGTGGCCTTATGGGCTGTCAAGAGCTTACCTTGATGACAGATCCTGGGATCCCGAGAGGTGGCATGCTGCGACCAGGGGTTTATATTCTAAATTTGGTGTTAAGGGGAAACTTTTAAGCTTTTTAATTGGCTGTCTTAAGGGGTTAGGGAGGGGGGTTGATGGGTCTTTTCACAGCCCGGTGCATGGTGGGGGGGGGGCAGGGGTTGAGGGCCGGCGGAGCCCGGAGGGGTGAGGTGGGGACCGCGATTCCCAGGGTGGTTGGGGTTGGTAGGAGATGTCAAGGGATAGGGCCATATCATGTGTTGGGAGCCCGCACCCGCCATCTTTGTGCGGTGGCACGCTCCGACCCTATGGCTTCCTCCCTAGGGGGCATGGGAACTGGGACCCCTGGGCTTAAACTGGTGTACTTTAATGCCAGGTCCGTGGCTAATAAGTCCACCCTCCTCCGTGAGATCATTGAGGAGGAGGCTGCGGACCTGGCTTGCATCACCGAGACCTGGTTGGGCCCAGAGGGTGGTGTCCCTCTGGTTGAATTATGCCCTCCAGGTTTTTGGGTTGTGTACCGGCCGCGGGCCCAGAGTAGGGGTGGTGGGGTGGCTGTGGTTATCCAGGAGGCCTTGTTTCCAAGGGAGGTCACTGTTTCAGAAATAGGCGGGAGTGAGACCCTCCTCCTGAGGTGGGGGCCTAATGGTCGGGTGGGCTTGCTGCTTGCATACCTTTCTCCCAGCTGTGTGACAGCAGCCCTGCCTGGGCCTCGACGCTCTCTCGGGGGTGGCGGTGGAGTTCCCGGACCTTATAGTCCTGGGGGACTTCAACTTGGCTTGCCTGGGGGGAACGTCGGGATTGGCCCGGGAATTCATGGCTTCTATGGAAGCCATGGGCCTGACCCAATTTATCTCAGGCCCGACTCATGAGGGGGAAAACACTCTTGACCTAGTTTTTGTTTCTGAGCAGTGGCGTAGTGACAGAGGGCAAGCCATTGTTACGGCTTTGCCTGTTCCATGGTCTGATCACTATCTCCTACGGCTGGTCTTCCAACAAGCTGCCCCCCACTGCTGAGACGAGGAGCTGCTTAGATGGTTTCGCCCTAGGCGCCTTATTGATCCAGAGAGGTTCCAGGCGGAGCTGGGGTCTCTTCCCTCTTCCCTTGCCCACAGCTCTGTCGAGGATCTGGCGCTTGCCTGGCAACAGGCCGCATCGGACGCCCTCGACACGGTTGTCCCCATGCGACCCCTCATGCGTCGTGGATCCCGGATGGCCCCCTGGTATTCAGAGGAACTCCGGGAGATGAAGCGCCGTTGGAGGGGCTTAGAGAGCAGCTGGAGGTCCACCCGCTCCCAGTCCGATCGAGCCCAGCTAAGAGCCCATATTCGGACTTACCTGGTAGCTATGAGGGAGGCGAGAAGGTCTTATCTCTCCACCCTCATAGCATCCGCAGATAATCGCCCAGCCACCCTGTTTCGGGTTACTCGCTCCCTCCTTCGTCCGGAGGGGTGTGTGGACCCGTTGCGGGGAAGAGCCGAGGAGTTTGTTCAACATCTGTCGGATAAAATCGCTCAGATTCGGAGCGGGTTGTCCTCTGTTTTGCAGTGGTCTGAGGAATGGGATACAGGCAGTCTGGCCAATGTGATTTGGGATGAGTTCGATCCTGTTTCTGAGGATGAAGTGGACAGGATCATGCGGCGGCTGAGCTCCACCACATGTTTGTTGGACCCGTGCCCCTCCTGGCTGGCTTATGCCACCAGGGAGGTCACCTGCAGTTGGCTCCAGGCAGTTGTCAATGCTTCATTAAGGGAGGGTGTTTTTCCCTCTGCCTTGAAGGAGGCGGTGGTGAGACCCCTCCTGAAGAAGCCTGCCCTGGACCCGACCGTGTTAGATAACTTTCGTCCAGTCTCCAACCTTCACTTTTTGGTGAAGGTTGTTGAGAGTGTGGTGGCTCGGCAGTTTCCACTTTTCCTGGATGAAGCGGACTTCCTGGATCCGTATCAATCGGGCTTCCGGCCTGGTTTCAGCATGGAGACGGCATTGGTCGCGCTGATGGATGATCTCTGGAGGGCCCAGAACAGGGGTTTTTCCTCTGTCCTGGTCCTATTAGACCTCTCAGCAGCTTTTGATACCATCGACCATGGTATCCTTTTGCGACGCCTCGAGGGGCTGGGAATGGGAGGCACCGTGCTTCGGTGGTTCGCCTCCTACCTCTCGGGGCGGTCACAATCAGTATTGGCCAGGGGGTTGCAGTCGACCCCGAGGGTGCTCTCTTGCAGGGTCCCTCAGGGGTCGGTCCTCTCCCCCCTGCTATTTAACATCTATATGAAGCCGCTGGGTGAGATCATCCATGGTTTCGGGGTGAGATTCCATCAGTACGGGGATGACACCCAGCTGTACATCTCAACCCCGAACCAAATCAGCGATGCCCTCTCCCTGATGACCCAGTGTTTGGATGTGGTACAGATTTGGATGAGCGGGAACATGCTTCGACTCAACCCGGCCAAGACTGAGTGGCTGTGCAAACCGGCATCTCGGCCCAGTCAGGATTATCCATCTTTGGCCATAGGGGTAGCGGTGTTGCCCCCTGTGGATAGGGCGTGGAACCTGGGGGTCTTCCTGGACGTACGGCTCCGGTTGGAGGAGCAGGTGGGAGCCGTCGCCAGGGGGGCCTTTGCCCAGCTCCGCCTTGTTCGTCAACTACGCCCTTTTCTGGACAGAGATGCCCAGCGCACAGTCACTCATGCCCTTGTTACCTCTAGACTCAACTACTGCAACGCTCTCTATCTAGGACTGCCCTTGCATACCATCCAGAGATTGCAACTGGTGCAGAATGCGGCGGCGCGGGTGGTGATGGGAGTTCCCCAATTCTCCCATGTTACCCCCCTCCTGCGCTGCCTGCATTGGTTGCCAATTGCGCTCCAGGTGAGATTCAAGGTTTTAGTTTTAACATACAAAGTCCTTCATGTCATGGGTCCTCAATATTTAAGGGAGCGACTCCTGCCGACATCGAATGCCAACCGCCCTGTGCGAGCACATAGGCAAGGAATCCTTGGGGTCCCGTCCCCTGGCCAATGCCGGCTGGCGGTTCCCCGATGATGAGCCTTTTCTGTCGCGGCCCCTGAAATCTGGAACCAACTCCCCTTGGGGCTCCGCTTGGCCCCTGATCTCTGCACCTTCCGCCATGATCTGAAGACCTGATTATTCGACCAATCCGGGCTGTGACCCTTTGTGGGTGGGGTGGTTTTATGCTTTTAGTATTTAACTTTTGGGCTTGTTAGTTTAATTTTTTCTTAACTATTTATTATTGTATATACTGTTGATGTTTTTAGCTGTGAGCCACCCTGAGTCTTCGGAGATGGGGCGGCATACAAGTCCCAAAAATAAATAAATAAATAAATAAATAAATAAATAAATTCCTATACAATACAGCACAGCACAGAACAGCACAGCACAGCACAGTACAATACAATACAATACAATACAATACAATACAATACAATACAATACAATATAATCCACTCTGAAAGACACATATGGAATTCCCCTAACCCAGGGACCCACAACTTGTGGGCCATGGGGAGTTGTGAGCCACATGCCTGCATAGCAAAAAAGGGGTGGTTTTCAAATGTGGTGCACACACAGGCTCACCGAACTGGTTGTTACACCGGTTGAATCCCACCCCTAGCCATATGCCTGCATAGTTGCAAGAGAGAAGAACAATAGTGAGTGAAGGGTGTGTTTCTCCCACTTGTTTCCACCCAGAGCAAGATAACAGCTTGGTTGTGTTTGTGAATGATATTTCAACGATGGTGTTGAAACAAGTCAGTTGAAGTCCTAGTCAAAATTCATGCAGAATATGATAAGACAACAAATAGATCTGAAACCTGAGATATTTTTATTGGGCATGATACCAGGAAATTACAATAAGGGTAACACATGCTACACCACTGGTGGGATTCAAAATTTTGTACTACTGTTTCTGTGGTGCAGCTTGGTGGGTGTGGCTTGGTGGGTAGGGCAGGGGAAGATTACTGCAAAATCCCATTCCCTCCACTAACCTGCTTTACAGCTCCGTTCTCCTGTGCGGGCCAACCAAAGAAGACCCAGCCAATCAGCTGGCATTTGGGAGGCAGAGAATAGATGGGGGAGGGGCCATTCAGGTGATAATTGCCAGTTCTCTGAACTACTCATAATTTCTGCAACTGGTTCTCCAGAACTAGTCAGAACCTGCTGAATACCACCTCTGTTCTACACATCCTAACAGCAGCTAGAATTGCATATGCACAATGTTGGAAAAATCCAGAAATCCCCGCAGATGATATTATTTATTATTTATTTATTTATTTATTCGACTTATATGCCCTCTCCAAAAGGACTGGGCGCTAAAAATACAACAATAAATAAATTAGTTAAAAGCATATTAAACAGATTAAAGCCGAATTAAAGTTAAAACCCCATAGTTAAAATAAAACTGACCCCCAGAGAATCAGCACAGCCCAGATTGTAAAAAGAGCCAGGTCTTCAAATCGTGGCAGAAGGTGTGAAGATCGGGGGCCAACCGGAGCTCCAGCGGAAGAAGATTCCACAGAGTGGGAGCCGCCACAGAGCAGGCCCTCCCCCGGGTTGCCGCCAAGCGACATTGAGTCACAGACGGCACCCCAAGGAGACCCCGTCTGTGCACCCGTACAGGGCGGTTAGTATTTGATGTTGGGAGGAGTCGTTCTCGTAAATAACCTGGACCTATGCCATGCTGGACTTTGAACGTTAATACCAAAACCTTGAATCTCACCCAGAGGGCAACTGGAAGCCAATGTAGGCTGCGCCGGAGGGGTGTAATATGGGAGTATCGGGAGGCTCCCATCACTACCTGTGTGGCCACATTCTGCACCAGTTGATATTATAATCAAAAAAGATTCTGGAATGTGCAGAGATGGATAGGTTAACTCTGAAAATGAAAGGAAAAGAAGATTCGTACTACTTCATAACATGGGAACTATTCTATAAGTGGTTAAATGACAAATATTGAGGTTAGAGGAGTGGAATTAGGTGAAATGTGATTTATAGGAGATAGAAAAACAGATGAGTAAATATTTCTTTTTTTTTTTATAAAAGGTTTTATTTTTCCAAAAACACAAACATAACAAACAAACATACAACACATAGATCCATATCAATTTCAAGTATGTCGGTCGGTCAAAAGTCACAGTGCCTTCCCCTCATTATTCATACTCAATATTTCAAAAAGGATAAACTATAATCATTATTATTAATTCTTTATCATATTATAATCTCTAATTGTTTCAACAGTTCTATCAAACTTTATATTCCCAAAGATATATTACCAAACTTTTTTATCTAACCATTGATAAAACATATTCCATATCTTATAAAACTGCTTTTCTTCTTGATCCCTAATTTCAAATGTTAATCTACTCATTTCGGCACAATCCAAAATCTTCTTAATCACTTCCTCCTGCATAGGTGTCTTGTCATTTCTCCAGTTTTTAGCAAATACAATTCTAGCGGCTGTCAGTACATTAACAATCAAATATTTCAGTTCTTTGTTAAATGTCTCTGGTACAATTCCCAACAGGAATATCTCAGGTTTCAAGTCTATATGTTGTTGTGTCATTTTTTCCAACCACATGTGGATTTTAGTCCAGTATCTTTTAGCATCAACGCAAGTCCACCACATGTGGTAGTAGGAGCCAGGTATCTGATGACATTTCCAACACTTATCCGATTTATCCTTGAACATTCTTGCAATCCTTCTCGGGGATAGGTGCCACCTGTAAAACATCTTATACAAATTTTCTTTATATGCAGTTGACATTGTCATTTTATAATTCTGATCCCACTGTTAAGTTTGCATGAAGAGTCAGACGCGAGGAGTTCCAGCAAAAGACTTTATTAGTGACTACAGCTCGAATGGACCCGTCCTGGCTTGGCTACGGCTGCTTCTTATAGCCTGCAGCCGTAGCTGCCAGCCAATAGGAGTGCAGGGATTCTTCCCGCACTATTTAAACCAATACCATTTGACATTTTACAAGAACAGTTCAAATAAACCAATAACATTCAAACCTACATACATAACACCCCTCCCCACTAGGTTCAGTCCAAACCCCAACCTATCTAATGTATTCCTTTAAATAGGTGGGGCTCTTGCGTGTACGTTGAGACCTTCGTGGTTCAGAAGTTTTAACGTTCTCACCCAGTGAGAGGGGAAATGTGTCTGCTGACATTTCCCTGTTGGGACTACCTGTGAAAGGAGACCCTGTTGAATTGTTAGAATCTGGTCTCTCCTCCCAACCCATCTCCATTCCAATGTCAGCACCCAAGTCAGGTAGTGATGTGCAATCTTCCACTTCTAAGGATGGATCTTGGCTTTGTGACAGGGTTCGGATGGTTCCTGTGCAATGGCTCGTTACACATGGGGTTGATTCCTGTTTGCTGATTTTCCTCCTGTTCCCCCTTCCCCTAGAAGAAACATCAGGTGAGGGACCTAGAGGGAGACAGGGCGATGTTCTTGAGGGACCCTGGATCTAAGTTGGTCAATGTGCCTGCTCCAGAGAGGCCATCCTCTGTTTGTACCCTGTAAGAACGAGGGCCTGTGATGTGAGTTATTTCAGCAGGAATCCACAAAGGGTCACCTAGAAGGTTCCTAGCATAGACAGAATCTCCCACACTAAAAGACGAACTTTGGAAGTGGAATCCAGTGGTGCGTTGGGTGCGTAAGTGGGATGAAGGCGGTCAAGGGAAGACCTAAGTTTCCTGCCCATCAACAACTCTGCTGGGGACAAGTTAGTTGATGGGCTAGGAGTGATGTGTTGAACACTAAGAAGCTTTTCAAGCTTCTCAGTGATGTCCCCAGGACCCAGCTGCTGAAGCTTCTCTTTGGTAAAGCGTACCATGCGTTCAGCCCGGCCGTTGGCCGAAGGGTGCCCAGGGGCAGTGAGGGCATGTCTGATGCCCTGTTGAGCTAGAAAGGATTCAAAAATGTTAGATGTGAATTGAGGGCCATTGTCAGAGACAAGGACATCTGGTAACCCATGGGTTACAAACAATTTTCTGAGCTGCTTGATGACAGCCTCAGTTGTAGTGGATGTCATGGGAATTACCTCTAGCCATTTAGAGTATGCATCTACTAGCACTAGAAAAAGTGTGCCCTCTTGTAGGGCCTGCAAAATCAATGTGGATTCTAGACCATGGCCCCTAGGACATTCCCATTCCTGTGTGGGGGCGTGAGGTGGGGCAGGCCTGACTACCTGGCAATTGGGACAAGATGCTACCCAGTTTTCAACCATTTGTCAATACCTGGCCACCATACATAACTCCTGGCCAAACCTTTCATCCTTACAATCCCAGGATGACCCTCATGTAACATTTCCAAAACCTCCCTTTGCAGTTTTGCAGGAATAACCACCCTGTTACCCCACAAAATACATCCTCTTAATACAGATAATTCAGTTTGCCTGGACTTAAAAGGTTGGGCAAGGTGAGGTAGATCTTGAAGAGGCCAACCTTTCTTAATCCAGCCCATAACAGGTGCCAACACAGCATCCTTGGTAGTTTCTTTGGCAATCTCAGCAGCATGGACTGGAAGCTTAGCAACGGTCTCCAGGAAAAAGGTGTGAGTTTCAAGTTCAAAGTCCTCCTTGTGGCAAGGTAGTGGGCAACGACTCAGTGCATCAGCATGTCCAATGTCCTTGCCAGGCCTGTGAATCAGTTTGTAGGAATAGGCTGCAAGAAATTCAGTCCACCTCAGCATTCTTGGTGACAGGATGTTAGGTGTAGGTTTGTCTCCTGCCACAATGCCTAGTAAAGGTTTGTGATCTGTAACAATGGTGAATGACCTGCCATACAGATATTCATGAAATTTCTTAACAGCTGCAACAACTGCTAAAGCCTCCTTGTCCAATTGGCTATAATTCCTCTCTGCTTTGGACAGCGTGCGAGAGTAAAATGCAATTGGGGCTTCCCGTCCATTGGGAAGCCTGTGACTCAGAACCCCCCCCCCCCCTCCAAAAGGGGATGCATCACAAGTCAGAACAACAGGTAAATTCTCAGAGAATTGTATCAACACAGCATCAGACGTGATTAGTCTCTTAATACTGTTAAATGCTGACTGTTCCTTCCCCCCAGATCCAAACAGCATTCTTATCAAGTAGGCGATGTAAGGGTTCAGCAATAGATGCTTTGTGAGGTAGAAACATGTGGTAAAAGTTAATAAGGCCAAGGAAGGCCTGCAAATCTGCCTTGCATCGAGGTTTAGGGGCTTCATTGATTGCTTTAACCTTGGCATCAGTAGGATGGATGCCATGCTTGTCAATCATATACCCCAGGAACTCAACTCTGTCTGTTTTGAGTGTGCATTTGTCTTCCTTGACTTTTAAACCCGCTTTTCTGAATCTGGTAAGGACTTCTCTGAGTCTTTCTTGAAGCTGAGTGTCATTTTCAGCAGAGATTAATACATCATCAAAATAAGGTACTACCCCTGGCAGTCCTTGCAACATTCTTTCCATAAGGCTCTGAAAAATGCCAGGTGCCACGCTTACTCCAAATTGTAGTCTTTTACATTTGAAGGCACCTCTATGGGTCACAATTGTTTGTGCCTCTGCAGTGGCATCATCAACTGTTAATTGTTGATAAGCCTGAGCCAAATCCAGTTTAGCAAATACTGTACCCCTGCCAAGGGAATGGAGCAGATGATGCACAACTGGTACAGGATATGCGCTCTGTTGCAGCGCATGGTTAAGTGTCCCCTTGTAGTCACCACAGATTCTCACTGACCCATCAGACTTCACTGGTGTGACTATGGGTGTTTCCCATCTGGAGTGGTCAGTAGGCTCTAAAACCCTTGAGCAATGAGTTTATCTAATTGTGCATCAATTTTTTCCTTTAAAGCAAATGGGACCCTCCTGGGCTTTAAACGAATTGGGGCACCTTGGGGTCTAGGCTGAAAGCAATAGGGGTCCCCATATACTTGCCCAGTCCTTCGCTGAAGACCTCTGGAAACTCAGACTTCAAGGACTCTTCCCAGTCAGAACTGCTCATGTGATGGATGCCAGTCACCTCGATGCCAAGTGGCTTGAACCACTCAAGTCCCAGCAAACTTGGGCGATCCTTGTCCACGATGGTCAGGGGCAAACGTTTGGTGTGGCCTTTAAACTGCACGTTGAAATCTCTCGCTCCAACTACTGGAATCTTGTTCCCTTGGTAGTCTTTGAGAGTCAGTGCTTGCTTCTGGAAATGCTTTTTCTGAATTTTGGGAAAGAGTCTGTGGATGGTGTCCCATGACACCATAGATAAATAAGAGCCTGAGTCCACTTCCATTTGGCAAGGTCTTCCTTCAATAAACACCTTCACATGCACTTTTCTGCTTTTTAATGGTGAAGAATGACCAATAGTGATTGTTTGGTGTGTTTCACTCTTGCCATTTGCTTCTAAATTCCCCATTTTTCAATGAAATTGTTGGGCTTAAAGTCTCTATCAGGGAATTTCTTCCTAGCTGGTGGAGTTCTGGATGATTTACAGACTCTGGCTATGTGACCCCGTTTCTCACAACGTAGGCAAATGGAGTCAAAGAACTTGCAATCAGTGCGGGGGTGCCCCCCCCCCACAGCCTCTGCAATAGAACCCTTGCCTGTTCTTCCCAGAGTCTTTTCTTTTCTTTTCCATTCTGAGTTTAAAAATCCCCTCTTCTGCCTCACTGCCATCAGAATCAGAGTCTATTTGTTCGCAATGAGTAGATGTGGATTTATCCCCATCAGAATGGCTTGAGGCCTGGCTTGAAGCCTTGTTAATCTTTTTCATGGCCGCTGCTGAGGACTTGGTGGCTTCCGCTGAAACAGCTTCTTCAATGGCCTCTTTAAACGTGATCTTAGGTTTCATTAATAGTTTGCTTTGTAAAACCTTATCCTTAAGTCCTAAAACAAACCGATCACGCATGGCCTCTTCTAAGTTGGTAAAGTCACAAGCCCCCAATGTCCCTTAAACTTGCCATGAAGTCATTAACATTCTCGCTATCCCCTTGATCCCGACGGTAAAATTCGTGTCTCTTAATGAGGCACGATACTTGTGGGGCGTAATGGGCTCTCAAAAGTCTTTCTAAGTCGGGCCATTCCATTACCTTCAGCTCTGCTGCTCCCGCCAACGCCTTCGCCATTTTGAAGACTGCCGGACCGCAGTGCGTGAGAAAGACCGCCCTCTTCCGTCTCTTGGGGATGCCGGCGAGATCGTTTCCCTCCAGGAACATGTGGAAACTATCCGCATACGATTCCCAGTCTTCCGTCGCCGGATCAAACGGTGCTGGGGGGGTGTTCAGCGCAGCCATCTCGCTCACTTGCTTGTTCGTCGCGTCGTCTTCTCTTCAGGGAAATCCCATCCTCGTCGCCAGTGTTAAGTTTGCATGAAGAGTCAGACGCGAGGAGTTCCAGCAAAAGACTTTATTAGTGACTACAGCTCGAATGGACCCGTCCTGGCTTGGCTACGGCTGCTTCTTATAGCCTGCAGCCGTAGCTGCCAGCCAATAGGAGTGCAGGGATTCTTCCCGCACTATTTAAACCAATACCATTTGACATTTTACAAGAACAGTTCAAATAAACCAATAACATTCAAACCTACATACATAACACCCACAGTGTTTGCCATCTCTCTAGATCTATCCCATAACAGAAATTTTTCCCCCAAGCAATCATTGTTTCCTTAACCTGCTCCTCTTCCATTCTAACTTCTAATAGATAACCATAAAGTTTTTTAATCATTTTTTCGTTCGTGCCCATCAAGATTTTATCTAATTCAGTTTGCTTTTTATAAATACCTTCAGTCCTAACATCCTCATCATATCTAGATCGTATTTGCAAATATGAAAACCAATTCATTTTTATACCTTGTTCTTGTAGTGTTTGCATCGATTTGAGTTCACCCTTTTCATTTAAAATCTCTCCATATCTAACTGTTTGTTCCTTCTTGTATATTATTGCATATGAAAAAGCTTCAATAGTAGATACCCATAATGGAATTTGTATATAATGTTGTTTTCTAGTTTTTCCCAATTTAAAAACAAAGCTTCTCGAACATAGTGTCTTCTAAAATATCCTTGTTTTTTGTTCCCTTATACCATAAGAAAGCATGCCATCCTAATAATAAATCATGACCCTCTAAAGTTAACAATCTATTATTTCTCAATATTATCCATTCTTTCACCCACATCAGACTTGCAGCTTGATAATACAATTCCCAGTTTGGTAGTGCGAATCCCCCTCTTGACCTTGCATCTTGTAATAGCTTAAATTTGATTCTTGGCTTTTTGCCCTGCCATATAAATTTGGATGTGATTTTATTTAAATCTTCAAAGTATTCTTTCCCAAGTCTAATTGGGATTGTCTGAAATAAATATAAGATTCTGGGTAAAACATTCATCTTGACTGTTGATATTCTGCCAATAAGAGATAACTGCATATTTCCCCATCTTTCAAGATCTGTTGCTATCTGCTGTTTGAGTTTTATATAATTATCTTCTTTCAATGTACTGCATATTGATGTTATATATATTCTATTCAACCATTTAAACTTTATTATGCGCATCTGAATCTCTAATAAATCTTCTAAATCTTTCTTGCGTTTTGCTAGCGTATTCTTTGTTAGGATCTTTGTTTTGTCTTTATTAATTTTTAAACCTGCCACCATTCCATATTCTTCTATTTGTTCTATCAACTTAGGTGCTGATTTAAGTGGATCCTCTAGTATGAATACCAAATCATCTGCAAATGCCTGTAGTTTATATTCTTTTTTAATTTTCATTCCTTTTATTTCTTCATCTTCTCTGATAGCTCTATTCAGTACTTCTAGTGTTAAAACAAACAGTAGGGACGACAGAGGACAACCTTGTCTGGTTCCTTTTCTTATCCCTATAGATTCTGTCAGCTCTCCATTTACCAATATCTTTGCTGTTTGATTATTATATATTGCCTCAATAGCTTGTATAAAATTTTTTCCAAAGCCCATTTGCATCATTTGCAATATCATAAACCGCCAGTTCACATTGTCGAATGCTTTTTGAGCATCTAAAAACATCAGTGCCATCTGTTTTTCAGGATGTGTTTCATAATACTCCAGAGTATCTAAAATTATTCTCACATTTTGCTTAATTTGTCGTTTTGGCAAAAATCCATTTTGATCCGTGTGGATGAATTCATTTAAGTATCTTTTCATTCTTTCTGCCAAGATTGAAGCAAAAATTTTATAATCTGAATTCAACAATGAGATAGGTCTATAATTTTTAACTTGTTGTAGATCCATTTCTTCTTTAGGTATTAGGGTAATATAAGCTTCCAACCATGTCTCAGGTATTCTCTTTTTAGTAAGACTTCATTCATCACTTCTAGAAGGGGAGCGCTTAACACTTCCTGGAAGGTCTTGTAAAATTCCGCTGGTAGACCATCTGGACCTGGTGCTTTTCCTGTATTTTGTTTCTTCAAGGCTTCTGTTAATTCCATCATGGTTATGTTCCCTTCTAACATTGTCTCAATGTCTTCAGGTATCTGTGGTAGTCTTGTCTTTTGTAGATACTGATCAATTCTTTCTTCTAGAATATCTTCTTGAGAGTACAGTTTTTCATAGTAGTCTCGAATGATTTTTCTTTTCATCGTTCCCATGCTGTATATTCCCTTTTCCATCTATTAATTGACTAATTTTCTTTATTTCTCTTTCCTTTCTAATTTTATACGCTAACCACCTTCCTGGCTTATTACCATTTTCAAAGTAATTTTGTTTAGCACCTTTAATCTTTTGAGCGATTTCTTCCTTGTCCATTAAAGCCATTTTATGTTTAATCACATCCATTTTCCTTTTAATATCTTTCCCTTGCGGTGATTGTTGTAGTTCTTTTTCCAATTTCATGAGATCATCTTCCAATATTTTGAGTGTCTTCTTCCGTTTAATATTTCTTTTCCTTATATAGTCAATTATCAAACCTCTTGTGTAAGCCTTCATCGCATCCCAGCGAGTTTGTAGTGATGTATCTTCTTTTCTATTTTCCTTGAAAAAAAAAAAAGTTCTGTCTCAATTCTGAGTAAATATTTCTGATGGTTATATAATTGATACTATAATGGAAGGTAATATATGTTATAATAAGATTGATGTTATATTTATATATTATTGCATATTTGCTTTTACATATATTTATTTATTTATTTATTTATTTATTTATTTATTTATTATTTAGACTTGTATGCTGCCCCATCCCCAAGGACTCGGGGCGGCTCACAATTAAAACCAAAACACAACAATAAATTAATTTAAAACAATATTAAATAGTCACAAGTCTAATTTAAGTTAAAACCCCAGTATACCATTTAAAATTTAACCCCCTCCCCAGGAGATGAGCCCTGCCCAGCCTGTTCGAATAGCCAGGTTTTCAGGTCGTGGCGGAAGGTGCGAAGGTCAGGGGCCAGGTAGAGCCCCAGGGGTAGTTGATTCCATAGGGCGGGAACCGCCACAGAGTAGGCCCATCCCCGGGGCACCGCCAGCCGGCATTGACTTGCCGACGGCACCCGGAGAAGCCCCTGTCTGTGTGCTCGAACAGGGCGGTTGGTACTCGATATCGGCAGGAGACGCTCCCTCAAATATCCCGGACCCATGCTGTGTAGGACTTTGAATGTTGATACTAAAACCTTGAATCTCACCCGGAGGGCAACCGGCAACCAATGCAACTCGTGCAGGAGGGGTTTAACGTGGGAGTATCAGGAAACCCACATCACCACCCAAGCGGCTGCATTCTGCACCAGCTGCAATCTCCAGATGACATGCAAGGGCAGCCCTAAATAGAGAGCATTGGAGTAGTTGAGTCAGGAGATCACAAGAGCATGAGTGACTGTGCGCAGGGCATCTCGGTCCAGAAACGGGCATAGCTGGCGAACCAGCCAGACCTGGGCAAAGACTCCCCTGGCCACGGCTCCCACCTGCTCCTCTAACTTGAGCTGTGAGTCCAGGAGGACCCCCAGGTTCTGAGCCCTTTCCATAGGGGTCAACATCTCTCCCCCCATGACCAATGATGGAATCTCCTGACTAGACCGAGATGCCGGTATGAACAGTCACTCAGTCTTGGCCGGGTTGAGTCAAAGCATGTTTCCATCCATCCAGGTCCGTACCACATCCAGACAACGGGACATCACAGAGAGGGCATCACTGACGTGGTTTGGAGTGGAGATGTAGAGCTGGGTATCATCAACATACTGATGATACCTCACCCCCAAGCCACGGATGATCTCACCCAATGGCTTCATATAGATATTGAACAAGAGGGGCGAGAGAACTGACCCCTGGGGGACCCCACAAGTGAGACCCCTCGGAGTCGACCTCTGCCCCCTGCCAACACTGATTGCGAGTGCCCCGGGAGATAGGAGGAGAACCACTGCAAAACAGTGCTCCCCACTCCCAATCCCCCAAGGCGCCGCAACAGGATACCATGGTCGATGGTATCGAAAGCCGCTGAGAGGTCTAACAGGACCAGGACAGAGGAAAAACCTCTGTCCCAAGCCCTCCAGAGATCATCCATCAGCGCGACCAATGCTGTATCCGTGCTGTACCTGGGTTGGAAGCCCGATTGGTAAGGATCTAGGTAGTCTGTTTCATCCAAGAAAAGTGGAAACTGCTGAGCCACCACACTCTCAACAACCTTCGCCAAAAAGCGAAGGTTGGAGACCGGACGGAAGTTATCTAACACGGCTGGGTCCAGAGCAGGCTTCTTCAGGATGGGTCTCACCACCACCTCTTTCAAGGCAGCGGGGAAAAACCCCTCCCTTAACGAAGCATTGACCACTGCCCGGAGCCAACCGCAGGTGACCTCCCTGGAGGCGTAAACCAACCAGGAAGGGCACAGGTCCAGTAAACATGTGGTGGAACTCAGTCATCACATAATCCTGTCCACTTCATCCTCAGAAACAGGATCAAACTCAGCCCAGGTCACATTAGCCAGACTACTTGCACCCCCTTCGTCAGACCACTGCAAACCAGAGTCCAACCCAGCCCGAATCCAAGCGATCTTATCTGACAGATATTGACCAAACTCCTCAGCCCTACCCCGCAGTGGGTCCACCACCTCCCCCGGATGTCGGAGAGAATGGGTGACCCTAAACAGGTCAGCTGGGCGGTTACCTGCAGATGCTATGAGAGTGGAGAGATAAGACCTTCTCGCCGCTCTCACAGCTACCAGGTAAGTCCTAATGTGGGCTCATAGCCGGGCTCGGTATATATATGATCATAATGATGATGATGTTTGTATGTTTGTATGTTAACACCTTGGACACCTAGAGAGCACACTGCTCAACATAGAAAGGAAATGTATGATATAAAATTATATATATATATATATGATCAAAATTCATGCAGAGCCATCAAGGTTTCCCTTGGTAGGTACCCTGGATCCAACCTGGAAAGAGACACTCGATTCATTGGTTTGTGTTTCTCTGCCTTAGCATCCTACATAACCCCACTGCATCTGTTTAGTTTAGTTTAGTTTAGTTTAGTTTAGTTTAGTTTAGTTTAGTTTAGTTTAGTGTTCCATTTTTTGTACAGTTCAGCTTGTTGTGTGAAGGCAGCCTCTATAAACTTCAGAGCTCACAGCAATATGACAAGTGAAGCTAATAGGTTTTTGGTCTGAAATTCATAAGAGTTTCAGCATCAGTGGCTAAATGATGGACATTCCTGGGTAGTTTAGTGACAAACCAAGGCAGGTAGTTCTTTCCACATCATCATCATCTTCTTTTAACAACCACATAATCCCTTGTGGGGTGGAGTCTGGGCAACTGAATGGAGCTAGCAGAGTGTTTACTGGCCAGATGCCCTTCCTGTTCCCAATGTGCAGTTTTGTTCATCAGATATATTCTCATTGTGCCCAGAGAGAGAAATATCTGCCTCTACCTTGCATCGAACTCACAGCCTCCTGATTATTAGGCTAGAAATCCAAATCTAGCCCACTGTACCATTCGGTACTTCTTTCTGTATGGTCCCATTAATTCAGACCCAGTTCCTGCATTCAATTCTCTTTCAGCTAGAATATCAGCTAGAAAAAGTCAGTGGAATTGTACACTGTGGTGATAGAAATGATTGAATTAATCCTAAAATGCATTTGTTATATACAACACTTTGGGCCAAAGAAAGCATTTAAAACTGTACATAGCCATGTATCAAAGAAGCAAAACCAAACAATGAAATTTGGTATGTGGCATTAAAATTTTTGTATATAGGTATCATTCTGGTAAAAGTGGAATTGAAGTAGCCATGACACAAATGCCCCAAAATAAAGAGAATCTTTTGTCATGTTGGGAAAGGAGTCAAATATTTGGTGTGACTCTGCATTGCTCAGATCTCTGCCTAAAAAACTCTTCTAGCTTTTCATCCACTCATTCTATCTCTTAAGATGATGGTCATCACAGAACGATAGTGTCGGGGGAGGGGGAGCTGGCGTCACAGCAAGACTGAGGTGATTTCAGCTCCTGAAATCACCTCTGATATCGCCGTTGCAGGACGGTTCCTCGGGACCTAGCTGACTTGTAGAGTCGGTGAATGTATGGGGCACCTCATGCTGATCCCAGGGACATCGTAAAGTCCCTGGTTGATCCAGGACAGCCCCTTTGCCAGCGGCGGATGAGCCAGCCATCAAGCTGCTGAAGCTGTGACAGCTCCGGAAGAACGAGATTGGATGAAGTGAGTCAGTCGGTGAGAGGAGTTTTTTTATTTTCTTTTTTTAGAGATCACTCTAGTAATTTTAATTGAATCTAAAAGTTAAGCGTGAAATGAAGCAAGCGGCGTGAGAGATTTTGTTTGAGATTGAAGAGTTGTTCTTTCCTTTTTTCTACGGCTTTTAAAGGCTTCTCTTTATTCTTTTTCTTTTTCTTCCTTTTTAGTTTTGAATGGTTTGAGGCAACATATTATTTCTGTATATTATTTTTTGGTGTTTTGGATTTTAATGAAACTTGAGTTTTCTTTTCTTTTCTTTAATATGATATGGCGGTCGAGACTTTTTTCACCTTCTTGTTTTGAAAAAAGGAAGGAAGTGACATATATCGGGATTGAGATTATCCGGCAATAAAGCGAAAGTTGCGAAAGTGATACAATATTGCCACCTAGAGGCTTGTCATTTTCCTTAAAATATATACACACTTGCAAGGATTGCGTTAAGGGCCCTACGCTGAACATCAGATAAGAAAGCACTGGAGTTTGTTTATTTAGGTGCTTTCGGTGAATTGATGTATATTTGAGACTGGACTTGAAGTTAAAGAATAAAGTGACCGTGGAGAATCTAAAAAATAAAAGAGTTGGAATCTTCCTTTTTAAATTGTGAAACCTCAGATATCAAGTAGAGGCAATTGATTAAAAAGTGATAGTGGGTTTTTTTTCCTATTACTTCCTATTGCCTGGAACTCAACTTTTACAATTAATTTTTTTCTTTTTTAATATATCTTTATTTTTAAAGGACATTTTGCTTATTTTCCATTTTAAGGTCACGCTTGCCATGCTCAACCTGGTTTTTATCTGGGAGCAGTGGCGAAATGGTCTGGGGGATGGTGATTTTTCTGTCCATCCCGTCCCATGGTCAGATCATTATCTCCTATGGCTGGCTTTCCATCAAGCTACCCCACACTGCTGGGATGAGGAGCCATCCAGATGGTTCCACCCCAGATGCCTAATGGACCCAGAAAGGTTCCAGGCAGAACTGGGGTTCTTCCCTACATCCTTGGCCCACAGCTCTGCCGAGGCCCTGATGGCAGCCTGGCAACAGGCGGCAGCGGGAGCCCTCGACAGAGTTGTCCCCATGTGGCCACTTACCCAGTGCAGATCCTGGATGGCTCCTTGGTACACCGGGGAGCTCCGGGAGATGAAGTGTTGGAGAAGGGCCTTAGAGAGCAGATGGAGGTTGACCCACTCCGGTTCTGACCGAGCCCAGCTAAGAGCCCATATTAGGACTTACCTAGTAGCTGTGAGAGCAGCGAGGAGGGCTTACTTCTCCGCTCTCATAGAATCCGCAGGTAACTGCCCGGCCACCCTGTTTGGGGTCACCCGCTCCCTATTACATCCGAGGGCAGTGGTGGATCCCTTGCAGGGCAGAGCTGAGGAATTTGGACAATACCTGCAGGATAAGATCGCTCGGATCTGGGAAGGGCTGAACTCTAGTGTGCAGGGGCCTGACCCTGGGGGTGCAAGTGGTCTGGCCAATGTAATCTGGACTGAGTTCGATCCTGTTTCTGAGGATGAAGTGGACAAGATTATGTGACGACTGAGTTCCACCACATGTTTGTTGGACCCGTGCCCTTCCTGGTTGGTTTATGCCTCCAGGGAGGTCACGAGCGGCTGGCTCCAGGCAGTGGTCAACACTTCATTAAGGGAGGGTGCCTTCCCTGCCGCCCTGAAAGAGGCGGTGGTGCGGCCCCTCCTGAAGAAGCCTGGGCCAGGGGGGCATTTGCCCAGGTCTGGCTGGTTCACCAGCTGTGCCCATATCTGGACCGAGATGCCCTGCTCACTGTCACTCAGGCACTTGTTACCTCCCGGCTCGACTACTGCAATGCTCTCTATTTAGGACTGCCCTTGCATACCATCCGGAGGTTGCAGCTGGTGCAGAATGCAGCCACGTAGGCTGTGATGGGGGTGTCCCCATACTCCCATATTAAACCCCTCCTGTGTGAGCTGCATTGGCTACAGGTTGCCCTCCGGATGAGATTCAAGGTCCTAGTATTAACATTCAGAGTCCTACGAGACATGGGTCTGGCTTATTTATGGGAGCGTCTACTGCCAGCATCGAATACCAACCACCCTGTACGAACGCACAGGCAAGGACTTCTCGGGGTGCTGTCTGCGACTCAGTGTCGGTTGGCGGTATCCCAGGGAAGGGCCTACTCTGTAGCGGCTCCCGCTCTCTGGAACCAACTACCTCTGGGGCTCCGCTTGGCCCCTGACCTCCGCACCTTCCATCACGACCCAAAAACCTGGTTGTTTGAACAGGCTGGGCTGTGCTGACTCCTTGGGATATGGATTTTTTTTATTTATTACGGGTTTGTTAGTCTAATTCGGCTTGTTGCAATTTAATTCCATTTTAGTTAATTTAACTTATTGTATTGTTTTTATCTGTGAGCTGCCCCGAGTCCTTTTGGAGAGGGGGTGGCATACAAGTCGAATTATATAATAATAATAATAATAATAATAATAATAATAATAATAATAATAATAATAATAATAATTTTCCCATTGGTGTTCTCCTTTTCCCAACCTTCAGTTTTATTTTTTGAGCTTGATTCCTTCTATTTTCTTTTTCTTTTATATTTTTTTTATGCGCTGGAATTAAGATGCACAGTTATTGGATTTTTTCTCTGTATTATCTTAGTTTTTATTATTGATTTTTTATTCTTTTGACTAGGATTATTTTTTGTTGCCTCCTTCCTTTTGTGATTTTTCTTTTCTTTTTCTTTTTTCATTTTTATAGAGGGCTACGCCCTCTTCTTTTTTATTATTTTTATATTATTTTTCTTTTTTCTTTTTATTATTGGCTTTCTTTTTTCTCTGCAATTGGAGTTGGATATTTTTGTAACAATGAGTAGAAGACCTTCAATTCCACAAGTAACAACTCCCGCACAGACAACATCACAGCAAGAGAAGGAAAAAGAGAGAGAAGATATGATGCAGAAGATATTACAAGCAGTAAATGAGATTGGAAAAAGAACACAAAAAATTGGACAGAAGTTGGACAAGACAGATGAAAATATAAAAGCTTTACAGCGAACAGAATGATAGTGTCAGGCTTCCAAGTAATACATCCATAGCAAACAGAACTCCAAGGCAGATATGTTTCTTAAACAATAGTTTTATTGAACATATCATATGGCCATGATCTGGTGAAAACCGACTCTGAAAGTTCCCGTGGTTTTCACCTAATTAAAAATAAATGTTTCCCCCTTTCCCAAACGATCAGTTGCATGGTCCAGTTAAAGTGCCATCCAGTTGCCTGGTAGCCTCACTCCTCCTTTCTCTGACCACCTGTGGAAATGTCCTTGGTTCCAATGAGAAAGATATTTTGTTTTGGCTACAAAACTCCAGCTATCTAATTTCCTCCCCTCTTTATCCCTCAATTCCAGTGTGGCAACACAGAAGCCTCAAAATGGCTTTAGCCAGGTCAGCTTCAGGGCTGACTGATAGATGCCCTTATGTCTCATTTGTAGCTCTAAGTCAAGGACTCCAATTTCTGAATGTCTCTTTTATTTCACCTTCTTCCATATTTGAGGAATGTCCCATTCAACAACAGTGCTGGAGAGGAAGTCTCTTTCTCAGAAGATGGACCGGGATCTGCTATTTATTTATTTATTTATTTATTTATTTATTTATTTATTTCTTAGACTTGTATGCCGCCCCATCTCCGAAGACTCAGGGCGGCTCACAACTAAAACCAACAACAACAATAAATTAATTAAAAGAATATTAAACAGTCACAAGTCCAGTTATACTAAAAAAAACCCAGTATGCATTATAAAATTTAAACCCCACCCCCAAGGAGGTCAGAACAGACCGGCCTATTCAAATAACCAAGTTTTCACGTGAGAAGGTCAGGCCCGAGTCACAGGGGTAGTTGATTCCACAGGGCGGGAACCACCACAGAATAGGCCCATCCCCGGGGCACCACTAACCGGCATTGACTCACCGATGGCACCCCGAGAAGCCCCTGTCTGTGTGTACAGAGCAGTTGGTACTCGATATCGGCAGGAGATGCTCCCATAAATATCCCAGACCCATGCCTTGTAGGATGTTTGAATGTTGTTATGATATTGTCAACTGGATTCTCCTTCCCAAATGATCTTTTGTCCCCATGAAAGTTGGACAGATAAATCCCAGGACTCCCCCAGGCCAAGATTTCACCATTAATTCCAATGCAATCATCTGGGCCACAGAGGTAAGCTGGAAGGAAATCCTGCAAATTCAGGAAAAGATTCATTCTTTCCTGAGATTGCCCAACATCCTTCTAACTGGAAAACAGATCTATTCAATCAGAAAATGTAGAAGATGTTTTATGAAAAAACTGCTTTGAGTGTAACACATTTGAGGTCTCATTTGGGGCAGACCCATTTTATCTATCTATCATCTATTATCTATCATCAGCAATCTATCAACTTACATTTATTTATTTGGTATCTTTATATTTCAGCCATCTCACCAATAATGCAATGATAGGCAGTACAGAAACAATAAAATAATCAATACTATCTCTATCATCTGTCTGTCTGTCATCTATCTATCTATCTATCTATCTATCTATCTATCCATCCATCTATCCATCTATCCATCTATCCATCTATCCATCTATCCATCTATCCATCTATCCATCCATCTCTAGCTGTCATCCATCCATCCATCATCCATCCATCCATCCATCCATCCATCCATCCATCCATCCATCCATCCTGTCTGTCTATCTATCTATCTATCTATCTATCTATCTATCTCATCTAGCTACTTTTATTTATTTAGTAACATTATATTTCACCCATCTCACCAATAATGCAACTATAGGCAGTAGAGAAACAACCCCAAGGAGCGGTAATGGCTCCCTTACTGCAGTGACCATCACATTCTCTTATTTATAGTTATAACTTATTTATAGTTCTTATAATTTTAATAATAGTAATCATAATTACATATTATTCTATGTATTTTTTGCTTCCTTTTTAATTAAGTGTTTGATGCACAGTAAGATATGGATGGTATAGATGAGGCTATTCAAACATGATAAATGAAATAAAATAAATAGGGGAAACTTCAGATGCTCTCTTCCATTGTAGAACTTCCCAAACAAAGGAAGCTGTTCATTTAATCATAAGATTAGGTTTGTGTGTCTTTTGGGGAAAGTTTAACACGTTACCAATACTCAATGTTTTCAAAAGATATCTTCAGGATATGGACTTAAATTATCATACTCCCACAGTCTATATTTACCACTCTTGAGGAACAAGGATTGGCAGTCCTGTCTACACACCACTGAATACCCAGGGCAGGAGTTGGTCAGTCCCTGCTCTCTGTTCCATTCCCACCCAGGGTGGGCTACTAGGGGATTTGCAGGGGTTTGGGAGAGCCCCTTGCTAAGATTCTGCACAGTTCAGAGAACCCCCAAATCCCACTCCTGTCTGGCCCTGCCCACCCCTCCCCTCCCAGGAGTCCCCATGTGGCCTGTTTTGGATGTAGGTAAGTGCAGGGTCCATGCAGAGGCTTGGAGAAGGTGAAAAATGGGCCTCCTGGAAGTTTGGGAAAGCTGGAAATGGGCCCGTTTCCAGCTTCCAGAGAGCCTTTGGAGCCCGGGGAGGCCATTTTTGCCCTCTGAGAGGCTCAAGGAAAGCCTCCAGAGCCTGGGGAAGGCAAAAACACACCACCAGATAATGTATTTCAGTGATTCTCAACTTGAGTGAGTTTCAGCTTGAGTGACTCCAGCTCCCAGAATTCCCCACCCAGTATTCTGGGAGTTGAAGTCCAGACATTTGAAAGTTGCTGACATTGAGAAAAACAAATATAGACAAAAATAAAATATCAGGATTTGTGGCTAAGAGATCTATTGGTATTCCAATATAAAGTGAAAACCTCTAATCTTAATAGCCAGCTTATAATGCCATTGGAACTCTGTTAGGATATGTGCAGAATAACCCTTGTATAACAAGGATATGCACATGGAAATGTTTATGAGAACAGTTCTGAATAAATATACAGCCACACAGTTAAATCAAGTTGTGTTAATGTTTACTTGAAGAAATAGCACAGTCCAATAAACAGTCCATGTCATACACATTTTAACAGTCCAGAAATATCCAGTTATAAAGTCTTCTTACCGGTTTCACATCTTTTACAGCAGACAAACATCAAACCATAATACAACAGATAACCCTCTATATCAACAGAATATCAAAGTAAACAGAGTTAGTCAGTATCGGGCCATAGTCAGTCAGTATCAGTATCAAGAGAGATCATCAGTGAGAAAGAGAATTAAACCATGATCTATAGCTCCCTCTTATGGCTACTTGCAGCATAATCAACCAACCAGAACATAGCATAATACATTACAGTATTTTTCCTTAAAGCTACAAACATATATATTTGTGGTTTATATATTGTCAGCCCAACTACGTTGTGTACATATACATAACATATTCAATTAATTCCTGTATCTGAGCAACTCCTCTCCTGGGTCACCTAGAACCAAGGAAGATCTGCCCTTTCTGGTCGACCATGAGATATTCCATTACTTTCTTTTTGAATTGTCCCCTGTAGACAGGAAACATATCTGTGAGAGACAGAGATCTTTGTCATGGCAGATGCACCTGAAGAAACTAAACAAAAAAATTGATTTCAGATGCAGCTCACTGTGATCCCTGCCCAGAAGACCAATATCCCAATCAGGAAAAGGACCACTGCATTGCCAAGAAGATCCACTTCCTATCCTATCAAGAGACCATGGTATATACTTTAACATTTCTTGCTCTTTTTCTCTCTTTGATCACATCTGCAATCCTGGTGGTTTTTCATTAACATCGTGACACAGCAATAGTCAAGGCCAACAACCAAGATCTCACCTACATCCTCGTTGTCTCCCTCTTCCTCTGCTTCTTCTGCTCCTTCCTTTTCATTGGTCGACCTAAGAAGCTCACCTGTCTCTTCCGACAAATGGCCTTTGCCATTTTCTTTTCCTTTGCAGTGTCTTCTGTGTTGGCAAGAACTGTTATGGTGGTTCTGGCCTTCATGGCATCAAAGCCAGGGAAACAGAAAAGGAAACTCTTAGGAAAACCACTGACCAGCTCTATTGTCTTAGGCTGTCCCCTGGTCTAAGCAGTTCTTTATACAACCTGGCTGATAATTTGTCCCCCGTTTCCTAACTTGGATTTTCACTCACTGAGTTGAGAGGCCATCTTGGAATGTAATGAGGGCTCAACTTCAATGTTTTATGCTGTCCTTGCCTATCTGGGTTTCCTAGCCCTCATTAATTTCACGGTGCCCTTTTTTGCTAGGAAATTGCCTGACAGCTTTAATGAGGCCAAGTTCATTACTTTTAGTATGTTGGTCTTTTGCAGTGTTTGGATTACTTTTCTCCCCACCTATCTGAGCACCAAAGGGAAGTCTATGGTGATTGTGGAGATCTTCTCCATCTTGACCTCTGGGGCTGGTCTCTTGGCTTGCATCTTTTTCCCCAAATGCTACATTATCCTACTTAGGCCCAATCTTAACTGTAGAGAAAATATGATAAGAAACAAGAATCTTTAACTAATGCTGAAACAGGTCCCTTTTTTTGTCTTCGAAGCTTATTTAAAATGGGATAACATTTCTACAAACTCATGAGATGAAGGAGACATTTGTCCATCAATAATTGGCAATTAAGTATGCCACTGGTCACAGTACATCTGTTATCATCCACAGTCACACAGCATTTTGTTTTCCATTTCTTTCATTTAACCCCAGTGAGGTCCTGTTCCCCAAATGGAAATAAAACTTGTGGTTAAAAATATGTTTATTATTTTGCGGGGGACATTTTGTAGTTTTGTTCCTTTTGATAGAAACTTTTAACATGTGACTGTTTTACTGTGTTGGTAACACAATAAAACACTGTGGGCAAGTATATTTGTGTCAGGATCTCCATCATCAGCCTGGTGTCTTGCTGGCATCCTGCCATCAAAGGGGAAGGGGGGGAAAGGAATTTGGGGCAAACCACACCTGTGGGGAATGGGGAGGGGGAGCTGATATATGAAGAAGACCAGAGCTGTTTGTATGGGTTACATTATTATTATTATTATTATTATTATTATTATTATTATTATTATTTATTAGACTTGTATGCCGCCCTCTCTCCCTAAGGACTCAGGGCAGCTCACAATATAAAGTACAATACAATAAATTATCTAAAAAACGATTAAACAATACAAGCCCAATATTAAAAATTAAAACAATTAAAATCATTTTAAAAGAAGAAGAAATGAATGAAGAAGAAGACATTAGCCATCTTCAAGGCCACTTGTCCTGAGTATGAGATTCCAGCAGCATAAACAAGCCAGAATTCCCTTCTAGTACTGATGATGTTACCTAGTTCAGTCATGAAATGTCTGCAAGAAAACAACCAAGATCAGAGGGCACCAAGGACTCCACAGTCATCCTTCTTTCTCCTTCTCCTCCTTTCTGAATTATTCCTGGCCTCAATTGGGTGGCAGTGGACCGGATGTTGGAGGAATGGATGGGGAATGATGAGCTTTGCTCTTTTTATCAGTGCATGGGAACTTCAGATGATGATGAGGATGAGGATGATGATGATTTATTAAATTTATATCCCACCTCACTTCCCCCATCGGGGAACTTGAGGCGGCGTACAACAAGATAAAAAACATTTTCCTATACATATAAAATCAAAAGCCATTCATACCATTCAGACATACACGAGGGAAGAACAGAGTCTCAGTTCCATACCTTCTGACAAAGCCAGGTCTTTTTGGGGATGGTTCCACTTTACCTTCCTGCAACTGACATCTTTAGTGAAAGTTCTTTTCACTTCAATCGGAATTGAAAGTTGAGAGTCTGATTGTTTGGGGACAGGAAAGATATGGAGAGCTGTACTGAGTTTTAGCTCTCTCTCCTTTGTTCATTTCTAATACAAAACATCCTTCAGTTAATGTATAAACAATTAGAACGCCAATAAAATTGAGTGTCAGGGTTCCAATGGATGCCCTAAGTAATTCATGTGCCTCGAGCCAAGTTTCAAAAGAAAACCAGTTATTTATTAGGAGCAATAAATGTCAGCACTTTCCCAAGTGCAGTCAGCTCTGCCTCATGTAATTTACTGCCCATCTATGACCCTGGTTCCCCACCCTTCCCAGGGTATATCATAAATCACATTCTCCAAAAGAGCACTTTTGGGAGGGCTGTAGAAAACACGCCTCTCCAACTGGCTCTAGTAACCTGGGATACAATCTGGAGAAAAGTATGCATGTAATATGCTTCTGGCCATAGCAACTGAACTGCTCCATCAGTTCTCCCCCCTCCTATGGCAACTTGAGACCAGGCCAGGAATGCTTTACAAGTTGACATTGAGAGCAAGAGCTCAGACATCAAATGCCCCTCAGAATATTTATTTTTAAATAGGTTGGGGCACATGGGAGTAGATCCAATATCTGAGGGGAAAATATAGATGTACAGGAAGACCCTGAGATAGTACAACAGTCCCAGGCATGGCAGTCCAATATCATGCAGAACCAAAAATGAAAAGTTCCAGTCCTGGGAGGACCAATCATCCACAGCAACTTGGTTTTGCTAGGATTCAAATTGAGACTGTTCCTTCCCATCCAACAGCCTTCAGGCACTAGGACAAAATATCGACAATCAATGGTTGTACCAGAGGTGGTATTCAGCAGGTTCTGACCAGTTCTGGAGAACTGGTAGTGGAAATTTTGAGTAGTTCAGAGAACTGGCAAATACCACCTCTGACTGGAGATTTTACAGTATCCTTCCCCTGCCATGCCCATCAAGCCATGCCCACAGAATTTGTAGTAAAAAAATTTGAATCCCACCACTGGGTTGTACAATTGAATATCATCAGCCTATAGTTGATAGCTGACTTGGAACTAAGAAGACCTGGCTGAGGCACCTTGGCAAGAAGGGGTTGGACTCAGTTTTTCATTGCCAACCAATACTGAGTGGAACCAGCTACAAAGCAGACAACCACATAACACTGTGCACTTATTTTTATTATCCTAGTTTCTAATTTTATCTCCTGTTATGTGTGTGTAAATATACCAGTTACTCCATCTGTCAGGGTTCCAAGTAATACACCCATAGTTAACAAAACTCTGAGGCAGGTAGATTCCTCAAAGAATAGTTTTATTTGGATATATTATATTGGCACAGTTCTGGTGAAAACCGACTCTGAAGGTTCCCACGGTTTTCACCTAATTAAAAGTAAAAGTTTCCCTCCCTCTCCAACCAATCAGTCACATGATCCAATGAAGAGGCCATCTGGTTGCCTGGTGACATCACTCCTCCTTCCTCTGACCACGTGTAAGAATGTCCTTGGTTCCCAAGAGAAAATATTTTGTTTTGGCTACAAAATCCCAACTATCTGTATTCCCCCCTCCCTATCCCTCAGCTCCAGTGTGTCAAAACTGAAACTCCAAAATGGCTTCAGCCAGGTCAGCTTCAAGGTTCACACCATCCAAGCATTGATATGATTGCTCACCCTTACTAGGGTACAACTGATTATCATGTGCCACCATGGCCCATCATAGTATCTGAAAAAAAATATAGTGCAAGTCAAATTCCATCTTCTGTAATGAGGTCACAGAGGTCAAACACCCAACTTTACTTTGACTCTCAACTTCATCTTGTCTGTGGAATAACAACAAGAGATACAAACATGTTTTTCCCTATTTGACATGCAAACAACATCTATTGCTCATTGGGCAGCACAATTTTTTTCATTGCAATTATCACAAGTACAGTCATTGCTGATGTATCCCCTATGGATTTCTATCCCAGATACATCATCCAAGATAAAACTTGCTTTTAAAAAACCTGCTCTGAATTCTCCAGGTGGGAATAGGCCATGTCACCTTGTCTTGCAAAGAGCTAATAGTTTGGGGAGACTGAGCTGGTGACTGGTTTCTCTTAGGTCACAGCCCAAACACAGGTAAGAGGAAGCATGGTTGATACCAATTTGCACTGAGGCCAACCAGGTGGCATGGCCTGTCTCCATTGTGCTAAATCTCTGATGAAAATTCAAGTGCTACCTGCAATTTAGCTTCTGCACAAACCTTGATTTCTGATCTAGGAGAGAAGGTGACAAGAATGAACAGGATGCCTCTCCTTTTGCTGCACTTCTGGCTCCTGCCTCCAACTACTGCTAACAGGATGCAAACCGTATGTATGATGAAAAACCCTTTCCGGATTCCAAAAGACTATTACAAGCCTGGTGATCTCATTATTGGTGGGAACTTGCTCCTGAAAACAATTATTTCCTCCAACTTCCCAGACTTTAAAAATGACCCATCCTGCCTCCTATCTCACTGTTGTAAGTTCTGCCTGGAGGGAAAAGATGTAGATGATCGTTTGCTTTGTTTTGGATTCAGGGACCATGTTCAGAAATGCTTCTTCTAGTGATGTTTGCAATGTCCTGGTGTAATTCAAATCTTTGTGCTTTTCCCCAATAAAGAGCCAAGCTTATAAATTGACTAGAATCCTAAACCTTCATCAGGAAGGCAATAAATAACATACAGATGAGCAGGGACCATATCTTATAAATTGATCTGGCTATTGAAGAATTTGTCTTGTTTTTAATTTGGAAAAAGTCATGGTTGGAAACTCCAATAAAAGCCCAATTCTGTTCTGGGGTAGTTCATGTTTTTTAAAAAATAAGTTTTGGAATTAGCTGTGTTTATTCATAGGGGCCTTCAGTAAATCAATGCTGTGACCCTACAGTAATTAGCAATGTTAAACAGACCTGCTCCAAGAGAGAACCAAATTGATTAAGGTGTCAGCATTCCAAGTAACATCCTCCAAAGTAAAAGACTCCGAGACTATCGCATTCTCAAAAATCCATTTTATTGGAGAAGTCATACTGGCACATCTGGGGAAAACCCAAATCTGAGAGTTCCAGGTTCTCCCCCACCCAAAGAAAGCCAAGATCCAGCCCCTGCACCCAACAATCCATCACATGGCCCAATCATGTCTCCGCAGCAACTGGAGACATCCTTCAGTCATTCCCTTCCAGGTGCAGAGCGAACTGTCCTTGACTCTCCAAGAAAGGAATGTTGTTGTGGCTAATCTTCCACCATTCCTTGAAATCCCCCCTCCCAAATTCCCAGGCACTGAATGTGGCAGCCCGGAAGCCTGAAAACAAAAATAGCTTCCAAAGTTGACATAGGGTAGCAGAGGAGCAATTGGTAAGGATTTCAGACACTGGAGCAAAAGGGCAAAAAAAAGGAGAGTAGTTCTTGATTCGGACAGACAGGTTTTTCTCCTTTCTCACAAAGCCATCCAGGTTTCATCCAGAAACATCCTTTTTAAAAAAAAACCCAATGAAACCTGGCATTTACTGCTCCAAAGCACAATGCAAAAGGCCAGGCAATCTCCAACAGACACCAGCTTTCCTGAATGGTGGCACAATGATTAGAATGCAGTATTGGAGGCTACTCTACCCAGGGCCAGGAATTCGATCCTGACATGCTGAAGTTTTACTCAGGCTTCAATTCCTTCTGAGGTTGGTAAAATGAAGACCCAGATTGTGGGGAGGAATAGGCTGACTCTGTCAAATGTTTAGGGAAGGCTGTGAAGATTGTGATGTGGTATTTAAGTCTAAGTGCTATTGCTATTGCTGTTACTATAGCCTCATACCCATGAAGTACCAGCAGTTCCAGGCCTTGATGTTTGCAGTCAGAGAGATCAACAAGGATCTTCTTCTTCTCCCCAACATCACCCTTGGCTTCCACATCTATGACAATCACCAGATTGAGAGGGAGATTTCCTTAATCAGCCTGTCTCTGCTCTCCACAAGAGGCCAAATGGTTCCAGGTTATAAATGCGACCAGCGGGACCCTCTGCTCTCTGTCATTGGAGGTCTCAATTCCAAATCCTCAAGGCAGATGGCCTCCATCTTCAGCATCTTCAAGGTCCCACAGGTAAGGGAATGCAGTATGGGGTAGAAAAACAACAGAAGCACAGACAGAAGCCAACGATGAAACCAACATTGTTTTTTGGGGGGCTGGGGGAGAAGGTCAAATCAGGCATATCACATAGATGGATGGATGGATGGATGGATGGATGGATGGATGAAATGAATGAATGAATGAATGAATGAATGAATGAATGAATGAATGGATTCTTTATTGGCCAAATGTGATTGCACACAAGGAATTTGTCTTCATGCATATGCTCTCAGTGTACATAAAAAGAAAAGATACATTCGTCAAGAATCATAAGGTACAACACGTAATAATAGTCATAGGGTACAATAAGCAATCAAATCCTACTAGGAAACAGTCAATATGAATTGTAAGGATACAAGCAACAAAGTTACAGTCATACAGTCACAAGTGGGAGGGGATGGGTGATAAGGAGTGATGAGAAGATTAATAGTGATAGTAATGCAGACTTAGTAAATAGTTTGACAGTGTTGTGGGAATTAGTTGTTTAGCAGAGTTTGGGGAAAAACTGTCCTTGTGTCTAGTTCTTCTGATGTGCAGTGCTCTATAGCATCATTTTGAGGGTAGGAGTTGAAACAGTTAATGTCCAGGATGTGCGGGGTCTGTAGATATTTTCACAGCCCTCTTTTTGACTCGGGGAGTGTAAAGGTCCTCAATGGAAGGCAGGTTGGTAGTAATTGTTTTTTCTGCAGTCCTAATAATCCATCCTGCAGTTGAATTCATTTTTATGTATTTATGTGTCAAGATATGGTTTTAAATAACCCCCAAAGAGATAAATAATGGGATATTTCCTATATGTTGAACTTCTTAAGATAATTCCTTCTTTGTGTATTCTTCATAAAAATACAACCACCTTTTCAGTGCATTAGATTATTTAAATCTGGTTGATGGTTTGTTCCCTTGACAAATCATACAAACTACGTAACTGGTGGATCTTCCTTAGAAGGGAAGAACTTAGTTTTGCCAATCAGAGCAAGTCAGGCTTACTGGTGGGGCAAAAAACTACACAATGGTGATCCCTAAAGTCACCATCAAACTTTACTTTGCCTTTGAAAGAAGATTCTCACTTTCTCCAGCTCGGTGTTGGCTTTGAGTTCTCTCAGGGAGAGAGAAGAGTTTATCCTTCCTTCTTCTGGATTAATCCCAAGGAATCTGCTCAGTATGAGGGTTTAGTCCAGCTGCTCCTGTATTTCCAGTGGAACTGGGTTGGGCTCATGGTCTCTAAAGATGACAGTGGAGAACGCTTTGTCTCATCTCTGGTGCCAATGCTGAAGAAGAAAGAGATCTGCCTGGCCTTCTCTAAAATGTTGAAATCAGAGGACCTTATGAATACAATGCTCAGATTCCTTTGGCTTTTAAAATCTTCCTTTAAAGTTGAAGTGATTGTCCTCTTTGGAGACTACAGAATGATTGCAACTTTACAGGGAGCTCTGTATGCTTATGAACAATGGAGAAAAACATTGTATGGCAAAGTCTGGATAATAACTTCCCATTGTGAACTTAGTGGGATGGGATTGCTAGATACTCTGGAATATATGAAGCCCTTCCATGGGGCTTTGCATTTTAGGGACCACACTGGGGATGTCCCAGAATTCAGCCATTTCCTCCTGTCTTTAGATCCTTTGAATTCAGAGGGGGATATCTTTCTTCTGCAATGGTGGGAAAGGGTCTTTGACTGCAAGTTCTACAAACATGGCAAGATCTCTAAAGAGGAAGACAAAACATGCACGGGAAAGGAGAATTTACAGAATCTGCCAGCTTTTATATTTGAGACGAGCATGACAGGTGACAGTTACAATGTCTACAATGCCATTTATGATCTGGCACATGCATTAGAGGCAATGTGTGAATCAGAGGCACGACCAGCCATGCTGAGTGTTGGAAAGAGGATCTCAAATGTGCAATCATGGCAGGTAACCTCTGGGACTTTTTATCCAGTCCACAGGTCCTTAGAGAAGTTTATCTATATTCCCCCAATTATTTCTGGAATTATGGATTAAATATCTCTATATCAATAGACCTCTGATCAGATTATGCATTTTTTTCTTAGACACTCTTCCGAGTTTGTTAAAAATTAGTTCTTTTAAAGTTTAAGACATTGGATGGATCATATTTATTTATTTTATTTTATTTGTCAATTGCTTACAAGATAATAAACATAAATATAAATACAGAAAATGGGTACAAATAATTGGGGACAATAGGACAGGGATGGTAGGTACAGTTGTGTGCTTATGCACGCCCCTTACATACCTCTTAGGAATGGAGTGAGCTCAATAGTGGTTAGTTTGAGGTTAAAGGAGTAGGGGGGGGTTAGAGGATGTAACAACAGAGTCAGGTAGTGCATTCCAGGCATTGACCACTCTGTTGCTAAAGTCGTACTTTCTGCAATCAAGTTTGGAGCAGTTTACATTGAGTTTGTATCTGTTGTGTGCTCTTGTATTGTTGCGGCTGAAGGTGATAAAGTCATTGATTGTACATTGATAGTACATTAAAACAGATTATTTTATAAGTCAAACCGTAGGTGGCAAGGTTCTAGGTTGTCCAAGTTCAAAATCTCAAGCCTGGTGGTGCAGGGTATTCTGTTGTGAGCTGAGGAGTGTAGTACTCCTCTTGTGAAATACTTCTGGTCACGCTCAATTGTATTAATGTTGATATACAGTGCGGATTCCAGACAGCCGAGCTGTATTCAAGTATTGGTCTAGCAAAGGTTTTGTATGCCCTAGTTAGTACTACCAGAGGAGAATATATTGAGAATATTCTATTGCTGGTTTATATTATTTATATTATTAAGCAGGACTAGGGTTGACATGATAGCAATATTCCAGTATTTGAGGGGCTGCCACAAAGAAGAGGGGAATCAACTTATTTTCTAAAGCACCAGAAGGCAAAAATAATCACAGAGAGAAGCAACCTGGAATTAAGGAGAAACTTCCTATCAGTGGAGACTATTTTTTTAAAGAATTTTTTTTTATTTTTAAACAAACATACATAGACAAAACATAAAAACATAAAGCCATTTTCCAATTACATACATATATTGTGTCGGTAGGTTACAAATTTTTTGTGCATTTTCTCCATAGTCCTCCTTTACAATTGTTTATATATATTCTCATATTATCAAACAGATATTTCTAAATACATTTATTATCATTGTTAATCAATCATTTGACTATACTATTATTCATTCATGTTATGCGAGATATTCCATATTTTTAAATTGATTTATCTTATAACAATTCATATTATCATCTTAATCCATCCCATAATTATTATATAATAATACATTCTTATATATTCTATATAATTCTGTTCTTATATTGTGAAATTCTACATATTTCATTACCATATTTTATCTTCTAACCATTGATAAAATAAATCCCAAATCTTATAAAATTGTTTATCTTCTTGATCTCTAATTTCAAATGTCAATTTGCTCATTTCAGCACAGTCCATTATTTTCTTAATAACTTCCTCCTGCATTGATATTTTCTCATTTTTCCAATTTTTAGCAAATACCATCCTAGCCACTGTTAATACATTTACAATCAAATATTTAAAATCCTTACTATAGATTTCAGGCATAATTCCCAATACCTATCAGTGGAGACTATTAACCAGTGGAACGACTTGTCTTCAGAAGTTGTGGGTGCTTCATCACTGGAGGTTTTTAAGAGACTAGACAGCCACTTGTCTGAAATGGGATAGAATTTCCTGCCTAAGTAGGGGGTTCGACTAGAGCAGAGGTTGGCAACCTTTTGGACCTCAGGGACCACCAAACCCATAACTTTAATATGAATTTTGACTTATGGTGGCTTGCTGATGTTGGTGGGAAAGTCGGTCCCATATTCCAGAGCTGCAGTAGTCACAGGACTGGCCCTTTAGTCATCCCAGAGCAGCTGCTCCTCCACCCAGGTGCACCGACCTGCCATGGACTGGAAGAGCTGCTCTGGGATGACCAAAGGGCCAGTCCTGTGACTACTGCAGCTCTAGAATAGGGACCGACTTTCCCACCAATATCAGCAAGCCACTCCTGGGCGGATTTCCCTCCCCTGCCATTGGTCTTACCTTCCAGTTCCAGCTCATGTGGCTCTACTTAAGGTAAGGTTTGTGCTTGGTCAAAGGGTGGGGGCCAGCAGGTGGGCGGGCCATGTGGGTGGCACAGCCTTGTGTTCCTGCGCAGCCTGGATTAATTGCTTTGGGGGAGACATTTCTCTGCGGACCACCAAAATTTTCTCATGGACCACCAGTGGCAACCATTGGACTGGAGGACCTCCAAGGTCCCTTCCAGCTATATTCTGATTCTCTAGATTAAACAGCAATTACTGAAAAGAAAACAATCATATGAAATTAAATATAATTTTTAAAGGGGTAGAATTGGGAAAAGAGAAATCAAACTAGTTCTCCATAAGATCCATAGAAGACCTTCACATAAACTCCTGAAAGTTCTTTAGAGCTTGTCTGAATTTCATGGGGTGGCCATTCAAGGAAGGAGGTGCAGCACAGAGCAAGATGACCATCTGGGTGGATTTATGCAAGATTCTTCAAAAGGTTACTCTAGGGAAGAGAAGGACCAGGGGAGACAGGATAGCAGTCTTCCAATATTTGAGGGGCTGCCATAGAGAGGAGGAAGGGGTCAAGCTATTTTCCAAGGCACCTGAAGGTCATACAAGGAATAATGGATGGAAAATGAACAGGGAGAGATTCAACCTAGAAATAAGGAGAAACTTTCTGACAGTGAGAATAATCAACCAACGGAACAGAAGTTCCCTTCGGAAGTTGTGGGAGCTTCATCCCTGGAGGCTTTCAAGAAGAGATTGGACTGCCATCTGTCAGAAATGGTGTAGGGTCTCCCGCTTGGGTGTGGGGTTGGACTAGATGACCTATAAGGTCCCTCCCAACTCTGATTATCTGTTATCTGTTAGGTCAGTTGAAGTCCTAGTGGGCATATTTGCAAAACCACTTCACTTTCCCTCTGTGTATAACCTAAACAGGGTGGGCTGCTGGGGTTTCACAGGGGTTCGCACTAGCTAAGATTCTGCACAGTTCAGAGACCCCCCAAATTCCACTCCTGGCTGCCCCCCTTGCCCCCACCCCTCCCCTGCCAGGAGTCCCCACACGGCCCATTTTGGATGCAGGTAAATGCAGAGTGCATGCGGAAGTTCAGGAAGGCTGTTAGAACCAATTGAGAACTAAACTGATTGTTAGAAATATTAACATTTAGAAGTTGCACATCTCAGCAAGAGAAAATTAAGAAGTCAATAATATTTTATTGACTAACTCACCACATTGAGATTGACGCTGCTGCCATTCATGCTGGAAGAGGAGGAAAACTATGGGTCCCATCATCCTGATTATTCCGGCTGGTGGGATCCAGAAGGGAGGCCTTCTCTACCCTTTGGAACATGTTGGCTCCCAATGTGAAGAGATTGGCCCCAATCTTCCTATTTTTTCACAAGGGCCTAAAGAACTGGCTGAGCCAATCAACTTGGAGCCCAAGTGAGGGATCAACGCAATGGAGGTTGTTGATCAAGTAGTAATAGCTTCCCTCCTTCCCTCCTACTATATCCCTGACCTCCCCTCGTGTGTATTTGGTGTTAAGCTTTGGTTTTAACATATTTGTTTTAACAGAGATGTAGCTATAAGCAGTCCAAGTTACACCATGGTAAGATCGGTGGCCAATAAATTTTATAAATAAATAAATAATCAAATTGTATAAATAAATAAATAAAGTTTTGTAAATGAATAAATATTTTTATAAATAAATATTTTAATAAATAAATAAATATTCTAATAAATAAATAAATAATTTTAATAAATAAATACATGTTTTAATAAATAAATGTTTAATAAATAAATAATTTTAATAAATAAATACATGTTTTAATAAATAAATATTTAATAAATAAATAATTTTAATAAATAAATAATTTTTATAAATAAATTTTTGAATAAATATATCAAATTTTATAAAAAAATAAACAAATAATTTCTATAAATAAATACATTTTATAAATAAACAAATCTTTTTATAAACAAATAAATAAAATTTTATAAATAAATAATTTTATCAATAAATAGATATTTTTTATAAAAAATAAATTTTATAAAAAAATAAATAATTTTATACATAATCAAATTTTATTAAAAAATAAATAAATGATTTCTATAAATAAATAAATTTTGTAAGTAAATAAACAAATATTTTTATAAATAAATAAATCAATAAATTTCCTATTACATTTTCTCATGCATGGAGTATAACAAAAGTCAGATGTATATAAATTATAACTGATGTAATAAATTATCCAGAGGGTCTGACTTTTGTATGCATATGCACTGTGTATACATATGGCTTTCCATCTTTCTATTCAATTGACCTGCTCCCTCTTAAGATATCGAATTTAATAGCTGAAACAGTAAAATGTAATGGGCCTGTTCATATAGTTGTAGTCGATTGGTCAAAGAGTGGGGGCTCCTGCATGAGGCAATCTACTTTATGATTGGTTGCTGGGTGAGAAAGGGGAGATTCCTCCCCCCTTTCTTCTGTGCGCTTTGTATGCTTTCATCCTATTTTACATCGATATTTGGAGATCTCTTTTTCTTTCAGATCCTTTCCTATTTGAGAAACGTCCACTTCAACAACAGTGCTGGAGATGAAGTCTCCTTCTCGGAAAATGGACTGGGTTCTGCTCGTTATGACCTTCTCAACTGGATTTTCTTCCCTAATCAATCTTTTGTCCCCATGAAAGTTGGACAAATAGATCACAGAACTCCTCCTGGTCAGGACTTCATGATTAACTCTGATGCAATCGTCTGGGCCACAAAGGTGAGTTGAAAGGCAAGGTTGTAATTCTGTCAGGTTTCCAAGTAACAAACCCAACACAATCAAAACTCTGAGGCCTGGGATTTCCTCAAAGTATGAATTTATTAGGAATGTCATATTGGCACAGCTGGGGAAAAAGGAACTCTGAAAGACCTGAAGTTTTCCTCACCCAAATCAAAACACAAAGTTCTTTCCCCCAAGCCACATGTCCATTACATGGTCCAATCAGGTTGCAGTCCCAATTCCAAGTGGCCTCAGTCCAGGCCTTCCCAGCACCTGGAGAAGGTCCTTGGTGTTGTGGCCCACCAGTAGACAGCAGAGCTGGCAGCAGACTCAGACAGTGAAGAGGTTGGGGAGGAACATGGACCAGTCCTGGAGTCTGGGGAAGGCTCTGATGAATGCTTTGTGTTGGAGGCAGAGATGGGGCTAGGGCCATCTGATAGTTATCAGCTGCCTTCAGAATCAGACATCAGTGAGGCAGAAGAACAGCTGGAGCCTGTTCCCAGTGTGTGCATGCGCAGAGCTGCCAGAAGAAGGGAAAAGCTAAGGAACAAGGGTCAACTTGGGAGTAAGGGCACAGGTGGACAGTGCCCTTTTATTCCCTACTCCCATAGGTAATAAAAGAGGAGCGAAAGGAGAGTGAGGTTTTGCAGGAGACAATTAGTTCATTTGGGTGAAGATCTGTTCCTGCATTCTTGCCAAGTATTGTCTGCTACAGTGTGGTATCTGAAAGATATCGGCCTGGCAACTCTCCAAGCCTGCTCCCATAGCTTCAACCAGCCTTGCTATGGCAGCCCTGAAGATCCTTCAAAATGGCTTCAGGTGGCTGACAATTTCAAGGTAAAATGCATTCATCCCTCGGATTTGAAAAAAACCCTCGGACTTGAAAAAATGGTCAATTGAGCCAGAAAATATGGCAGGCATTTGCTGAAAATGTAAGGTTTTGCATGTGACACATTTGAGGTCTGATCTGTGGCAGGTCCACAACGGGTTTGGATTGGGGGGAAAATATTTGCTGCCAACTCAAGAGGCAGTTAGAACAAGCAACAGAGATTTCCATGGACCATTCTCATTCAGTTGAATCCTCATGGTTTTTTCCTTAAAAAATGCTGTAGCTCAATCACAGAAACCTACATAGGACTGCAAAAAATCCAAGTTCCAATCTCCAGCATCCAGTGGTGTGTTTGGAATGCCACTGGCCTGAATCCCCCAAGAGTATTTCCTACTTCTGGTAGACCCTGGTGAGCAATTTCTTTTGGAGATGTTCTGAATATGGAGATAAGAATATGGAAAGGAATAAATGAAGTATGTCCATTGCTTAGGGCTTCTCAAACATTTCTCTTTCCTCTTTTAGAAGGTGCCCTTTGCCAGGTGTGGCATGAAAAGGTGCCAGGCAGGAGAGAGGAGAAGAGTTCCAGAGGGCAAGCAGGTTTGCTGCTACCGATGTGCCCTTTGCCCAGAAGGAACCATTTCTAATCAGACAGGTACAGCATACTTAAAATTTAGAATTTCCAGCATCTAGGAATCCAGTCAGTAGATAAAATTGTTAATTTTCATCTTTTTAATGGGTTTGACGTGCTTAAAATATTCATAGTTTTCAGAAGATCCCCTCAGTTAATGGATCTAAAGTCCCAAAAGTGTTTTTTTTTTCAGGAGGCAACTGGACTTTCTTATTTTTCTTTGAAGACATTTCACTTCTCATCCAAGAAGTTTCTTCAGCTCTGATTGGATGGTGTGGAATGGAAAGATTTATATTCCTTGCAGACAGCTGGTCATTTGCATCCTTTAGATTTGCATCCTTCTTGGATGAGAAGTGAAATGTCTTCAACAGAAAAAAACAGAAAGTCCAGTTGCCTCTTGAAAAAGCACCTTTGGGACAACCATGACCTGGAGGATGGAGAATCTCCACAGACTTTTAGCCATGGATCTAAAGTGTTCTGCCCACAAGAGCAACTTTTTCCTCTCCTCACCAATTTAAACAAGGGTGGCTTCAGGACACGGTTTACATTTTTCCTACATAACTGTCCACTCTCACAACCCTTTGGGAAAACCAGCTACCAAACGTTCCCTGAAAAGTGTGGTATGAGTGTGATGACCCAGGATGGGATACAAAATAAACACAGTCACAAAAACAGGTGAAGCCCCTTTTATTCCTTCACTTTGCTTCAAAGCTCCAAATATCCTTGACTGGAGACAAAAAACTCCCCCACAAGCAGTTACGAAAAGGAGGAAATGCCGTTTAAAATAAAAATGTCTATAAATTATAAAGAATAAAAATAACAAACCACACTGAAGCAGTTTTTTTAAAATTACATTTATATGCTGCCCTTCTCTGAAGACTCAGGGTAGCTTACAATTTTTGGGATACAACCCAGTGTGCTCAGCAATAATTAAGGGAACCAGGCAAGATAAGGGCTTGAAGACATTCACAGATATTGGAACGCACACTGGGAAGGATGCCAAACTCAGAGTGGAACAATAGACTAGAGATATTTCCACGCTTTGTTTCCAGCATTGGCCCATATGCATGTCCGTCCTTTTAAACAGTTCACACAGCTGCAGCCCGCGAAGAGGATCAAGGCCCTTTCCTCTCCCATAGACCACGCCATTCATCTCTCTCCTTATCCTTTCCTCCCTGCGTGCCCTAGGATGGAGAGGGGATAGGCCTAGGTCTTCCTCTGATTTCCCAGCCAGCCTCTGCCCTTCTCCAGTCTCCTCCACAACCTCCGGTTCCTCCTCTTCCTTGGAGTCAATAAAACTCAGAAGGTCATCACACAGCCCACTACCCAGGTAGCTACAACACAAAAGGCTGAAGGACACACAGCCACTACCTCAGCCACACCGGCTCTTACAAAAAAGCCAACCAATCAGCAAACACCAATTCCATCAACCAATCAAGAAGCAACAACACAGCCAAAAACACAGCCAACCAACCCGCTTACAGCAGAGCCAGCACACCTCCCCTCTAGTATTTATAGAGAGAAGGCAGCTCAGATCACGCTTTGCTGGCAGAAGCACAAAGCCGAAGACACCAGCCTGAAGATGGCGAGTGGGACTTCGTCGAAATGTCGCCAAGGTATTCTCAATCTTACACGGGACAAGACCCGAATACACCAAGACCTACATATATATATATATATATATATATGTAGGTCTTGGTGTATTCGGTCTTGTCCGTGTAGGTTGAGAATACCTGCACATTTCGACAAATCTCATCCGTCTTCAGGCTGGTGTTCAGCTTCGTTCCTCCTGGGAGAAGTGTGTGATTGTGGCTGTTTTCCCTTTTACTCTAGAGTTGGATGTTGTTACTTGATTGGTTTGTGGAGTTGATGTATGCAGATTGGATGGCTTTTTCCTGAGACCCTGTGTGGCTGAGGTGCTGGCTGTGTGTCTCTCAGCCTTTGTGTTGTAACACCTGGGTAATGTTGGTGATGACCTTCTGAGTTCTCTTGTTGTGATGTCCTGGGTGTGGTGCTTAACTCCTGGGTCGTTGTCTGTGCTGCAACCTCCTGATTTTTGTGTTGTGATCTCCTGAGTTCTGTGATGTAGTATCTGGGTGAAGGCTGTGATGTGGCATTCTGGCTTGGTTTGGCTCGAGTTGAGGTCTGGCTATGTGTTTATAGCGGTGTCAGTTTGCTTAGTTTGGGGTTTGGAGGGTGTAGCAGCTGGTGTTGCAGCCATGGTCTGGTTTCTGATGGTGGTTGCCTTTCATCTGTGGCGTGGCTTGGGTTGAGTCGGTGAAGGAGATTGGTGGTGGCATCATGATGCCACCACCATCTCCTTCACAGACTCAAACCCAAGCCCACGCCACCGATGAAAGGCAACCACCATCCAGAAACCAGACCATGGCTGCAACCCAGCTGCTACACCCCCTCCAACCCCCAACTAAGCAAACTGCACACGCGATAAACACATAGCCAGACCTCAAACTCGAGCCAAACCAAGGCCCAGAATGCCACATCACAGCCTTCCACCCAGGATACTACATCACAGAACCAGGAGATCACAACACAAAACATCAGGAGGTTGCAGCACAGACAACGACCCAGGAGATTACAGCACCACACCCAGGACATCACAACAATAGAACTCAGAAGGTCATCACACAGCCCATTACCCAGGTCGTTACAACACAAAGGCTGAGAGACACACAGCCAGCACCTCAGCCACACAGGGTCTCAGGAAAAAGCCATCCAATCTGCATACATCAACTCCACAAACCAATCAAGAAGTAACAACACATCCAACTCTAGAGTTTAAAAGGGGAAAACAGCCACAATCACACACTTCTCCCAGGAGAACGAAGCTGAAGACACCAGCCTGAAGATGACGGATGAGATTTCATTTAAACGCTGCCAAGGTATTCTCAACCTTACACGGGACAAGACCCGAATACACCAAGACCTACATACCTTTACCCGTGAAAATCTACAAAAACATATATATATATATATATATATATATATATATATATATATATATCAGTCTCCCAGGAAACTGGTTAACCTGTTCATTAAAAATGTGAGATCTATCTCTTTCCTGCAAGAAAAATTCTGAACGAGCAGATTTGAAGTATATAGTAGAGAGGTTGGACCGTAGAACATGTTGGTGCTATGGTAGCTCTGCATCTTTGTTTCTTTTCTTCCCCCTGTAGTCAATTTCCCTGCGGAATCACTTGTGAACAAAAAAAGAGACTTTCCCTCTCACAATGATACCTGGACCTTTTATTCTCCACCTAGACACTTTACATCTGTGTAACATCTATCACTTTAGCTATAGGAAGTTTTTATTCTATCCCCACCCTCTATGAATTGTGACCTATTGTTTATGGTTGTTTACTCGCTAGCGGAGCTATGGGCCTTCAGGACTGCACCCTTGTCCTTGAATTGGCCCATCGGGTTATCAACAGCTTACCTTAATGACGGATCCTGGGATCCCGAGAGGTGGCATGGCACGACCAAGGGGTTAAATTTTAAATTTGGTAAGGGACGACTTTTAAAACTTTTAATTCGGTGTTTTAATGGGTTAGGGAGGAGGGAGGGGGTTCAGCCCTTGTTGGTAGAGTCTGGTTTATCCAGGCCGGAGAGGGGTCTCGTAGTGGAGGGATGGGGTGAAGGGGCCGTGGGGTCTGCATTGAGCAGGGAGGGATTAATAATCCCTAGGGCAATCGGTTATGGCAGGAGTGGACAGACAGAGGCCAAATCATGTGTTGGGAGCACGCTTTGTTTACGGCGTGGAGCACTCCGACCCTCAGGTCTCTGCCCACTCCCCTGGGG
>CM019148.1:370050280-370188805 GCA_009733165.1 Naja naja
TTGCAAGGTATTCTCAACCTTACACGGGACAAGACCAATACACCAAGACCTACATACCTTTACCCGTGAAAATCTACAAAAACATATATATATATATATATATATATATATATATCTCCCCAGGAAACTGGTTAACCTGTTCATTAAAAATGTGAGATCTATCTCTTTCCTGCAAGAAAAATTCTGAGCAGCAGATTTGAAGTATATAGTAGAGAGGTTGGACCGTAGAGAACATGTTGGTGCTATGGTAGCTCTGCATCTTTGTTTCTTTTCTTCCCCTGTAGTCAATTTCCCTCATGGAATCACTTGTGAACAAAAAGAGACTTTCCCTCTCACAATGATACCTGGACCTTTTATTCTCCACCTAGACACTTTACATCTGTGTAACATCATCACTTTAGCTATAGGAAGTTTTTATTCTATCCCTCTATGAATTGTGACCTATTGTTTATGGTTGTTTACTAGCTAAGCGGAGCTATGGGCCTTCAGGGCACCTTGTCCTTGAATTGGCCCATCGGAGTTATCAACAACTTACCTTAATACGGATCCTGGGATCCCGAGAGAGTGGCATGGCACCAAGGGGTTAAATTTTAAATTTGGTAAGGGGCGACTTTTAAAACTTTTAATTGGTGTTTTAATGGGTTAGGGAGGAGGGAGGGGTTCAGCCCTTGTTGGTAGAGTCTGGTTTATCCAGGCGGAGAGGGTCTCGTAGTGGAGGGATGGGGTGAAGAAGGGCAGTGGGGTCTGCATTGAGCGGGAGGGATTAATAATCCCTAGGGCATCGGTTATGGCAGGAGTGGGCAGACAGAGGGCCAAATTATGTGTTGGGGGGCCCCGCTGTTTGGCGGTGGAGCACTCCGACCCTCAGGTCTCTGCCCACTCCCTGGGGTCTTGGGAGGTGTGGTCCTGGGCTCAGGCTGGTGTATGTAAATGCCAGATCCGTAGCTAATAAGGCCCCCTCCTCCGTGAACTTGAGAGGAGGAGGCTGGGATCTGGCATGTATTGGGAGACCTGGTTGGGACGGGAGGGTGTCCCTCTGTGTGATCTATGTCCCCAGGTTTCGGGTGCTGCACCAGTCTGAGGCCCAGGAAGGGGCAGGAGGAGTTGCCATTGTTATTAGGGAGACCTTGTTTCCAAGGGAGGCCACTGTCCCAAGATGTGGGTGTGAGTCCCTCCTCTGAGGTTGGGCCTGGTGTTGGTTGGGCCTGTTGTTGTGCCTGTCCCCAGCTGCATTGCAAGGCCCTTCCCGAGCTGCTGGATGCCCTCTCGGGGGTGGCGGTGGAGTTTCCCAGGCTTTTGTCCTGGGGACTTCAGCCTGCTCTCTCTGGGAGTGGCGTCTGGATTGGCTCAGTTCTTGGCATCCATGATAGCCATGGACCTGACCCAGGTGATTCAGGGGCCACCCATGAGGGGGAACACGCTCAACTGGTTTTTATCTCGAGGGCAGTGGTGTAGTGATCTGGGGGTGGATCTCCAGGTTACTCTACCCCTATCATGGACAGATCACTATCTCCTGAGGCTGGTCTTCCAATGTGCTGCTCCTGCTGGGATGAGGAGCTGATCGATGGTTCCACCCCAGGCACCTGATGGACCTGGAGAGGTTTCAGATGGCCCTGGGGTTCTTGCCCACCTCCTTGACCACAGCCCGGTCGAGACCTTGGCGGCTGCCTGGCAACAGGCGGCCTGGCAGTGCTTCGACGGGTTTGTCCCTCTTGACCTCTCCCTGCCACAGACCTCGTTTGGCTCCTTGGTTTTGGATAGCTTCGGGATGAAGCAGCGGAGAGATGCCTGGAGAGCAGGTGGAGGACCAGTGGTTCGAGTCTGACCGTGTCCAGCTAAGAGCCTATATGGACTTACCTGGCGATTAGAGCAGCGAGATGTGTGCTTGCTTCTCGCTCTGATGGCGTCATGATGATCACCCTGTGGCCCTGTTCAGGGTTGCACTCCTACATTTGGAGGAGAGGGGGACCCTTCTGGGGCAGAGCAGAGGATTTAGTTTACATCTGGCGGATAAATCGCCAGATTCGGGCCGCTTGGACTTCCATTGGCAGTTTGGATGATGGAGTGGCGACGAGTCTTGTGGATCCTATCTGGGTTGAGTTCCCTGGGATGAAGTGGACAGGATCATGAGGAGGCTGTCTTCCACCATGTGTTTATTGGACCCGTGTCCTTCCTCGTTGGTTTATGCCTCCAGGAGAGGTTACACTCGGTTGGCTCCAGGCAGTTGTCAACGCCTCTTTGAGTGATGGTTTTTTTCCCGCTGCCCTGAAAGAGGCGGTGGTGAGACCCCTCCTCAAGAAGCCTGCTCTGGACCCAACCGTTTTGAACAACTATCTCCCAGTCTCCAACCTTCTCTTTTTAGCGAAGGTTGTTGAGAGCGTGGTGGTTCAACAGCTTCCGCTGTTCCTGGAGGAAACTGATTATCTTGACCTACACCAATCGGGTTTCAGGCCCGGACACAGCACCGAGACAGCATTGGTCGCACTGGTGGATGATCTCTGGAGGGCTGGGAAAGGGGTTTTCCTCTGTCCTGGTCCTTTTAGATCTCTCAGCGGCTTTGATACCATCGACCATGGTATCCTTCTCTGGCGGCTCGGGGGTTGGGAGTGGGGGCACCGTTTGTTGGTTCTCCTCCTACACTCTCGGGCGTGCCCTTGTCGGTGTTGGCAGGAGAGCAGAGATCGGCCCCCAGGCCTCACTTGTGGGGTGCCACAGGGTCTGTTCTCTCACCTCTCCTGTTTAATATCTACATGAAACCGCTGGGTGAGATCATCCGAGAGTTTTGGGGTGGTATATCATATGCAGATGATACCCAGTTGTATATCTCCACCCCAGACCAGATCAGTGATGCTCTCTTGGTGATGTCCCGATGCCTGGAGGTGGTGCAGGCATGGGAGTAACAGACTCGGCTTAATCCGGCCTAGACTGGTGTGGCTGCTTACCAGCATCTCGGTGTTCAGTGGATGTGCCATCTTTGGTCATGGGGGAGAGTGTTACCCCGTGGATAGGCGAGGAATCTGGGTGTCCTCCTGGATGCACAGCTCAATGGAGGAGCAAGTGGGAGCTGTGGCCAGGGGGGCCCAGGTTTGGCTGGTAAGCCAGCTACCCCGAGATGCCCTTCAAACAGTCACCCATGTGCTCCGTCACTTCCAGAATCGACTACTGCAATGCTCTCTACCACCCTTGCGGATTACCCCTCCTGCGCGACTTGCATTGGCTGCCGGTTGCCTTCCGGGTTTCCTTCAAGATGTTAGTAACAACTTATAAAGCCCTAAATGGCTTGGGTCCAGGGTACTTGCGGGAACGCCTCCTGCCAGCATCACATTCCGATCGCCCTGTGCGCTCCCACAAGAGGGGCCTCCTGGGAATACCATTGGCCAGGCATTGTCGGCTGGTGGTTCCCAGGGCTAGGGCCTTTTCTGTGGGTGCGCCCGCCCTATGGAATCAGCTCCCTGTGGATCTTCGTTTGGCCCCTGATCTCCGCTCCTTTTGTCGAGACCTAAAGACTTGGCTGTTTCAATAGGCTGGCCTGGATTGACCTGGGGGCGGGTTTGTTTTAAATATTATTGTTTACTATCGTAATTTTAACTGTTTTAATGCTTCTTGTATTTATAGACTTGTTCTTTATTTAATATCTTTTTATTGTAAATATATTTCTTTTTATATGTTCGCCGCCCTGAGTCCTTTGGGAGAAGGGCGGCATACAAGTCTAATAAAATAATAATAATAATAATAATAATAATAATAATAATAATAATACAATACTCAGTTCACATACCTTCTCTCTCTTGTTGTTGCTCTTCTCACCAACCTCCAACAGATAATATGCAAACAATATACCAAAAAGCAGGATTCCTGGCTGACAGATCTATCCATCTTTTGGGGGTTCCAGGATGAAGTAGGTGTGGGCACGCTGGCAATTTCTCTGACCCTAAAAGTCACTATAGTCCTGGACATGCCCAGTGATTAGAGAATATCTTCTTTTCCACAGAGGAAACTGACCGGTTCAGCTAGAACTGAACAAATTACTGTCTCCAGAGAACTTACCTCTATCGAATGAAGGCAAATATATGTGTTGCAGAATAATGTTGCAGGATCCAATCTGGGTCAGTCACAGGGCCAGAGGTTTAGTTTTCTGAGCTTTTGGACTTCTACATCAGGGATGTCCAACTTTGGCAAGTTTAAGAGTTGTAGACTTCAACCCTAAAAGCATTCTGGCTGGAGAATTCTGGGAGTTGAAGTCCACATACTTTAAAGTCCACAAGTCTTAAGATTGCCTGTTCTACATTTTTTGGTCACCTTCTGAAAAACAGACAAAAATGGTTCAGCTGGAGACATTTTAGTGCTTCCCAATTGCAGCCCATGGCTAAATCTTAAATCAAATCTTGAATGAGATTTTTTGCTATCCAATTTTGAAGTTAACTTGGACCTTGGCTGATTTGCAGCTCTCTACCCTATACTATTTTATACCACATCATCAGATAATCTAAGGCAAGCTTCCCATTTTAAAGGCAATGGTGTAGGAGAAAAACAGGAAACACAAGAAAAGAAGAAAAATAAAAAAAGATGCTCTCCTCTTTTTGTCTTTCCTTGCTGCTTGTCTTTATCTTGACCTTGTTTGTTTGTTCATATTTTGCTAGAAGGAGAGGAAATGTATCTGTGTTTGTTTATGTATGTGTTTATTTCAGTGCGTAAGAGTGGCTTGTGTGGGAATGGAGAGGATGCTTTATGCAGATAAGGACTTTTGCAGATGGGGACTTTATACAATGGACTTGTGGCTGGAGCCCATCTTCAGGAACTTCTCTCCAGCTAGAGAGAAGACTTGTGCTGGAGCCCACCTTCGGGGGACTTCTGTCTAGCTAGAGATCAGTTCCCTGAAGATGGGGTCCAGCATGAGTCCAAAAGCTCTGAAGCCAAAACCTCTGGTCCTGGTGACCTACCCAGATTGGACCTTGGACCTTATCTTTATGGTCACACTGAAAGAAGCATGATTTGTCCATTGAGATTAACTTTCAAATGCACAGTGGATCATTCAATCATCCCCTTTGTGTGTTTGCCACAGCAAAAAAGGGACATAATCCCATTAAGGGAGGGATAACACTCATGGCAGATGCCTCTGAAATCCTTAGACAAAATTTCTTTTTTAAAATATAATTTTATTAAGCTTATCAAAATATAACATGTTTAATATCTCTATTCAAAATTTCCACCGCTAATCTAAAAAACAAGAGAGATAAAGAAGTTAAAATAATTAATCAGTGGGATGACTTGCCTCCAGAAGTTGTAGGTGTTTCATCACTGGAGGTCTTTAAGAAGAGACTGGGCAGTCATTTGTTTGAAATGGTATAGGGTTTCCAGCTTGAGCAAAGGGGTTGGACTAGAAGACCTCCAAGGTCCCTTCCAATGCTGTTATTCTATTTTTCCTTGTCTTGTGCCCTTTTGAATTTCACATGGTTTGATTGAATCTCCATTAAAAATAATATTTGCTTGCTGTGGCCTTAGACAAAGACTTTTAATTTCAGATGCAGCCCACTGTGACCCTTGTCCAGAAGACCAATACCCCTGCAAGAACAAGGACCATTGCATTGCCAAGAAGCTCCACTTTCTTTCCTATCAAGATACCCTGGGATACACTTTAGCTTCTTTAGCTCTTTCTCTCTGTGTGATCAGTTTTGCGGTTCTGATAATTTTCCATAAACATCACGACACACCGATCGTCAAAGCCAACAACCGAGTTCTCACCTACATCCTCCTGGTCTCCCTCCTACTCTGCTTCCTCTGCTCCTTCCTCTTCATTAGTCGACCTGGAAAGTTCACTTGTCTTTTACGGCAAACAGCCTTTGCCATTCTGTTTTCCCTTGCAGTTTCTTCTGTATTAGCAAAAACTGTCATGGTGGTTCTGGCCTTTATGGCCACTAAGCCAGGAAACAGGACAAGGAAACTCTTAGGAAAGCCACTGACCAACTCCATTGTCTTTGGATGTCCCTTGATCCAAGCTGTTCTTTGTGCCACCTGGCTGATAAACTCTCCACCATTTCCCAGCTTGGAATTCCACTCATTGATTGGAGAGATCATCTTAGAATGTAATGAAGGTTCAGCTTCAATGTTTTATGCTGTCCTCGCCTACCTGGGTTTCCTGGCTCTCATCAGTTTCACAGTGGCCTTTTTAGCTAGGAAATTGCCAGACAGCTTTAACGAAGCCAAGTTCATTACTTTTAGCATGCTGATTTTTTGCAGTGTTTGGATCACCTTCCTCCCCACCTACCTAAGCTCCAAAGGGAAATCCATGGTAGCTGTGGAGATCTTCTCCATCTTGGCCTCAGGGGCTGGTCTCTTGGCTTGTATCTTTTTCCCCAAGTGCTACATTATCCTACTGAAGCCCAATCTGAATTGTAAAGAGAATATCATGAGGCAGAAGAAGCTCTGATTTATGCGGAGACTGGAAGTTTTGATTTTTGGGGTGTTTTTGTATTTGATGTGATTTCTAAAATAAACCATGAAATGTGAGAAAATGTTGTCCACTAAATAATTGGAAGTGATGTGATACAACCATGTCATGGCTGCCATTTCCCGCAACCCAAGCTTTGTAAAGTCAACAGCCTGACATTAGCAACAGGGGGAGGGAAGATGATTGGAATGCAGGGAGCAGATGGGGGGGAGGGAAATCAGAGGTAATTTTTCTCCCTGTCTAGATAGTCCGCTTCATCCAGGAAAAGTGGAAACTGCTGAGCCACCACACTCTCAACAACCTTCACCAAAAAGCGAAGGTTGGAGACTGGACGAAGGTTGTTTAAGCTGGGTCCAGAGCAGGCTTCTTCAAGGAGGGGTTTCACCACCGCCTCTTTCAAGGCGTAGGGGAAAGAACCCTCCCTTAATGAAGCATTAACCACTGCCTGGAGCAAGCTGCACGTGACCTCCCTGGAGGCATATACCATCCAGGAAGGGCACGGGTCCAACAAACATGTGGTGGAACTCAGCCGTTGCATAATCCTGTCCACTTCATCCTCAGAAACAGGATCGAACTCAGCCCAGATGATATTGGCTGGACTCCCTGTACCCCCCTCCTCCAACCACTGCAAATTAGAGTTCAGCCCCTCCTGGATCCGAGCGATCTTATCCAGCAGATATTGACCAAATTCCTCAGCCCTACCCTGCAAAGGGTCCACCCCCATCCTTCGATGTAAGAGGGAATGGGTGACCTTGAACAGGGTGGCTGGGCAGTCTTCTGCGGATGCTATGAGAATGGAGAGGTAAGCCCTCCTCACTGCTCCCACAGCTACCAGGTAAGTCCTAATATAGGCTCTTAGCTGGGCTTGGTCAGATTCAGAACGGGACGACCTCCACCTGCTCTCTAAACCCCTCTTACATCGCTTCATCTCCCAGAGCTCCTCTGTAAACCAGGGAGCCACCCAGGATCTGCGGCAAGTGAGGGGACGCAAGGGGACAACTCGGTCGAGAGCCTCAGCAGCCACCTGTTGCCAGGTGTCTGCCAGCACCTCGGCCAAGCTGTGGATAAGGGAAGCGGGCAGAGACGCCAGTTCCGCCTGGAACCTTTGAGGATCCATCAGGCGTCTGGGGCGAAACCATCTCGGTGGTTCCTCATCCCAGCAGTGTGGGGCAGCTTGCTGGAAGACCAGCCATAGGAGATAGTGATCAGACCATGCTATAGGCTGGGCATCCAGAATGCCCAACCCTAGATCACTATGCCACTGTTCTGAGATGAAAACAAGGTCGAGCATGTTACCCCCCTCATGAGTAGGGCCCTGTACCACCTGGGTCAGTCCCATGGCTGACATGGAAGCCATGAACTCCTGAGCCAGACTCGACGCTCCCCCCAAGGAGGGCAGGTTAAAGTCACCCAAAACCAAGAGGCTAGGGAACTCCACTGCCACTCCCGAGAGGGCATCAAGCAGCCCAGGCAGGGCCGTTGCCACACAGCTGGGGGAAAGGTATGTAAGAAACAAGCCCAACTGACCCCCAGACCCCAACCTCAGGAGGAGAGCTTCACACCCACCTATCTGCAGAACAGAGACCTCCCTTGGAATCAAGGTCTCCTGAATAACTACAGCCACCCCACCACCCCTGCCCTGAGCTCATGGCCGGTATAAAACCTGAAAGCCTGGGGGGAATAAGTCAACCAGAGGGACTCTTCCCTCCGGCCCCAACCAGGTCTCAGTGATGCAGGCTGGGTCTGCGGTCTCCTCCTCTATCATCTCGCAGAGGAGGGATGCCTTATTAACCACGGACCTGGCATTCAGATACACCAGCCTGAGCCCAGGGGCTCCGTATCCCGTATCCCCAGAGGAGCAGGCAGAGGCATGTGGGTTGGAGTATGCCACAGCTCAAAGACAGCGGAGGCGCGCTCCCATTTCATGATATGGCCCCCTGCCTTTCCATCTCCTGCCAAATCCAACCACCCTGGGAATCATCGCTCCTGCCCTGCTCCCTGGAGTCCCAAAGGCCCCCCCTCCCCCACGCCATGATCCACAACCAAGCTGGACTGAGCTCTCATAAGTCTGGGCAGAGGTTCAACAGATACCTGCCCAGACACCCTCCATGTACCCCTTAAAAGTCTAATTTAAAAATTTAACAAGGAGGTCTTGGTGCTCCTCTTTCCCTTTCACCCAAAACCCCCACCCCTATCCACGCGATGCCACCTCTCGGGATTCCAAAATCCGTCATCAAGGTACCGTTTGGAAAGGGCAATGGGCCATCTCTGGGATAGGGGAACCTTCCCCAGGGCCCACAGGTCCGACATCGAGTAAGATAAAATCATGGTGATAAACCAACCATAAAAGGAAGTAGGGAAACAAACGCCGGTTGACACAAACAGATCCACTAGTACAAGAAGCTCTTGGTAACCAAGAGCACACCAGCCACTCACATTCGCCCGCTCACAGCCAAATGTGGGGGGGGGGGGGAAGCAGAGTAAAAAAGGCTTCTCCACCATCCTCCCACCATGGTGGACTCCCCCAAAGAGGCCGGGAATGGGTAGAGTAGGCAGCCCCACTGCTCTCTCACCGCAGTTGGGAAAAGACCAACCCCCATCATTCTCTCACCCTGATGGGCCCGTTCATAACCTTGTACAAGGGCAGAAAAGGGAGGGCAGTTAGGGGGGAACAGTCCTCCAATCTTGGGCAGTGGAGTCGGCAAAGTCCTCAGTGGTAAGAGGCAAAGATGATAAAATAAGTGAACCCACAATGGTTCTGGACCAGCACGGCCTCTTCAGCTCAGGAACCAAGTTCTCAACAGGCCCAAGCAGGAGAGCTCCAATCCATCCATAGCCCCTGCCTGGCGAGGTCCACTTGGCCCCACCCATCCGAGCATGACAATAACACGCTCGTTGAGTTGACCGTTGGACCACCTCCGCCGGGCAGTCGCTAGATCTTCCTCTTCATCAGCACCCCAATCGTGTCACCAGAGTCACCACACAGCTGCCAGATCCAGGGCACAGGCCCAAGCAGCCCAAGGTCCTCGGCAACCACATCCAGCGCGCCAAACCCAGGCAACAGCCAGCCCAAAAGGCTGGCTTCCAATGTCCAATGTCCAGCGGGGGCCACCACTGCCCAAAACCAGGCCAGCACAGCAGCAAGCACACCTGCCAAGCCAGCCAACAGGCCACCCGCCCACGCACTCACTGGGTCCTCCTCTTCTTCCTCTCTGTTGGCACACCGGCACATCAATGCCGCCGACCATGCTGTGAACACCGCCGATCAGCCGACAAAGCTGTCGGGCACCTCCGACAATGCCACAACCTCCGGAGCATCACAGACGCCGGGAAACACCGAGGCCTCCTCCAATCCTCCTCCAGCAGACATGCCCTCCGCCATCGACACTTCCCCGCCTCTCTCCCCACTGAAAAAAGCCGATCAAAACTTCACTGCCACCAGGTCCTCAGTCTCCCCAGGACCCTTGCTGGACACACCAGACCCCCAGTAACAAATGTAGGGGCTGGGGGGAAGGACAAAGCCCCAAGCGCCCTCCTAAATGGCAAAGTCCCCCACTCCTCCATAGGGCTCACAAATGTTGGCCCACCATTGCTAAGATCATAATTCTCAGGCTGGTCCCGGTAACCTAGGATACAGCCTTGAAGAAGGTACATGTGGAATGTGCTTCTGGTTGTAGCTGTCATACTGCTCCATCAGTTTTTCCCCCTCCTGCCTATGGCAATTCGTGAGCAGGCCAGGAATGCTTTATGAATTAACAGTCCATCAATGATATTCAAATTAGATGTTTTGGGAACAGCTCTGAGGATTGGCAACACTTTGGTGTAGTTATACATTTTTTTTTTATTTGTCAATCGCTTACAAGATAATTGGTATAAGTATAAACATACTTATGAATACATGAAATGGATACATATAAGAAAAAATAAAAAGAAACAATAGGACAGGGATGGTAGGCATGTTGGTGCGCTTATGCACACCCCCTACAGACCTCTTAGGAAAGGGGTGAGGTCAAGAGTAGACAGTCTAAGGTTAAAGTTTTGGGGGTTTGGGGAAGAAACCACAGAGTCAGGTAGAGTATTCCAGACATTGACCACTCTGTTGCTGAAGTCATATTTCCTGCAATCAAGTTTGGTGCAGTTAACCTTGAGTTTGTATCTATTGTGTGCTGTTGTATTGTTATGGTTGAAGCTGAAGTATTCATTGACAGGTAGGACATTGCAAAGTATGATTTTATGTACTATATTTAGATCATACTGAAGGCAGCATAGTTCTAGTTTTTCTAGGTCTAGAATTTCGAGTCTGGTGGCATAAGGTATTCTGCAATGAGTAGAGGAGTGGAGAACTCTTCTTGTGAAATATTTCTGGACTTTCTCAACTGTGTTAATTTCAGATACATAATGTGGGTTCCAGACTGATGAGCTGTATTCAAGTCTAGCAAATGTTTTATATGCTCTAGTTAGTAGTGTGATATTTCCAGAGAAAAAGCTAGGTAGGATTAGGTTAATAACCAGAGGTGGGCTTCAAATTTTTTAACAACTGGTTCTGTGGGTGTGGCTTAGTTGTTGGGTGTGGCTTGGTGGTCATGTGACTGGGTGGACATGGCTTGGTGGTCGTGTGACTGGCTGGGTGTGGCTAACTCAACATCACTCACATCGAGGCACGCATCTCCTCGCCTGGCCTCTCATGACTGTGGGAATACTGCAACAGTCATAAGTGTGATAAATGGTCATAAGGCACTTTTTTCAGTGCCATTGTAACTTTGAATGGTCACTCCACGCAAGCAAAGTACCAGCAAAGGAGGAAAAAAACTCCAGAAGTTCCAGAGACAGGACGTCTAGTCCTGTCAAGAATGTAATAAGGGTTAAGGGAGAGGCAGGTTCTGTAAGCAACACCAGAATGTTTCCTTCCTGCCTTCCTTACAGGATTAGACCAGTAATTTCTTCTAACAACCGGTTCTCTGAACTGCTTAGAATGTTAACAACTGGTTCTAGTGAATAGGTGCGAACTGGTAGAATCCCACCCCTGTTAATAACTCTTAATGCCTTTTTGGCTATGTAGTTACAGTGGGCTCTAGCACTTAGATGATTAGAAATAAGTACTCCAAGGTCCTTGACAGAGTTTGGATCATCAACAAGGTCTTGACTATTCAGCTTGTATTTTATTTTCTGATTTTTTTTGCCAATATGTAAGACAGAGTATTTGTTTGTTGAGATTTGAAGTTGCCATTTGTTTGACCATTCTGATACATAATCAAGGTCTTTTTGAAGGGTGGCAGTATTGTCTGTGGTGTTGAATAGCTTTACATCATCAGTGAAGAGAACACAGTTGCTCTTAATATAATCACAGAGGTCATTTATGTAGAGTATGAAGAGAGTTGGTCCTAGAACACTGCCTAGGGGGACACAACTATTGACAGGTACAGAGTTTGGTAGGACGCTCACATCAACTCGTCAGCAACTCGTGAACAGGCCAGGAATGCTTTATGAATTAACAGTCCATCAATGATATTCAAATTAGATGTTTTGGGAACAGCTCTGAGGTTTGGCAACACTTTGGTGTTGTTATGGTAATCAGATGTCTGTTCCAATTTGACACTCCTGGTTCCTGTCATCTTGTCATTCCCCCCCTTTACTTCCCTAATCTCCTTCTCTCCTTGTGTTTTTGGATTTTTTGCAGGATGCCAGCAAAATGAAATAAGGTGAGATTGCAGGCCTGACAGATGGTATCTTTCACACAACAATCGACAATAAAGAAAACTCACTTCGTAACAAAAACACAGCACACAAACTGTTCGGGCTCTAACTAGTTTTTAGCCAACACTCCTGTAGAGTTTAAGGCAGCCTAACATCTTGGGAAAGTCTCCAGGCTATTGTTAAGAACCATTGGAGAAGTTGGAAACTAAATTTTCCATCCCTTGCAATGTGGATATATAGAAGCCATCCATTCCATCCATTCACACTTACTAAAGTATAACTCATTATCATGTGCCACCAGGACCCATTAGCACTCATGCTATCTGAACAAACTATGGAACAGGCCAAATTTCACCTTGAGTGCAGGTGTTCAGTTTCACTTAGATGAATTACTCAACTTCATCTTTGTCTCTGTAAGTTCCACTACTATTGGCAACAAGAGACGCAAACATGTTTTTTCCTTTTCTAGTGCAGAAACAAAATGGAGTGCTAAGTGGGTGGGACAATTGCTTTTCTTTGTAATTACCAGAAGAACAGTAGTTGTTAATATATCCCCATTGGATTTCAAGCCACAACAATCTTCCAAGATAAAACCTGCTTTAAAAAATATGCTTGGAATTCTACAGGTGGGGGCAGGCAATGCCACCTCACCTTATCTTGCAAAGAGCTAACTTTTGGGTTTGAAGAGACTCAGCTGCCCTTAATGTTCTCTTTGGTCACAGCCAAAATACAGGTAAGAGAAAGCATATTTTATATATTTTCCCCAAATCCATCCAGGTGGCATGCCCTGGGTTTACCTGTTAAAGCTCTGGTAAAATTTAAAATGATGCCTGCAATTCAGCTTCTGCATAACCTTGATTTCTGATCTAGGAGGGAAATTGACAAGAATGATTTGGCTGCCTTTCCTACCATTGCTGCTCTTCTTGCTCCTTCCTCCAATTACTGCTAAGAGGATGCAAAGCCTTTGTGTGCTGCCACAACGTTACACGATCAAGGAATACTACTACAAGCCCGATGATCTCATTATTGGTGGTAATTTGCACTTGGGGAACTATTGGGACCCTTACCTAGACTTTAACAAAGACCCATATCTGTTTTATCTCCCATATTTGTAAGTTTTACCTGGAGGACAAATAGTTAAGTGATTGTTTGCTCTGTTTCTTCAGTATATTTGTTCTTACAATGTTTCAATTTCCTAGTGCTTTTCTCAATAAAGAGCCAAACTGATTAAATAGTGTAGATTTTTAATCTTTCCTGAACTCTTCATCAGGAAGACAACAAACCACATAGAAAGTGAGGAGGGACAACAGATGTTCAGCTTAGTGAAGAAGTTGAGTTACAATGTTAATTTGACAGAAAGTCATGATGGAAGACTCAACGAAATGAGCAACACCTTTACAGAGTGGGGTGTTGCAAAGAAAAAAAAAGAAAGAAAAATTCAGTTTTGGAATCAGTATTGCTTTGGAATAATGGTCCTCAGTAAATATTTCCTGTGTTTCCCACTGGAGTCTTGTGCTCAGCAGTGGTTGCCAGATGTGAAGAAGCTGCTCCAAAGAGAACAAAATTAGTTTAGTTGACTAGAGCAGAAATTGCGTAGGATTGTAACCACTGAAGCAAAGTGAAGAAGTGGGTAATGATAGAGAGATATAAAATGGTCCATGATATGGATAGATAGTCTTTTCTCCTTTCTCACAAAGCCGTCCAAGTTAAATCAAGAAATATATTTTAAAAAAAAACATTAATATTTGGGACTTCCTGCTCCAAAAACAACCCACAAAGAATTCAAGGCAAATGTACCATCACACACAAGCTTTGGTGTAATGTTTCACAATTTTTCTCTCACTATAGACCCACACCCAACAACTACCAGCAGTTCATGGCCTTGGTGTTTGCAGTGACAGAGATCAACCAGGATCTGGTTCTCCTCCCCAACATCACTCTGGGATTCAACATGTATGACAATGCCAATTGGAACAAGAGAGCTTCTTTGATCAGCCTCTTTCTGCTCTCCACACGTGACCAAATGGTTCCAGGTTATAAATGTGACCAGCAGGACACTCTCCTCTCTGTCATTGGAGGTGATGACCCCAAATTCTCAATGCCGATGGCCTCCATCTTCAGCATCTTCAAGGTCCCACAGGTAAGGAGGCTCATTTAGATACAGTTATGGAGTAGACAAACTACAGAAGCAAACATAGAAGCTCTAGATAACACCAAATGTTAGGGGGGAACTTCAATAGCATGTGACTTAGAGAATTGATCCTACAGATTTTTATATTTTATGTGTCATGATATATTTTATAGAACCCTTAAATGATACATAATGTAATATTTCAAGAGGAATTCCTTCCTAATGTATTATTCATAGAAGTGTAGCCACTCTTTCATTACACTTTATTCCCTGTACCAGATTTATGGTTTGTTTCCTTGGATTCTGACATGTCATAACTGGGGAAGATATGTTTATGTCAGGCTACAGAACTTTTCCCATTCAATCAACTAGAATGAACTTCTGAAAACGTATCAAAATGTATCAAAAGGAATCCTTTATTGAGATGAGACAATACATGTAGGGATTAAAAGCAGTGTCTAAGGTCTCTCAGGCATGCAGAGATAGATAAGGGAGTTTAAAACCCCTCCCCTTATCTTGATGTGTATTTAGTAAAAGAGCCTTGGTGGCTCAGGCTGTTAATCGCCTGCACTTAAGTTCCAGCTGCCTACAACTGCTGTAGGCTCGAATCCCACCAGGCTCAAGGTTGACTCAGCCTTCCAACCTCTCGGGGTAGGTAAATTGAGGACCCAAGATTGTTGGGGGCAATTAGCTGACCTTGTAAAAATGCCGCTTAGTAATAAGCAGGCATATACAATGGAATGAAGGCTATTGCTGAGCACACTGGGTTGTATCCCAAAAATTGTAAGCCGCCCTGAGTCTCCGGAGAAGGGCGGCATATAAATGTAATTTAAAAAAAACAAAAAAACAAAGAGCCAACATGTTAATTCCCCCCACCCCCTTTTCAGAACAATCTTTTCCAGAGTTTCCCAGGACACATCTCACTGTGGAATTTTTATGGTCTCTTCATTCATCCGCCCCGAGTCCTTTTAGAGAGGGGGCGGCATACAAGTCAAATAAAATAAATAAATAAATAAATAAATAAATCTCCTGGCTGTCTCTCCCAAAGGTGATAGGTTCCAGCCATCTGGGTTTCATCCCTCCATTGTATCATGTGTAGGTTATACACATTTTGATATAAGATTATATATATTCAGATTACATCAAGAAGGATTTCATTATCAGTCTCCCCCCCTTTTCTTCTTTCATTGAAGAAATGACAGATACATGGATCTGACAGTTTAATTGTAGGCTCTTCCTGAGAAAGCAAGAGTGGAAATGACTCAGCTTGACTGATGGGGTGAAAAAAACAGATCATGGGGATCCCTGAAATCACCATCAATCTTTACTTTTGTCTTTTAAAGAAGATTCTCGCTTTTTCCAGCTCAGCATTGGCTTTGAGTACATTCAGGGAGGCAGAAGAGTTTATCCTTCCTCTTTTTGGATTAATCCCAAGGAATTTCCTCAATTTGAGGGTTTAGTCCATCTGCTCCTGTATTTCCAATGGAACTGGGTTGGGTTTATTGCCTCTGATAGCAACAATGGAGAACGATTCATCTCAACTCTATGGCCAATGCTCATGGAGAAGGAGATCTGCCTGGCCTTCACTGAAATGGTGAAACATGATATTTCTCATTTGGACATCAATAAACTCACTTTATATTTGAAAAAATGGGTGAATGTTGAAGTTGTTCTTTCCTTTGGAGAACCTGACATTGTTGAAATATTTCTTTTGAATATGAACTTAATATATAAAAGTCCATGTCCCAAAGTTTGGATCTTAACTTCCTATTGGAAACCACATACAAACCATCTTGAAGATAGTTGGGATGTTTTGAAGGACTTGCATGGGTCCCTGCATTTGAGGGAACACACTGGTGATATCTCAGAATTCAGCAATTCCCTCCTCTCTTTGGATCCTTTGAACCCACAAGGAGATATGATTCTCCCATTGTGGTGGGAACAGGTCTTTGACTGTTACCTCTGCACATCAGTTTACTCTTTCGAAAACAACTCTACAGGAAAAGAGAATTTACAGAATCTGCCCACCTATGTGTTTCAAACAAGCATGACAGGTGAAAGTTACAATGTCTACAATGCTATTTATGCTGTAGCATATGCTTTACATGCAATGCATGGATCAGGAATGAGGCCAGCTATGAAGAGGCTTGGGGAAAGGATCTCAAATGTTCAGTCATGGCAGGTAATTTCTGTCACTTTTTATTAAGTCCATAGATCTTAGAGGAGACTTCCCATGGTTATTATTTGAAATATTTAAATATTTGTATATTACTACATCATTATTAAATATTTTTATTTTTTAAAAACAAAAATACAAATCTCTATTCACATTAACAGTGTTCATGTCATTATTATCATGTTGTTATTATCCGGTCTCCAACCTTCGCTTCTTAGAGAAGGTTGTTGAGAGTGTGGTGGTTCAGCAACTTCCGTTGTTCCTAGAGGAAACTGATTATCTAGACCTGTACCAGGCCTGGACACAGCACGGAGCCAGCATTGGTCACACTGATGGATGATCTCTGGTGGGCTTGGGACAGGGGTTTTTCCTCTGTCCTGGTCCTTTTAGATCTCTCAGTGGCTTTCGATACCATCGACCATGGTATCCTTCTGCGGCGGCTTCGGGGGTTGGGAGTGGGGGGTACTGTTCTACGGTGGTTCTCCTCCTACTTTTCGGGCCGCTCGCAGTCAGTGTTGACAGGAGAGCAGAGATCGGCCCCGAAACCCCTCACTTGTGGAGTGCCGGCATACATGAAACTGCTGGGCGAGATCATCCGTGGTTTTGGGGTGAGGTATCACCAATATGCAGATGATACCCAGCTTTACATCTCCACCCCAAACCAAATCAGTGATGCCCTCTCCGTGATGTCCCGGTGCCTGGAGGCGGTGCAGGTCTGGATGGGGAGTAACAGGCTCTGGCTCAACCCAGCCAAGACCGAGTGGCTGTTCTTACCGGCATCTTGGTTCTCAGCAGATGTGACATCTTTGGTCATGGGGGCAGAGGTGTTGCCCCCCGTGGATAGGGCAAGGAATCTGGGCGTCCTCTTGGATCCACAGCTCAGTTTAGGGGAGTAGGTGGGGGCTGTGGCCAGGAAGGCTTTTGCCCAGGTTCGGCTGGTTTGCCAGCTCCACCCTTATCTGAGCTTAGATGCCCTTCGAATGGTCACTCATGCGCTCGTCACTTCCAGAATCGACTACTGCAACGCTGTCTACATGGGGCTGCCCTTGCGGACCACCCGGGGGTTGCAGCTGGTGCAGAATGCGGCCATGCGGGCTGTGATGGGGGTGCCCCATGTTACACCCCTCCTGCACAGCTTGCACTGGTTGCCGGTTGCCTCTTGGGTTGCCTTCAAGGTGCTAGTAATGACTTATAAAGCCCTAAATGGCTTGGGTCCAGGGTACTTGCGGGAACGTCTCCTGCCAGCATCACACTCCGATCGCCCTGTGCACTCCCACAGGAGGGGCTTCCTTGGGATTCCGTCGGTTAGACATTGTCGGCTGGCAGTTCCCAGGGCTAGAGCCTTTTCTGTGGGAGCGCCCACCCTGTGGAATCAGCTCCCTGTGGATCTCTGTTTGGCCCCTGATCTCCACTCCTTTCGCCAAGACCTGAAAACCTGGCTATTTCATCAGGCCAGTCTGGACTGACCCGGGGGTGGGTTATTTTTAGGGGTGGGTTATTTTAGTTGTTTTTATCTAAATTTTAATTAATTCTTCTTAGGCTTGTAGTTATTTAATTATTTTTTATTGTAATCTGTTCGGTTTTTAAAATGTTCGCCACCCTGAGTCCTTAGGGAGAAGGGCGGCATACAAGTCTAAATAAATAATAAATAATAATAATTAATACACCCCTCTCCTTTTATACATAAACATCTGCTCTTATTTCTATCCTCCACCCATTTATACCATCTATCCCAAACCGCATAATGGTCCGAATCATCTTTGCCTCTTAGTTCCATTGTGAGCTCATTCAGTTCTGCACAATCCATTATTTTTTGTGTCAAGTCTTCTTCAAATGGTATCTTTTCCTTCTTCCATCCCTATTTGAAGGCTATTCTTGCTGCAGTTACGATATGTATAATGATGTATTGGATGACCTTGCTCAATTTTCCCTTGATTATTCCCAATAAGAATGTTTCTGGTTCAAGTTCTAATTTGTGCTCTGTAATTTCTAATAACCATCTTTGTACCCTCATCCAATATTTTTTAGCCTCTGGACACTGCCACCACATATGGAAGAATGTTCCTTCTTTGTGTTTACACTTCCAACATTCTGCTTTTGTGTTTGGATACATTTTGGCCAGTCTTGCTGGGGCTAGGTGCCACCTACAAAACATTTTATACTGATTTTCTTTAAATGCTGTTGACAATGTCAATTTACAGTTGTCAATCCACATTTTTTTCCCAATCCTCTAAATTTATATTGTGCCCTATATTTTTTGCCCAGGCAATCATTGATCCCTTTACTATTTCCTCTTCTAATTCTACTTCCAACAAATAGTTATTGTTATAAATTTTATCTGTCAAAATTTGGTCCAGTTGTTGTAAGTCCTTTTCTATCCCTTGTTCTTCTAAGTCCTTCCTAAATTTTGTCTGAATTTGTAAGTATGACCACCAATCTATAATTATGTCTTCGCACCTTCTGCCATGATTTGAAAACCTGGCTATTTGAACAGGCTGTACTGACCTCTTGGGGAGGTGGTTTTAATTTTATAAGGGTTTTAGATTAATTTGGCTTGTATTATTTAATAGTGTTTTAGATAACTAATTTATTGTCTGTTTTTAGTTGTGAGCCGCCCCGAGTCCTTTCAGAGAGGGGGTGGCATACAAGTCAAATAAATAAATAAATAAATAAATAAATAAATAAATAAATGTCTTATTCTTTTAATTTATCAATCATTTTTAACTTCCCCTGATTATCTAATAGTTCTTCATATCTGACCATTTTCCTTGTATCTCTCATATTTGGATGTAATATCGCTTCCAGTGATGAGACCCATTTTGGTATCATCATATAATGTTTTCTTTTAACCTTTTCCCAAGTTTGCAGTAGTTCTCTTATCAAATGTCTACGGAAGTATGAACGTGTCTTTTTTTTTTTCCCCCATAAGAAGGCATGTCACCCTGCTTGGAGGTCGTGGCCCTCAATTGCCAAAATTCTTTTGTTTTTCAAATTTATCCATTCTTTTGCCCATAATAGTACTGCTGCTTGGTAATACAGTTCCCATTTTGGGAGTCCAAGTCCGCCTCTACTTCTACTATCTTGTAGCATTTTTAGACTTATTTGTGCTTTTTTACACAGCCATATGAATTTCATAACTATCTTGTTTAGCTCCTGAAAAAATCTTCTATCTAATTTTATAGGAGTTGTCTGAAAATAGTATAGTAATTTTGGTAAAATATTAATTTTTATCGCTGCTATCCACCCTAATAAAGCCAGTTGTAATTTCCCCCAGTTTGTCAGGTCCTTCTTTATCTGTTGAAGTAATTTCTTATAATTGTCCTCCTTTGTAGAGGAACATCTCCCTGATAGCCAAATTCCCAAATATTTAGGTTTTTTTACCATCTGCAATCCCATTTTTTCTTCTAAGTCTTTTTTCTGCCTTTATGTCAAATTTTTAGCTAATATTTTGTTTTTTTCCTTATTAATTTTTAATCCTGCTACTTCCCCAAATTCCTCCAATTCTTGTAATAAATTTATCCCTGTCTCCATTGGTTCTTCAATAAAAAACACCAGGTCATCCGCAAACGCCTGTACTTTATATTCTTCTCCTTTAATCCTCAATCTACCTATTTCCCTTTTTGTATGATCTGGGTTAATAGCACTTCCAGAGTCAAAATGAAAAATAGAGGCGACATTGGACATCCTTGCTGTACACCCTTATTTTAAAACTTTCCGTGGTCTCTCCATTTATAATCACCTTGGCTTTTTGGTTTGAGTATGCAATGCTGATCATTTTTCTAAATTTGATTCCAAACTCCATATTCTCTACCAGTTGAATTAGGAACTGCCAATTGAGATCATCGAATGCTTTCTGAGCATGCAAGAAAATCAATACTGCCTGCTTTTCCGGGTGGGCCTCATAGTATTCTAATACATTAAGCACTATTCTCATGTTATTTCTTATCTGTCTGGAAGGTAGAAAGCCATTCTGATCTGAATGTATAAGATCATTTAGTACTATTTGCAACCTTTCAGACATTATTGTTAAGAATATCTCATAATCTACATTCAATAACGAGATTGGCCTATAGTTTTTAATTTGGTTGTTGTCAGTGTCTTCTTTGGGGATTAACGAAATATATGCTTCTGTCCATGATTCGGGTAGCTTGGTGTGCTCCAATACATCATTATACAGATCCAACATCACTGGTACAAAACATTCATACAAACATTTATAAATTTCTGCCAGAAGACCTGTATATTACTATATCAATGTACCTCAGAACATATTAATAGAGCAATTATTGAAGAAAAAAAACTTATTGTAATTTTAGGTGAAAAGCAGCAGAGGAGAGAAGGCTTCAACAAGGCAATTGAAGTCCTAGTGGGTGCATTTCCAGAACCACCTCAGTTGCTCTCACTATATAGCTTGAATTCAACCTGTTCCTGGTCTAAAATTTATCAGACTTTTCTGTCTCAAAAGCTAAATGTTGGACCTTTTTGGACAGTGATGTGAAAACCCAAGGGAGGCACTACCACATAGCCCCACTTATCACAGAATAAAAGAGCTGGAAGGTCCAGTCTAGTCCAGTGGTTCTTAACCTGGGCAATATCGCCCCCCAAGGGGCGATTTTGTTTTTCAGGGGGGCGATGGAATGAAAAGGGGCAATGTGGGGGCAAAGGAATGGAAGGGGGGCGATATAGGGGCAATGGAGCGAGATATATTGGGAGAGGGAGAGAGAGAGAGAGAGATCTATATTGGTAGGTAGGTAGGTAGGTAGGTAGGTAGGTAGGTAGGCAAACAGACAGACCTTTTGGATGGATGGATGGACAGATGGACAGACAGAAAGAATGCAAGAGCGGCAGCACTTTGGGAAAGCAGTGGCAGCAGCTTTTCCCAACATGCTGCTGCATTCGAGGTGCCGGTTCAGGTGCGGTACAACACTCAATGGGGTGAGCCTGCAGGGCCGGCACCTCGAACGCCCCCCTGCTGCCTCTTAGCATCCCCAAGGGGGCTGGCAGAGGGGCGCTAAGAGGTGACAGGGGGGCATTCGAGGTGCCGGCTGGCCCTGCAGGTTCACCCATTGACTAGCACTGCTCCGGAGCCGGCGCCTCCAATGCAGAAGCAGTGGCATGTTATGTGCCACCGCAGCCATGTTCGATGTGCTGCCCCCCTGCTGCCTCTTAGTGCCCCTCTGCTGGCCCCCTTGGGGATGCTAAGAGGTGGCAGGGGGGCGGTTATGTTGTGGGAGGGGGGCGATGACAACTTCCTCAATGTCTCAAGGGGGCGATTCTTTCAAAAAGGTTAAGAACCACTGTTCTAGTCCAACCTGATGATTAGACAGGAAACCCTACAGCACTTCAGGCAAATAGTTATCCAACTTCTTCTTAAAAACTTCCAGTGTTGGAGCATTCACAACTTCTGGAGGCAAGTTGTTCCACTGATTAATTGTTTTAACTGTCAGGAAATTTCTCCTTAGTTTTAGGTTGCTTCTCTCCTTGATAAGTTTCCATCTGTTGCTTCTTGTCCTGCCCTCAGGTGCTTTGGAGAATAGCTTGACTCCCTCTTCTCTGGGGCAGCCCCTCAGATATTGGAACATTGCTATCATGTCACCCAAAATCCTTCTTTTCATCAGACTAGCCATACCCAGTTCCTGCAACCATTCTTTATATGTTTTAGTCTCCAGCTCCCCTCATCATCTTTGTTGCTCTTCTCTGCACTTTTTCTAGAGTCTCCACATCTTTTTTACATCATGGTGACCAAAACTGGATGCAGTATTCCAAGTGTGGCCTCACCAAGGCATTATAAAGTGATGTTAACACTTCACATGATCTTGGTTCTGTCAGACCTAGTTCCTGCATTCTACTCCTTTTTTCTATCAGATAGAGAACATCAGTGGAATTCTGCACTGTTGTGAAAGGAATTGTTTAATCATTCTATTACATTTAAAATAAACATTTAAAATAAACATTTAAAAATGTATGTAGAGAGAGGAAGAAAAGCGTACAATAAAAATTGTAGTCTTGCATTAAAATATTTGTACATAGATATCATGAACCTGGAGTTGAATAAGTCATGATATAAATGTCCAATGATAAAGTGGAACTTGTAGTGTTGGGGAAGTAGTTCAGTATTTAATGTTAGTCCTGATTGCTCAGTTCTTCACCAAGGGAACACTTCTATCTTGTGAGATATATACCTATCTCCTAAGATGATGGCCATCACAGAATGACAGAGTTGAAAAAACTTTGGAGGTTTTCTCATCCAGTCCCCTGTTCAATCAGGAAACTGTCAACTCATAAAGAATTCCTATGCCTGTTTTTGAGTTGCCATAGGCAAGTGTGTGGGGGGGGAGAAATCCAGAAGTACATTCCATGCATATCTTATAAAGATTGTAGATAGGCTACCAGATCTTCTGCCCACAAAAATCCTTCATTGAGGAATGTTGATGATGCCCAGCCTATGAACGTGCTTTGTTGGAGAATCTGATTGATGACACACCCAGCGGGGAGGGGGAAAACAGTCAAAAGTGATTGTAAATCACGTGTGTCAGAGTTGACTTCAGCTGGGATAATGCCAACATGTTGCTCCTAATAAAACTTTTTGATTCTTTTGAAGATTGGCTCGAGGCTGAGGATTTAATTAGGGCAATCGCTGGAATGCTGACAGAAACTCTGTTCTGTTTCTTAAATCCCTCTAGCTGTGTATTCCATGCATGGGTTTCGTTCCACCAAGTTTCTGTAATGACAAAAGTATCATATCTGCCTTCGTGTTGTTGGATTTCTCATTCAACTTGCTTATCCCTCATATTTTGTGCATTGCCGTACAGTTTTGAATCCTTTTGACTGACCCTGTGCCTTTTTTCTTCATAACTTGTTTTGTGTCTGAGAAGCCACAAGATGATAGAAGCCATGATGCCTTATGTGTGGCTTTCAGCCAATTATTCCAATTTCTCAAGGTCATTTTTTTCAGCTTCTTCCTTATTTGATGAATGACCAGTTCAACAATGGTGTTGGAGAGAAAGTCTCCTTCTCAGAAGATGGACTGGGATCTGCTCGTTATGACCTTCTCAATTGGGCTCGCCTCCCCAATGAATCAATTGTCCTTCAGAAAGTTGGGCAAATAAATCCCAGGGCTCCACCAGGTCAGGATATCACCATGCACTCCAATGCAATTGTCTGGCCTACAAAGGTGAGCTTGAAGATTCACTCTCTCCTCAGGTTGCAGACCTTCCTAAATTACTGCATTCCTGTCAAACAGGCAACAAATAGTAGAAATAGGGAGAGCTATATCAAACCCTGCTCCAGTTAACAGTGGTGTCCCCCAAGGAAGCGTTCTAGGACCCACATTCTTTATACTCTATATAAATGACCTTCTTTATACTCTATATAAATGATGTAAAACTATTCAATACCACCGACAATGCTACTGTCCTTCAAAACAACCCTGATTATGTGTCTGAATGGTCAAACAATTGGCAACTCCAAATCTCGATCAACAAATGCTCTGTCCTACACATTGGTAAAAAAAATCAGTACACCAAATACAAACTAGGTGGATATGACCTCATTGGTGATCCTCACTCTGTCAAGGACCTTAGAGTACTTATATCAAATGACCTAAGCACCAGACCTCACTGTAACAGCATTGCCAAAAAGGCATTAAGAGTTGTAAATCTAATCTTATGAAGCTTCTCCTCTGGAAATATTGAATTGCTAACTAGAGCATACAAAACATTTGCTAGACCAATATTTGAATACAGCTCATCAGTCTGGAATCCGCACTGTATATCGGACATTAATACAATTGAGCGAGTCCAGAAGTATTTCACTAGAAGAGTACTACACTCCTCTGCTTGCAACAGAATACCCTATATCACCAGACTTGAAATTTTGGGCTTGGACAACCTTGAACTACATCGCCTATGGTTGGACTTAAGCATAGTACATAAAATTATCTGCTACAATGTCCTACCAGTCAATGACTACTCCAGCTTCAACCACAACAATACAAGAGCACACAACAGACACAAACTCAGTGTGAACAGCTCCAAACTTGATTGCAGAAAGTACGACTTCAGCAACAGAGTGGTCAATGCCTGGAATGCACTACCTGACTCTGTTGTTACATCCTCTAGCCCCACAAAACTTTAACCTCAAACTATCCACTATTGACCTCACCCCATTTCTAAGAAGACTGTAAGGGGCATGCATAAGTGCACAATCATGCCTACCATCCCTGTGCTAATGTCCCCATTTATTCATACCTATTTCCTGTATTCTTACTCATGTTTATACTTATACCTATTACCTTGTAAGCGATTGACATATCAAATAAAAAAAATAAATGATTGAATCAGGAAACAAGGCAGCATGACATTTGGTGAAAAACCTGCTTTTCTACAGTATTTCTCTTTTCTAATTTAGAAGGCACCCTTTGACAGGTGTGGCAGGAAGAGGTGCCATGCAGGAGCGAGGAGGAGTGTTCCAGAGGGCAAGCAGGTTTGCTGCTACCAATGTGTCCCTTGTTCAGATGGGAGCTTTTCTGAACAGACAGGTAGGGTATACTTCAAATACAAATCTTCCAAAATAAGTAAACCATTCCCTGAATCAAAATATTGATATATTTTTTAAAAATCATTGTTCATACAGGTCTTCAAAGTTTCAGGGTACAACCTATGGATTTTCCCTGTAGATCACTGTTTCCCCTTTACAGAATGCTTGGCGCATAATTGTATATCCTTCCCCCTGTAACCTATTTCTCTATAAATTACTTTGGATCAGAAAAAGAGACCACTCCCTCTCATGATATTCAGTGTGCCTTTTTATATCTTCCTCTGTTGCATTTTGGACATTCTCAGCACACATGAAATGATAATGTATGAACACACAAAAGAGCAAAGTTTCTGGCAGATTCATATAGCAGTCTTTTTGTAGTTCTAGTATGAAGTGGGGAAAACCATCATTCTGACATTGAAAGCCACAGAAGTCATGGAAGGTCCCAGTGAATGGAAAGTGCCTTTTCTTCTGCAACAAAATGACCAGGCCAGCTGGAGATGAACATATGCATATTGTTGGCAAATGTATCCCTGGATCATTAATAATGAAGAAGGATTGGCCTTTTTTGATCCACTATTGTTATGGCCCGACAGCGGCCAGCAGAGCTGGCAGCAGATTCAGACAGTGAGGAGGTTGGGGAGCAGCATGGACCAGTCCTGGAGTCTGGGGAAGGCTCTGACAAGGGCTCTGCATTGGAGGCAGAGATGGGGCCAGGACCATCTGAGAGCTATCAGATGCCTTCGGAGTCAGACATCAGTGCAGCAGAAGAACAGCTGGAGCCTGTTCCTAGTATGCTCATGCACAGAGTTGTCAGAAGAAGGGAACAGCTGAGGAACAAGGGTTAACTTGGGAGTAAAGCCACAGGTGGACAATGAATGGCCCCTCCCATAGGGAATAAAAGAGGAGTGAAAGGGGAGTGAGGTTTTGCAGGAGACAATTAGTTCCTTCTGGGGTTTGAAATATATCAGCCTGGCCATGCTCCAAGCTTGATAAAGGTTGTAATTGGGAACTATCTTGAAGGACTGTTGGCCGGGACTTTGTTGGATAGGAAATTCATTGTAAATCAAATAAAGGAGGTTTATCCGGATGAGAACTCAGCTTTGTGCTGTTGGGGAAGCCTAGGTCAGAGCAACCATGAAATGCACAGTGGTTCATTCCTTCACTTCCATTGGAGGCTGGCCATAGGCTAAAGGAGATAGTCATGCCACCTCTGAAAGTGAGATAATACTCATGGCTGATCACTCTTAAAAGCTTTCATAAAAACTCTTGATTTCAGATGCAGCTGAATGTGATCCTTGCCCAGAAGACCAATACCCCAACAAGGATAAGGTCCACTGCATTGCCAAAAAGCTCCACTTCCTTGCCTATCAAGACCTCCTGGGATATGCTTTAGCTTCTTTAGCTGTTTTCTTTTCACTGATCACAATTGCTATCCTGGTGATTTTCCATAAACATCATGATACACCGATTGTCAAGGCCAACAATCGAGATCTAACCTACATCCTCCTGGTCTCCCTCCTGCTTTGCTTCCTCTGCTCCTTCTTCTTCATTGGAAAACCCCGGAAGCTCACCTGTCTCTTCCAACAAACTGCCTTTGCCATTCTCTTTGCTGTTGCAGTTTCTTCTGTCTTGGCAAAAACTGTCATGGTTGTTCTGGCCTTCATGGCTACCAAGCCAGGGAACAAGGAAAGGAGATTCTTAGGAAAACCATTGACCAATTCCATTGTCTTAGGCTGTCCCCTTGTTCAAGCAGTTCTTTGTGCCATTTGGCTGGCAACTTCTTCCCCATTTTTCAACTTGGACATCCACTCCTTGTTTGGAGAGATCATCTTAGAATGTAAGGAAGGCTCAGCTTCAATGTTTTATGCAGTCCTCGCCTACTTGGGTTTCTTGGCCCTTGTCAGTTTCACTGTGGCTTTCCTGGCTAGGAAATTGCCAGACAGTTTTAATGAAGCCAAGTTCATTACTTTCAGCATGCTGGTCTTTTGCAGTGTTTGGATCACTTTCTTCCCCACCTAACTGAGCACCAAAGGGAAGTCCATGGTGGCTGTGGAGATCTTCTCAATCTTGGCTTCTGGGGCTGCTCTCTTGGCTTGTATCTTTTCCCCCAAATCCTATATTATGCTATTGAGGCCAAATCTGAATTGTAAAGAAAATATCATGAGACAGAAGAAACTCTGATTTATGTGGAGATTGAGCTTTGATTTTGGGATGCTTTTGTATTTGATGTGATTCTAAAATAAACCATGAAATACAAGAAAGTGTTGTCCATTAAATAATTGGAAATAACATGATTTGACTAATCACAAAATATATGTTAATCAGCAACAATAACCCATCCTTTTATTCTTTGTTCTTTCTGCTTGTCCCAAGTGAGGGCCCAATAATCAAGATAGATGCAATCTATAATATTAAATATGTGGATATTAGTTCCCAGCAGGACATAGTCAACTCCAAGACCAACATGTTCTCAAAGTTTCCTTTTATTAGAGTAGTAAACTAGCACATCTGGGAAACCCCAAATCTCAAAGTTCCAGGTTTCCCTCCAATAAGTAAAAAATTACAAATCCACCCCCTGCACCCCTCATTGCATCACATGCCCCAATCACCATCTGTCCCAACTTGAGGCATCCACTCAACCACTCCTCAGCCAGGTGCAGGAATAACATGACATTGACTCTAAAAAAGAATGCTATTATGTCTAACCACATATGCTCCATGAAATTTCCCCCCCTCTCATTTTCCCAGGCTCAAGAATGTGGCAGCATGGAAGCTTCTGGTGTTAATATGGCTTCCAAAGCTGACAGTCTTTTAATTAATTTGGACAGCTACAACACAATTCCTTTACAGGTTATGGCCTCGGACCACACCGTGAAGTGCCAGAAGCAAGTTTCTCTGAATTGTAAAGACAGCACGATGCTATCTATTATAGAAATGGAAGGAGGACTTCTTTTGACTCTTCCTAATGAGACAAATTATCTCTCTTGGAACCTAAAATCGAGGTGTTTCTGCAGAGGGAGAATTTTGGACAGTTGTCAGCAATCCTCCAGCAAATCTCAATGAGGAAGAGAAAAAGTGAAATGAAAAAGTACTAGCCAGCATGATTTTGTGCTTGGAAGATAGTCAGCTAATGCATGAGCATGGATGTGATGACAAACTCAAGATAAACCGCACCAAACTTGGTTGCAGGGAATACGACTTCAGCAACGGAGGGGTCAATACCTGGAATATGCTACCTGACTCTGTGGTTTCTGCCCCAAACCCCAAAAACTTTAACCTTAGACCGTCTACTGTTGACCTCACTCCATTCCTAAGAGGCCTGTAAGGGACGTGCATAAGCGTACCAAGTGTACCAACATGCCTACCATCCCTGTCCTAATGTTCCTTATTCATATCCATTTCACGTATTCATAATCATGTTTATACTTATACATGTTATCTAATACATGCTTGACAAATAAATAAATACAAATAAATAAAATAAACTCCCCTGAATGCTTCCCTAGATAACTCTTCAGATGTCAGCTCAGGGGAAGATAAACCACTTTCTGGTACATCAGGAGGGGAGTTGGTCAGTGCCTCCAAGCAGTTGGTCAATGGCTCCAAGCAACTGTCTGAGAGTGATTTGGCTGAAGCATGGCTGCAGCAGAACACCCCGAGGCATCCGATGGGAATGCATGCAGCTACAACCAGTCTGGGATGAGGAAGAGGAATTGCAAGAGAAGCAAGAAAATACTGGATGGAAATACATACATGGTTGGAAAAGATGATTAAACAACATATAGATCTAAAACCAGGAATATTTTTGTTGGGTATAATGTGGGAGAGCTATGATAAAGGGACTATAGATTCAGTTCTGCATGTATTGACAGCAGGAAGGATTGTATTTGCACAATATTGGGTAAATTAGAACCCTCCATTAGATGAGGATGTAATTCAGAAAATATTAGACTGTGCAGAGATGAAAAGACTGAGTAAGCTGTATTGGGGTAGAGGCAATTTCAATAAACTAAGGAATTCAGCAATTAAACTCCATATTAGATGTTATGAGCCATGGTGGCACAGTGGTTACAGTGCAGTACTGCAGGCTACTTCTGTTGACTGTCGGCTGCCTGAAATTTGGCAGATCAAATCCCACCAGGCTCAAGGTTGACTCAGCCTGTCATCCTTCCAAGGTGGGTAAAATGAGGACCCAAATTGTTGGAGGCAATAGGTTGACTCTATAAAACTGCTTAGAGTGGCCATACCTACAGCTCAAAACAAGGTATAAAAAGGACGTAGAAGAACATGGAATAGAAGTAAAACCAAGCCAGTTAGATAAACTTTTAGAGGGTATGGAGGAAAAAGCCATTTCAAAAATGTATAATTATTTATTAGAATTTGAAAGGCAGAGGAATTAGTTAAGGGCCCAATGTTAGCATGGGCAAGGAACATAGGACATAACATCAACTTAGAAGATTGGAAAAGAATTTGGAAGAAAAATTACAAAATAACAAAATTGACAGTATATAAAGAGAACTAATACAAAATGTGTTATCGGTGGTATCTGGCACCTTTGAGATTAGCCAATATGTATCCAAATTTAAATCCACTTCATTGGAAATGCAAACAAACAAGGGGTATCTTCTTCCACGCTTGGTGGCTTTGCCCAAAGAGTAAAAAATTATTGTACAAAAATATGAATATGGATAAGAGAAATTACAAACATCCAATTAGAATTCAAGGCAGAAATTTTTCTATAGGGAATAATAAAAGGTGAATACACAAAAGAAATAAAAAATCTAATTTGGCATATAATTACAGTGGCAAGAACAGCACTTGCGCAATATTGGAAGAGTGATCATATGCCAACAGAAAACTTGATAATCCAAAAAGTCTACAATTGCGCTGAAATGGACAAACTTATCCTAAAATTAAAAGAAAAGGAAGACTCAAGATATTATACAGTCTGGGAAAACTGGTATAATTGGATAAATAATAGAAACCAGCAAGTAAATAGATAAGAAAAGAAAAATATAAAGAGGTTATAATTGGAGTATTAACCAGATATATGACATAAGTATTAGAATGTTGTATGATATAGGAAGCATTGTCTAATTAATTTGCAATGCATAGGTTCTATGTTTTTGGTTTCATTTTTAACAAAATGTTTTGTATTTTGTATATATCTTTCTAATGTTCAATAAAGTTTATTTTTTAAAATTAAAGAAACCGTTTAGAGAGGGCTGTCAAGTACTATAAAGCAGTATATAAGTCTACGTGCTATTGCTATTGCTGTATAAAACACAATCATGTTTGGCACAGAGAATCTTCGGCAGCATGGCATGGGTGCACATTCCCAAAACAACTAGGAGGAAAGGACAGCCAAATGCAAGACAATTGAAATTTATAGGTTATCAATAAGGATTAAAGGCATATAGATTTACAGATGGACACAAACATTTCAGGTTCTGCAAATTTTTCAAAACATGAGAATTGGAGAAAAGCACACACCAATATTGAAAGTCTAATGCCTATTAATCAGAGGTCTCCAATAAATGAATATTCACACACATTAAAACAGACACACTAAAAAAGGAATCTAAGAGTAACTTAGGGTCTGAGTGTAGATCAGAGGAATGTTTAGAAAGTAACGATCTGGTGAAACAAAAACAGTTTATTCCAAGGTGGTCTGAAAGAGCATACACAGGTCTTCCTCCAGAAAGATTCACCACAGTTGAGATAAAAGTATGTAATATTTTTACGAGCCCCAAAACTACCAGGAAGTATTAAATTTACCTCTGACAAAATAAAAGAAATGGAAAGGGGCAATACTGTCTATGCAAAAACATAGAGTTTTCATTCTGATGAGGTTACCAGAGAGACAGGAAGCTATTTGGCGCAGATGGGTGTACAAAAGGAAACTGTTAATGAATAATGAAAATACAGCATAAAGCAAGGTTGGTTGCCCAAAACTCTGGTACTGGGTTAATCCTATTATGTCCTGAAGGCTCATGTCTTTATCCCATCAAGCTGAACCTGAAGCTGTCTTGTTTTGTAGATAGGATGGCCCAGTCTTTCTTATTTAGAAATTTATTTATTCAATGTTTCAACAATTAAAAACAAGTTTCCACATTTTCCAATGATATTGTAACAGTGTTTACACTGGTTAATAACATCCATAATTTGTTATCCATAACTATATTTTTCCTTGTTCTAAGCATTTTTATACATATATTTACGCATAAACAAAATTACTTTATGATTTCTCATTCATTATCATTGGACACCTTTGCGTCTTTTCCTTAGCCATTTGCACCAAACATCCCGTATCTTGTAATATTCTCCTTCTTCCTTATTTTTTAGTAACATCATCAATCTGATCATTTCGGCACATTCAAATATCTTATTAATTAATGCAATTTCTGAGGGGGTCATAGCCTGTTTCCAGTTTTGGGCAAAGGAAATTCTAGCAGCAGTTATAATATGAAGTATTAGATGTTGATGATTTTTATTTAAGTTAGGTTCTAACATGCCTAACAGAAAGGTTTCTGGTTTGAATTTTATCTTTTGTTTCTTTCTTAATGGGCACAAAATATCTGCTGGGGGCAGGGGGCTGGAGCTCTGAGTTTCCGTCTCCTTTAATATTTTTATTTCTCTTTCTGGGGAAATATTTTACCCTGCCTTTTAAAATATTTCTCAAAATATTTCATTCTTCTAGGAGGGGCATGGCTTCCCACAGACCACTGGAGAAGTTGGAAACTAATTTTTCATCCCTTGCCATGTAGGTATATAGAAACAGCCATTCCATCCAAACATTGACACTTACTAAAGTACAGATTAACAGATTAACAGAGTTGGAAGGGATTTTATAGGTCATCTAGTCCACCCCACCCCACCCAAGCAAGAGACACTGCACCATTTCTGACAAATGGCAGTCCAATCTCTTCTTGAAAATCTCAAGTGATGACACTCCCACAACTTCCGAAGGCATGTGCCACCATGCCCCATTAGCACTCATACCACCTGAATGATTTCAAATTCTACCTTGTGTGCAGTTTTCATTTAAGTGAGTTGCTCACTTCAGTTTGCCTTTCACATTCAGCTGCTCTGTGGATTAGCAACAAGAGACACAAATGTTGTTAATATATCCCCTGTGGATTTCAAGCCACAACAATCTTCCAAGATAAAAACCTGCCTTAAAATATGCTTGAAGTTCTCCAAGTGAGGGCAGGCAATGCCACCTCATCTTGTCTTGCAAAGAGCTAATTCCTGAGTTTGAAGAGACTCAGCTGCCCTTAATGTTCTCTTTGGTTACAGCCCAAACACAGGTAAGAGAAAGCATATTTGATATATTTTTCCTAAATCCATCCAGGTGGCATGCCCTGGCTTTATCTGTTAAAGCTCTGGTAAAATTTAAAGTGATGCCTGCAATTCAGCTTCTGCATAATCTTGATTTCTGATCTAGGAGGGAAACTGACAAGAATGATTTGGCTGCCTTTCCTACTGTTGCTGCTCTTCTGGCTCCTTCCTCCAATTACTGCTAAGAGGATGCAAAGCCTTTGTGTGCTGCCACAACGTTACAAGATTGAGGAATACTACCACAAGCCTGGTGATCTCATTATTGGTGGTAATTTGCACTTGGGGAACTATTGGGACCCTTACCTAGACTTTAACGAAGACCCATACCCATTTTCTCTCCCATATTTGTAAGTTTTACCTGGACCACAAATATGCAGACCACTATTTGCTGTGTTTTCTGAGAAATATTCGAACTTCCCAGTGTAGTTGGAAACTTTGTGTATTTCTCTATAAAGAGCCAAACTGGTTAAATAGGCTACATTTTAGATCTTTCCAAAACTCTTCATCAGGAAGACAATAAACTGTATAGAAAGTGAGGAGGGACAACACATTAAGAAGGTGTTCACCTTAGTGAAGAAGTTGAGTTATAATGTTAATTTGGACAGAAAGTTATGATGGAAGACTGAGGAAAATGAGCAACACCTTATAGAGTGTGGTGCTGCAAAAATAAAAATGAAAAATTCAGTTTTGCTTTGGAATAATGGCCCTCAGTAAATATTTCCTGTGTTTCCCACGGGAATCTTGTAACCAGGTTGCCAAACTTGAAGAAGCTGCTCCGAAGAGAAAAAAAAAATTGATTAGTTACTAGAAACACAATAGGGCAGGATTGCAACCACTGAAGCAAAATGAATAAGTAGGTGATGATAGAGAGATATAAAATGGCCCATGATATGAATAGATAGTCTTTTCACCTTTCTCGCAAAGCTATCCAAGTTTAATCAAGAAGCATCTTAAAAAAACCCAAACCACATGAAAATTTGGTACTTCCTGCTCCAAAAACAACCCACAAAGAATTCAAGCTTTGGTGTAATGTTTCACATTGTTTCTCTCACTACAGACCTACACCCAACAACTACCAGCAATTCATGGCCTTGATGTTTGCAGTGACAGAGATCAACCAGGATCTGGTTCTCCTCCCCAACATCACTCTGGGTTTCAACATGTATGACAATGCCAATTGGAACAAGAGAGCTTCTTTGATCAGCCTCTTTCTGCTCTCCACACGTGACCAAATGGTTCCAGGTTATAAATGTGACCAGCAGGACACTCTCCTCTCTGTCATTGGAGGTGATGACCCCAAATTCTCAATGCCGATGGCCTCCATCTTCAGCATCTTCAAGGTCCCACAGGTAAGGAGGCTCATTTAGATACAGTTATGGAGTAGACAAACTACAGAAGCAAACATAGAAGCCCTAGATAACACCAAATGTTAGGGGGGAACATCAATAGCATGTGACTTAGAGAATTGATCCTACAGATTTTTATATTTTATGTGTCATGATATATTTTATAGAACCCTTAATCGATACATAATGTAATATTTCAAGAGGAATTCCTTCCTAATGTATTATTCATAGAAGTGTAGCCACTCTTTCATTGCACTTTATTCCCTGTACCAGATTTATGGTTTGTTTCCTTGGATTCTGACATGTCACAACCAGGGAAAATGTGATAATTGGTGGCTCTTCCTAAGAGAGGAAAAAGCTTATCTCTTGAAATGATTCAGCTTGACTGATGGAGTGAATAAACCAGACAATGGAGATTCCTGGAGTCACCATCAATCTTTACTTTTGTCTTTTAAAGAAGATTCTCACTTTTTCCAGCTCAGCATTGGCTTTGAGTACATTCAGGGAGACAGAAGAGTTTATCCTTCCTCCTTCCGGATTAATCCCAAGGAATTTCCACAATTTGTGGGTTTAGTCCAACTACTTCTGTATTTCCAGTGGAACTGGGTTGGGTTTATTGCCTGTGATAGTGACAATGGAGAACGGTTCATCTCAACTCTGAGGCCAATGCTCTTGGAGAAGGAGATCTGCCTGGCCTTCACTCAAATGGTGAAACATTATACTTCTCATTTGGAAATCCAGAAATTCACTTTACATTCGAAAAAATGGGCTAATGTTGAAGTTATTCTTTCCTTTGGAGACCCTGACATTGTTGAAAGATTTCTTTTGACTCTCAACTTCTTTGATAAAAGTCCATGTCCAAAAGTTTGGATCTTAACTTCCTATTGGAAACCACATACAAACCATCTTCAAGATAGTTGGGGTGTTTTAAAGCACTTCCATGGGTCCCTGCATTTGAGGGAACACACTGGTGATATCTCAGAATTCAGCAATTCCCTCCTCTCTTTGGATCCTTTGAACCCACAAGGAAATATGATTCTCCCACTGTGGTGGGAAAGAGTCTTTGGCTGTATGTTCTATAAACCAGGTGACTATTTTATAAAATGGATAAAATACTGTACAGGAAAAGAGAATTTACGGAATCTGCCCACCTACATGTTTCAAACAAGCATGACAGGTGAAAGTTACAATGTCTACAATGCTATTTATGCTGTAGCACATGCTTTACATCCAATGTATGAATCAAAAGTGAGGCCAGCCATAATGAATCTTGGAAAAAGGATCTCAAATGTCCAGTCATGGCAGGTAATTTCAGTCACTTTTTATTCAGTCCATACAGAAGAAACTATATCTTAGAACATATTAAAAGAGCAATTATTGAAAAAAATATTGTAATATTTAGGTGAAAAGGTGCCGGGTTGGGGGAAGAGAAGAAGTATAAACCACTTGTCTTTAAGATCAATAGAGGAAATATCTTCATATATCATCCTGAAAGGCCTCCAAAGGTTGCCTGAGTTTCAGGGAGGAGGTGTCACCCCAGAACAAGATGACAATCCGAGTGTATTTTTTGCAAGAAGCTTCAACAAAGCAGTTGAAGTTCTACTGGGTGCATTTCGAGAACCACCTCAGTTGCTCTCACTATATAGCTTGAATTCAACCTGTTCCTGGTCTAAAATTTATCAGACTTTTCTGACCCAAAAGCTAAATGTTTGACCTTTTTGGACACTGATGTGAAAACCCAAGGCAGGCACTACTACATAGCCCCACTTAGATCATAGAATAACAGAGCTGGAAGGGACCTTGGAAGACTTCTAGTCCAATCTGCTGATTAGACAGGAAGCCCTACAGCACTTCAGACAAATGGATGTCCAATCTCTTCTTAAAAACTTCCAGTGTTGGAGCATTCACAACTTCTGGAGGCAAGTTGTTCCACTGATTAATTGTTCTAATGGTCAGGAAATTTATTTTAGTTCCAAGTTGCTTCTCTCCTTGATGAGTTTCCAACCGTTGCTTCTTGTCCTGCCCTCAGGTGCTTTGGAGAATAGCTTGACTCCCTCTACTTTGGGGCAGCCCCTCAGATATTGGAACATTGCTATCATGTCACCCAAAATCCTTCTTTTCATCAGACTAGTTATACCCAGTTCCTGCAACCATTCTTTATATGTTTCAGCCTCCAGTCCCCTCTTCATCTTTGTTGCTCTTCTCTGTACTTTTTCTCTTCTTTGTGGCGGTCTCTCAAATACTGGAACACTGCTATCATGTCACCCAAAATCCTTCTTTTCATCAAACTAGCCAAGCCCAGTTCCTGCAACCTTTCTGCCGAGACCCTGGTGGCCGCTTGGCAACGGGCGGCTGCGGAGACTCTTGACAGAGTTGTCCCCATGCGTCCCCTTACCCGTTGCAGATCCCTTGTGGCTCCCTGGTATACCGGGGAGCTCCAGGAGATGAAGCGATGGAGAAGGCATCTAGAGAGCAGGTAGAGGTCGACCCACTCCGAATCTGACCGAGCCCAGTGGAGAGCCTATATCAGGACCTATCTGGTAGCTGTGAGAGCGGCGAGAAGGGTTTATTTCTCCGCTCTCATAGCATCCACAGGCAACTGCCCAGCCACCCTGTTTGGGGTCACCCGCTCCCTCCTCCATCCGGGGGCTGTGGCGGATCCCCTGCGGGGTCGAGCTGAGGAATTTGGTCAGTTCCTTCAGGATAAGATCGCTTGGATTCGGGGGGGGGGCTGGACTCCAATTTGCCGTGATCTGATGCCGAGGGTGCAAGTGGTCTAGCGAATGTAATCTGGACTGAGTTTGATCCTGTTTCTGAGGATGAAGTGGACAGGATTATGCGATGACTGAGTTCCACCACATGTTTGTTGGACCCATGCCCTTCCTGGTTGGTTTATGCCTCCAGGGAGGTGACATGCAGCTGGCTCCGGGCAGTGGTCAACGCTTCTCTGGGGGAGGGTACCTTTCCCGCTGCCTTGAAGGAGGCGGTGGTGAAGCCTCTCCTGACGAAGCCTGCCCTGGACCCAGCCGAATTGAACAACTTTCATCCGGTCTCCAACCTTCGCTTTCTAGCGAAGGTTGTTGAGAGTGTGGTGGCTCAGCAATTTCCCCTTTTCCTGGATGAAACAGACTACCTGGATCCGTACCAATCGGGCTTTCGACCCGGGTATAGCATGGAGACGGCATTGGTCGCACTGATGGATGATCTCCTGAGGGCTCGGGACAGGGGTTTTTCCTCTGTCCTGGTCCTGTTAGATCTCTCAGCGGCTTTCGATACCATCGACCATGGTATCTTATTGCATCTCGGGGGTTGGGAGTGGGAGGCACTGTGTTGCAGTGGTTCGCCTCCTTCCTCTCGGGACGCTCGCAATCAGTGTTGGCAGGGGGGGCAGAGGTCGACTCCAAGGGCTCTCACTTGTGGGGTCCCTCAGGGGTCTGTCCTCTCGCCCTTTCTGTTCAACATTTATATGAAACCGCTGGGTGAGATCATCCGCGGCTTTCAGGTGAAGTATCATCAGTATGCTGATGATACGCAGTTATACATCTCCAACCCAGGCCACATCAGTGATGCCCTCTCTGTGATGTCCCATTGTCTGGATGTGGTACGGATCTGGATGGACAGAAACATGCTTCAGCTCAATCCGGCTAAGACAGAGTGGCTGTGCATACAGACATCTCGACCCAGTCAGGAGATTCCATCTTTGGTCATGGGGGGAGAGGTGTTACCCCCCATGGATAGGGCACGGAACCTGGGGGTCCTTCTGGACTCACGGCTCAGATTGGAGGAGCAGGTGGGAGCTGTGGCCATGGGGGCCTTTGCCCAGGTCTGGCTGGTTCACCAGTTACGCCCATATCTGGACCGAGATGCCCTGCGTACGGTCACTCAGGCACTTGTCACCTCGTGGCTTGACTACTGCAACGCTCTCTATCTAAGACTGCCCTTGCATACCATCTGGAGGCTTCAGGTGGTGCAAAATGCTGCCGCACGGGTTGTGATGGGAGCTTCCCGGTTCTCCCATGTTACGCCCCTCCTGCGTGGTTTGCATTGGTTGCTGGTTGCCCTCCGAATGAGATTCAAGGTTTTGGTATTGACATTCAAAGTCCTATGAGACATGGGTCCGGGCTATCTATGGGAACGTCTACTGCTGGCATCAAATACCAACCGCCCTGTACGAGTGCACAGGCAGGGACTGCTCGGCGTGCCGTCTGTGACTCAATGTCACTTGGCGGTGACGCAGGGGAAGGCCTACTGTGTGGCGGCTCCCGCCCTATGGAATCAGCTACCTCTGGGGCTCCGCTTGGCTCCCGACCTTTGCACCTTCCGCCATGACCTGAAAACCTGGCTTTTTGAGCAGGTTGCTTTGTGCTGACTCCTCTTGGGGGGGGTTGTTTTATAATCTGTTTTTAGTAATTTGGCTTGTTGGGTTTAATCTTATTTTAGGTAATTGTTTATTGTGTTGGTTTTAATTGTGAGAGCCCGAGTCCGTTTGGGAGAGAGGCGCATACAATCAAATTAATAATAATAATAATAATAATAATAATAATAATAATAATAATAATAATATGTTTCAGCCTCCAGTCCCCTCTTCATCTTTGTTGCTCTTCTCTGCACTCTTTCTAGATTTTCCACATCCTTTTTACATCATGGTGACCAAAACTGGATGCAGAATTCCAAGTGTGGCCTTACTTATAACTATAACCATATTGCTTGTATCTTTACAATTTATATTGTTTTATTTGTTCCCTACTATGATTTGATTGTTTATTGGTAACCTATGACTATCCCTAAGTGTTGTATCTTATCATTCTCAATTAATGTATTTTATTTTTTTCTTATGTATGCTGTAAGCATTTGCACCAAAGACAAATTCCTTATGTATCCAGTCACACTTGGCCAATAAAGAATTCTATTCTATTCTATTATGAGTGGCATTCTGCCAATTATTCAAATTTCTGAAGGTCTTATTTTTTCCCAGCTTCTTCCTTATTTGATAAATGTCCAGTTCAACAACAGTGCTGGAGAAGAAGTCTCATTCTCAGAAGGCGGACTGGGATCTGCTCGTTATGACCTTCTCAATTGGGTTCTCCTCCCCAATCAATCAATTGTCCTTCAGAAAATTGGGCAAATAAATCCCAGGGCTCTCCCAGGTCAGGATGTCACCATTCACTTTGATGCAATTGTCTGGCCTACAGAGGTGAGCTTGAAGATTCATTCTCTCCTGGGGATGCACAACTTCTTAACTAAATTATTGAATCAGAAAATAACATGACAGTATGACATTTGATGAAAAACCTGTTTTTCATGTAAGACATTTTAGGTCTGATTTGTGTCAGGATTGGAAAGAACTTCTTGTAACTCTGTTGAGCACTAGAGCAGGCAACACTGATTTCTAATGACTATTCCCATTGTAGAATCACACACAGGACACAAAATCCAATGATGGAGGCTCAGTGTAGGATTTTTTTTTATTTAATAGTGTGTACTGGAGGATTTCCTCCATGAAGCAATAGGGTGCACTCATATTTAAACATTTCAAGAGAGATGGAGTGAATGATACAGTCATACCTGTAGATAGGTAATAGAAGATGTAAGCATAGATATTCATAATTGGTAAACTCAAGTTTATTCCCAGCCCTTCTACTGTTACTATGCTCAATAAAAATTATATTATTGTATTGTATTAATAAAAACATCAGTTACATGCAATAGAAGCATTGCTAAATATACTGAGAACCAAGTTCTTTAACATAATTTATTCTAAGTTTTTATTTTGTTAACACATTCCAATTCTTCCAAGAATTTCTTTTCTTCACACACTGTTCAGTTGGATTCTCATGCTTTACTGTTTCATAAAAGCTGTAGCTCAATGAGTCTTCCTTTGCATGCCAAAATCTGTGCTCCAATCTCCAGCATCACAGGTGGGTCTGTAATGCCACTGAACTGAATCTCCCAGGAGCTGTTCCTGGTTTCTGGTAGACTCTGGTGAACTATATCTGAAGATGGAAAGAGAATGTGGAAGTGGATAAATGAAGCATGTCCATTGATTCGATCATCTCAAGTATTTATTTATTTATTTATTTATTTAGACTTGTATGCCGCCCTACTCCCAAAGGACTCAGGCGTGAACATACAAAAAGATATACAGTAATACAAATAAAAACAAGTCCAAATTACCAAAGGTTAAAACAATAAAATCACTAAAACAAATAAATTAAAACTACCCACCCCCAGGTCAATCCAGGCCGGCCTGCTGAAACAGCCAGGTCTTCAAGTCTCGATGAAAGGAGCGGAGATCAGGGGCCAAACGCAGATCCGCAGGAAGCTGATTCCACAGGGCGCGCTCCCACAGAAAGGCCCTAGCTCTGGGAGCCGCCAGCCGACAATGCCTGACCGACGGTATTCCCAGAAGGCCCCTCCTATGGGGAGCACGGGCGATTGGACTGTGATGCAGGCAGGAGGCGATCCCGCAAGTACCCTGCACCCATGCCATTAAGGGCTTTGTAAGTTGTTACTAACACCTTGAAGGAAACCCGGAAGGCAACGGTAGCCAATGCAGGTCGCGCAGGAGGGTGTAACATGGGAGTATCGGGATACCCCATCACAGCCGCGCAGCTGCATTCTGCACCAGCTGCAACCTCCGGGTAATCCGCAAGGGAAGCCCCATGTAGAGAGCATTGCAGTAGTCGATCCTGGACGTGACGGCGCATGAGTGACCGTTCGAAGAGCATCTCGGTCCAGATAGGGGCGAAGCTGGCGAACCAGCCGAACCTGGGCAAAAGCCCCCTGGCCACAGCTCCCACCTGCTCCTCCAAACTGAGCTGTGCATCCAGGAGGACGCCCAGATTCCTCGCCCTGTCCACGGGGTAACACCCCCCATGACCAAAGATGGCACATCAACTGAAACCCGAGATGCTGGTAAGAACAGCCACTCAGTCTTGGCCGGGTTGAGTCTGAGCCTGTTACACCCCATCCAAGCCTGCACCGCCTCCAGGCACCGGGACATCACCGAGAGAGCATCACTGATCTGGTCTGGGGTGGAGATATACAACTGGGTATCATCTGCATATTGATGATACCTCACCCCAAAACCACGGATGATCTCGCCCAGCGGTTTCATGTAGATATTAAACAGGAGAGGTGAGAGAACCAACCCCCTCTTTTCTCCTTCAGAAGGTGCCCTTTGCCAGGTGTAGCATGAAGAGGTACAGTCTTACCTTTAGCCAATATAAGATGTCAGCACAGATATTCAAAATTGGCAAAGCTCAAGTTTAGGGCCTTGGTGGTGCAGGCTGTTAAATGCCTAGCACTTAGATCCATCTGCCTGCAATTAGTGCAGGCTCAAATCCCACCAGGCTCAAGGTTGACTCAGCCTTCCATCCTCTCGGGGTAGGTAAATTGAGGACCCAAGATTGTTGGGGGCAATAAGCTGACTTTGTAAAAATGCCGCTTAGTAATAAGCAGGCATATACAATGGAATGAAGGCTATTGCTGAGTGCATTGGGTTGTATCCCAAAAATTGTAAGCCGCCCTGAGTCTTCGGAGAAGGGCGGCATATAAATGTAATTTTTTAAAAAAAAGTTACTTCCCAGCTATTCTACTGTTACTATCCTCAGTAAAAAAAAAGTATTGTCTTAATTAAAAAATATATCAGTTGCATGCAACTGAAACATTGATAAAGTATACAGGAAAATGAGTTCTTTAAGGCTGCCTCAGTTAGAACACATTTCTTTTATGTTTCTATTTTGCTAACACACTCTGACTTCAACTTGGTTTCTTCACACTGTTCACTTGGATTCTTGTGTTTCATTGTTTCATAAAAGCCATAGCTCAGTGTTATGAGTCTTCCTTTCCATGCCAATGTCCTAATTTCAATCTCCAGCATCCACTGGTGGGTCAGGAATGCCACTGAACTGAATCCCCCAGGAGCTGTTCTTCATTTCTGATAGAACATGGTGGACCATGTCTGAAGATGGACACAGAATGTAGAAATGGATAAAAGAATCATATTCAATGCTTGAGCTGTCTACAGTATTTCTCTTTTCTAATTTAGAAGGCACCCTTTGGCAGGTGTGGCAGGAAGAGGTGCCATGCAGGAGAGTGGAGAAGTGTTTCAGAGGGCAAGCAGGTTTGCTGCTACCAATGTGCCCCTTGTTCAGATGGGAGCTTCTCTGAACAGACAGGTAGGGTATACTTCAAATATAGATCTTCCAGAATAAGTGAACCATTCCCTGAAATAAAATATTGATATTTTTTTAAAAAAATCATTGTTCATATAATTTATTTATTTATTTATTTGTTGGGATTTCTATGCCGCCCTATCTCCCAAAGGACTCAGGGTGGCTCACAACGATAAAAACAGAGAATACAAACTTTAAGAAACTATTAAACCTGAAAACCCCAACTCTAAATCTAAAACCAATTTAAAACCCACAAACAACATGAGACAAATTAAAACTATTAAAATCCCCTTCAGTCCAGATTGGCTGAACAAAAAAGCCAAGTCTTCAGGTCACGACGGAAGGAGCGGAGGTCAGGCACCAACCGAAGCTCCACGGGCAGTTGATTCCAGAGGGTGGGCACCCTCTTCAAAGTTTCAGGGTACAACATATGGATTTTCCCTGTAGATCACTTTTCCCCCTTTTTCAGAATGCTTGTGTCAACTCATAAAACATTCCTATGCCTGTTTTAGTAGTTGCCATAAAAAAGGGGGGAAGAAGGAAATCTGGAAGAACAGTGCAGCAGTTTGAAAACGAAAGTACATTCTAACTCTTATCTTTAAAAGATTGTAACTAAAATACCAGAGCTTTTGCCCGTGAATATATTTAATTGGAGAACATGAATGATGACACCTAGCCCGTGAACATGCTCAATTGGAGAATCCAGTTTATGAGACACCCAGGGGGGGGGAGGAAAGGGGGTCACAGGGGACTGTAAATTACGTATGCCAGAATTGGCTTCATACAGGGTAGTGCCAGTATGTCGCCTCTAATAAATCCTTTGAAGTTTTTTGAAGTTTGGCTCGAGAATCATGATTTAATTAGGGCAATTGCTGGATTCCTGACAGCTTGGTGCATAATTGTATATCCTTCTCCCTGTAACCTATTTCTTTATAAATCACTTTGGATCAGGAAAAGAGACCATTCCCTCTCATGAGTGGGGAAAACCATCATTCTGACATTGAAAGCCACAGAAGTCATGGAAGTTCCCAGTAAATGGAAAGTACCTTTTTTCCACAGCAAACTGATCAGGCCAGCTAGAGATGAATAGATGCATGTTGTTAGCAAATGTATCACTGGATTATTAATAGTAAAAAATGATTGGCTTTCTTTTATCCACCATGAAATAGTTCATTCCTTCACTTCCATTGGAGGCTGTCCATAGGATAAAGAGGCAGTCATGCCACCCCTGAAAGTGAGATAAAACTCATTGCTGATGACTCTTAAATGTTTACATAAAAACTCTTGATTTCAGATGCCACTGAATGTGATCCTTGCCCAGAAGACCAATACCCTAACAAGGATAAGGTCCACTGCATTCCCAAGAAGCTCCACATCCTTGCCTATCAAGACCTCCTGGGATATGCTTTAGCTTCTTTAGCTGTTTTCTTTTCGCTGATCACAATTGCTATCCTGGTGATTTTCCATAAACATCATGACACACCGATTGTCAAGGCCAACAATCGAGATCTAACCTACATCCTCCTGGTCTCCCTCCTGCTTTGCTTCCTCTGCTCCTTCCTCTTCATTGGAAAACCCCAGAAGCTCACCTGTCTCTTCCAACAAACTGCCTTTGCCATTCTTTTTTCCACTGCAGTTTCTTCTGTCTTGGCAAAAACTGTCATGGTTGTTCTGGCCTTCATGGCTACCAAGCCAGGTAACAAGGCAAGGAGATTCTTAGGAAAACCATTGACCAATTCCATTGTCTTAGGCTGTCCTCTGGTCCAAGGTATTCTTTGTGCCATTTGGCTGGCAACTTCTTCTCCATTTCTCAATTTGGACTTCCACTCCTTGTTTGGAGAGGTCATCTTAGAATGTAAGGAAGGTTCAGCTTCAATGTTTTATGCGGTCCTCGCCTACTTGGGTTTCCTGGCCCTTGTCAGTTTCACGGTGGCCTTTCTGGCTAGGAAATTGCCAGACAGCTTCAATGAAGCCAAGTTCATTACTTTCAGCATGCTGGTCTTTTGCAGTGTTTGGATCACCTTCCTCCCCACCTACCTGAGCAGCAAAGGGAAGTCCATGGTGGCTGTGGAGATCTTCTCCATCTTGGCCTCTGGGGCTGGTCTCTTGGCTTGCATCTTTTTCCCCAAATGCTTCATTATCCTATTGAGGCCAGATCTGAATCGTAAAGAGAATATAATGAGGCAGAAGAATTGCTGATTTATGTGGAGATTGTGTGCTGTGATTTGGGGAGTTTTTTGTATTCAATCAGATTTCTAAAATAAACCATGACAATGCAAGAAAATGTTGTCCATTACATAATTGGAAATAACATGATTTGACTAGTCACAAAATATATGTTAATCAGCAACAATAACCCATCCTTTTATTCTTCATTCTTTCTGATTGTTCCCAGTGAGGCCCCAGTAATCAAGATGGATGTAATCTATAATATTAAATATGTGGATATTAGTTCCCGGCAGGACAGTTTCTCAGTTTATTTAATTTAATCCAGAGTCCTTAAAAAATTCTGGTTGGGTTTATTATTCATGTTGACAAACATGTTCTCAAAGCATGTTGTGCATAAATTGCTAGAATGAATGAATGAATGAATGAATGAATGAATGAATGAATGAATGAATATGGAATACAAAGATCAAGTTGGAGCAAAGGGAAAGGGTAGAACTATTAAACTATTGTTTTATTACCTTATTCTTTGTTCCACACTGTGGGTTCCTGAAGGAATGCAGGAACTAAGCTGAGCTCCATTACTTATCATTAGTTGAAATTACTGGCCTATGAATATGTATCATTACATCATCTGTCTCCCCTACCTTTCTTAGATGTATAAATATGAGTGTATTGTTTAGTTGGATGGGCTCTCTCTTCATATTTGGAGGGAATCCTGCCAGCACATGCTGGTTAATAAATACTTGATTATGTGTTTTGGTTCATCTGTTTGATTCCACAAAGTGCCTCCATTTTTGTCCAGAGGTTTATTGTCAGAGTGTTTGCAACATGACTACTATTATGTGACAACCCAGGAGCAAAACACAGTACACAGAGACTTAGACATTTAACAATGGTTTATATACAAGACATATACAGAAAGATACCTTACAAACCTTACAAACAATCAATCCTCTTAACTCTACACAGAGAACTCTGCAATGGATACTGGACACAAGGATTGGGAACATACCCTCTAATGGCTGCCTTCCATAAACACCTCTTAAAGGGCTAGGACCCATCCTTAGTCTTAAAAAGGCAGTACCAATGCTGATTCATCTTCAATTGCATCAGCCCTATATTGCATCAGTTTCACTGCTGATCGGCTCTTAAATGAGTATGCAGATGATACTCAGCTGTATATTTCCACCCCGAACCAGATCGGTGATGCCCTCTCCCTGATGACCCAATGCTTGGATGCGGTACGGATCTGGATGGACGGAAACATGCTTCGTCTCAACCCGGCCAAGACTGAGTGGCTGTGCGTACCGGCATCGCGGCCCAGTCAGGATTATCCATCGTTAACCATAGGGGAGTGGTGTTGCCCCCTGTGGATAGGGGCTGAATCTGGGGGTCCTCCTGGATGCACGGCTTCGATTGGAGGAGCAGGTGGGGGCCGCCGCCAGGGGCTTTGCCCAGCTCCGTTTGGTTCGCCAACTACGCCTTTTCTGGACCGCGATGCCCTGCGCACGGTTACTCATGCCCTTGTTATCTCCAGACTCGACTACTGCAACGCTCTCTATTTAGGACTACCCTTGCATACTATCCGGAGATTGCAGCTGGTGCAAAATGCGGCGGCGCGGTGGTGATGGGAGTTTCCGGTTCTCCCATGTTACCCCCTCCTGCGCTGTCTGCATTGGCTGCCGGTTGTGCTCGGGTGAGATTCAAGGTGTTAACATTAACATACAAAGTCCTCCATGACATGGGTCCACAATATTTAAGGGAGCGACTCCTGCCGACATCAAGTACTAACCGCCCTGTGCGATCACATAGGCAAGGACTCCTTGGGGTCCTGTCGGCCGCCAATGCCGGTTGGCGGTCCCCGATGACGAGCCTATTCTATTTGCCCCTGACCTCTGGAATCAGCTTCCCCGGGGCTCCGTCTGGCCCCTGACCTCCGTGCCTTTCGCCGTGAATTGAAGACCTGGTTATTTAACCAAGCCGGGCTGTGACCCTTTGGGGGGGGGATGGCTTTTATTATAGTTTTATTGTGTATTTGTGTAATTGCATCTTAATGGGGCTTGTTAGTTTAATTCTTTTTTAATTATTTATTGTTTCCTTGTTTTATTTGTGAGCCGCCCCGAGTCTTCGGAGATGGGGCGGCATACAAGTCTCATTAATAAATAAATAAATAAATAAATAAATAAATAAATAAATCCCAAGACCTTAACATTTATGATGTGTGATAGTAAATTTCTCTCAATAGTTAACAAAGAAGAAAGACCACTTCATAAGAAAAGCAGGGCAGACTGCTTCTGGCTCTAACTAGTTTTTAGATAACACTCCTGTAGAGTTTAAGGCAGCCTGACATCTTGAGAAATCATCTTGCCTATTGTTAAGAACCATTGGAGAAGTTGGGAACTAACTTTACTTCCCCTGCCATGTGGGTATAAATAAACCAGCAATTCCATCCAAGAATTGGATTGATTACTCAACATTTGCAAGAGTACACCTGACTGTCATGTGGCACCATGACCCATTAGCACTCATACTACCTGAACTATGAAACAGGCTGAACTACACTTTCTGTGCAGTTGCTCAGTTTCATGGAATTGAATTTGTTGCTTCATTTTACACTACTCAGCTGCTCTGTGGACTAGCAACAAGAGACAAAAACGCATTTTTTCTTTTCTAGTGCAGAAACAAAATGGAGTGCTGTTTCTTGCAATTATCAGAAGAGCAGCAATTCTTAATATATCCCCCTTGGATTTCAAGCCACAAAAAAGATAAAAACCTGTTTTCAAAAATATGCTTGGAGTTCTTCAGGTGAGGGCAGGCAATGCCACCTCACCTTGTCTTCCAAAGAGCTAACTCCTGGGTTTGAAGAGACTCAGCTGCCCTTAATTTTCTGTTTGCTCACAGCCAAAACACAGGTAAGAGGAAGCATATTTGATATATTTACCCTGAAGCCATCCAGGTGGCATGCCCTGGGTGTATCCTGCTAAAATTTAAAGTGATGCCTGCAATTCCGCTTCTGCACAATTTTGATTTCTGATCTAGGAGGGAAGGTGACAAGAATGATTTGGCTGCCTTTCCTACTGTTGCTGCTCTTCTGGTTCCTGCCTCCAATTATTTCTCAGAAGATGCAAACCCTTTGTGTGTTGCCACAACGTTACAGGATTCCAGAATATTATTACAGGCCTGGTGATCTCATTATTGGTGGGAATTTGCACCTGGGGAACTATTGGAACCCTTACTTAGACTTTAACAAAGACCCATACCCATTTTCTCTCCCATATTTGTAAGTTTTGCTTGGAGGACAAATAACTAAGTGATTGTTTGCTGTGTTTGGTCAGAAATATTTATTCTTGTGCTATTTGAACTTCCCAGTATAGTTCAAATCTTTGTGCTTTTCTCAATGAAGAGCCAGATTGATTAGAATAGAATAACAGAGTTGGAAGGGACCTTGGAGGTCTTCTAGTCCAACCCCCTGCCTAGACAGAAAGCCCTACACCACTCCAGACAAATGGTCATCCAATCTCTTTTTAAAAACTTCCAGTGTTGGAGCATTTACAACTTCTGGAGTCAAGTTGCTTCACTGATTAATTGTTCTAACTGTCAGGAAATTTCTCCTTAGTTCTAGTTCTAATCAAGTTCAAGCTTCTCTCCTTGATTAGTTTCCACCCATTACTTCTTGTCCTCCCCTCAGGTGATTTGGAGAATAGTTTGAATTAACTGATTAAATAGGCTAGATTTTCAATCTTTCCATGACTCTTCATCAGGAAGACAATAAACCACATAAAGAGTAAGAAAGGACAACACTTTAGGAATTTTACTAGCCTAGTGAAGAAGTTGATGAAGAAGTTAATTTGGACATAAAGTCATAATAGAGACTCAAGGAAAAGAGCAACACTTTTCCAGTGTGTGGTACTGCACAAAATACAAAATTCCATTTTGGAATCAGCAGTGCTTATGAATAATGGCCCTCAATAAATAAGTGGTGTATAGTTGCCAAATTGAGATCCAAATTGATTAGGTTGCTGGAGGAGAAAGCTGGTAGGATTATAGGCACTGAAGCAAAGAGAAGAAGGGAGGGATGATAAAGGGATATAAAATGGTCCATGATATGGACAGACAGGCATTTCTCCATTGTCAAAAATCCATTGAAGTTTAACAGTAAGCATCTTTTAAAAAAACACTGACAATTGTGGCAATGTTTCACAATGTTTCTCTCACTGCAGACCAACACCCAACAACTACCAGCAGTTCATGGCCTTGGTGTTTGCAGTGACAGAGATCAACAAGGATCTGGTTCTCCTCCCGAATATCACTCTTGGCTTCAACATGTATGACAATGCAAATTGGAAGAGGAGGGTTTCTTTCATCAGCCTCCTTCTGCTCTCCACACAAGATCAAATGATTCCAGGTTATAAATGTGACCAGCAGGACACCCTGCTCTCTGTTATTGGAGGTGACCAGTCCCAATTTTCAATGTTGATGGCTTCCATCTTCAGCATCTTCAAAGTCCCACAGGTAAGGGGGTTTCTTTAGATACACTTATGGAGTAGACAAACTACAGAAGCACACATAGACATCCAAGATGGAACCATAGAAGGTGGGACATCAATAGCATATGACATAGTGAATTGATGCTACAGTTGGATTCATATTTTTTTTTATTTTATGAGTTGAGATATGTTTTATATAACCTCTAGGACATAGATAATGTAATATTTCTGTACTTGTTGAGGAATTCCCTTTTAATGTAATAGAAGTGTGGGTGCTCTTTGCATTCTTTCAAAATAACTCAAGTTGACTGATAGAGTCAATAAACTGCAGAATGGGAATCCTTAATGTCATCATCAGTCTTTACGCCTTTTATAGATAATTGTCTTTTAAAGATGATTTTGATTTTTTCCACCAGCTCAGTATTGGCTTTGAGTACATTCAGGGAGACCAAAGAGTTTATTCTTCCTCCTTCCGGATTAATCCCAAGGAATTTCTTCAATTTCTGGGTTTAGTCCAGCTGCTCCTGTATTTCCAGTGGAACTGGGTTGGGTTTATTGCCTCTGAAAGTGAGAGGGGAGAAGAATTCATCTCAACTCTGAGGCCAATGCTCATGGAGAAGGAGATCTGCCTGGCCTTCACTCAAATGGTGAAAGAGGATATTTCTGATGCGGAGGTGTACAAATTCACTTCACATTCAGAAATATGGGCTAATGTTGAAGTTATTCTTTCCTTTGGAGAACCTGACATTGTTCAAAAATTTCTTTTGGTTCAGAACTTTCAGTCATTTGGTAAAAGTCCATGTCCAAAAGTTTGGATCTTAACTTCGTACTGGAAACCACATACAACCCATCTTCTATATCAAAGAATAGCCCTAAAGCACTTGCATGGGTCTTTACATTTGAAGGACCACAGTGGTGATATCTCAGAATTCAGCCATTTCCTTTACTCTTTAAACCCTTTCAACCAACAAGGAGATAGAATTCTCCCACAGTGGTGGGAAAGCGTCTTTGGCTGTACGTTCTACAAACCAGGTGACTATTTTGTAAAATGGATAAAATACTGTACAAGAAGAGAGAATTTACGGAATCTGCCCACCTATGTGTTTCAAACAAGCATGACAAGTGAAGGTTACAATGTCTACAATGCCATTTATGCTGTGGCACACGCACTACATACCATGCGTGGATCAGGAGTGAGACCAGCTATGAAGAAGCTTGGAAAAAGGATCTCAAATGTTCAGCCATGGCAGGTAATCTCTGTCACTTTTTATTCATGTCCATAGATCTTATAGAGGAAACTTAACATGTGTATTTTGAAATAATAATTAAATACAGTATCTGGATGCTACCTTATCAATGTATTTTACAACAGATGAGACCAGCAATTATTGAGGGGAAAAAACAACCTGTTTTTAGTACAATCTATATTTGAAAACAGCAGAGGGAGGAAAAGGGAAGAGCTGTAAACCAGTTGTCTGTAAGATCGAGAGAAGAAATAGCTTCTGCCCAAAACTGGAAATCAACAATGACACCCACGGACCTGGCAATAACTAATAAAATCCACCAATGTGCAGAAATGGTTAGACTAACCATGCTATTAAAAAATAAGGAAGAGGGGGAGCTTTTTACAATTTGGAATATGTGGTACAAATGGCTGTATAAAAAGGAAGTAAAGATGTCTAGTGAAATTGATTAAACAAAGAACAAGGGAAAATGGAAATAAAGATAAATGTATATACAGCTATGTATATATGTAAAGTAGTATAATTGAACAAATATTGTATTATAAATGTAATAATAACATAAATAAGGATTTAGGAAACAAGTTATAGATTTACTTGTAGCAAATGACTTTAATTGACACTAATAGAAATGTACACTGCTATGAAAACATTGCAAGAATGTGAGAAAATGTTTCTCTTTTTTTAATATTCTTTTTTTTAAACTTTCAATAAACATTATAAAGGAAGAAGAAGAAATAGCTTCATATAGTGTCATGAAAAGCCTTCAAAAGGTTGCTTGGGCTTCAGGGAGGAGGCATCACCTCAGAACCAGGGGTGGGCTGCTGGGGATTTGCAGGGATTCAGGAGAGCCCCTACCTAAGATTCTATGCAGTTTGGAGAACCCTCAAATCCCACCCCTGACTGGCCCTGCCCCCCCCCTGCCCCACCCCTCCCAGGAGTCTCCATGTGGCCCATTTTGGATGCAGGTAAGTGCTTGGAGAGGGCAAAACCAGGCCTCCCAGAAGTTCAGGATGGCCAGAAACTGGCTGGTTTCTGGCTTCCAGAGAGCCTCCAGAGCCCAGGGAGGATGTTTTCTCCCTCCTGGAGACTCAAGGAAAGCCTCCAGAGCCTGGGGAGGGCAAAAACACACACTGTTGCCATGATGCAGGAAGCTGACTAAGCCACATCCACCCAGCAACCAGGCAGAGAACCCATTGCTAAAATTTTTGAAGCCCACCCCTGCACAGAACTAGGGGTGGGATTCAAAATGTTTAACAACTGGCTCTGTTCTCTTAGGTGGTGGGTGTGGCTTGGTGGTCATGTTATTGGCTGAGTCAATATCACTCACATCAAGGCACACATCTTCTCGCCTGGCCTCTCATGACTGTTGGGATGCTGCAACAGTCATAAGTGTGAAAAATGGTCATAAGTCACTTTTTTTCAGTGCCATTGTAACTTTAAGTGGTCACTCCACACAAGCAAAGTACCAGCAAAGGAAGGGAAAAAACTCCAGAGATGTTCCTGAGACAGGAAGTCTAGTCCTGCCAAGAATGTAATAAGGGTTAACAGAGAGGCAGTTTCTGTAAGCAACACCAGAATGGTTCCTTCCTGCCTTCCATACAGGATTAGACCAGTAATTTCTTCTAACAACCGGTTCTCCGAACTGCTTAGAATGTCAACAACCAGTTCTAGCGAATAGGTGAGAACTGGTAGAATCCCACCCCTTCCCAGAACCACACGACAATCTGGGTGTGTAAGAAGCATCAAGAAAGCAGTTGTTGTCCTAGTGGGCACACTTCCAGAACTGCCTCAGTTTTTCTCAGTGTGTAGCCTGAACCTGTTCGCTCTCTAAAATTCATCAGACTGTTCTGAATCTAAAGTTAAACATTGGATCTTTCTGGTCAGTGATGTCACAACCTAACTTACACTTAGTCAGAACTGGTTCCTGCATTTTAGCCTTTTTTGTCATCATCATCATCAATTCTTTATTAGCCAAGTGTGATTAGACACTCAAAGGAATTTGTCTTGGTGCATATTGTTAGGTTTGCATGAAGAGGCAGACAAGGAGTGCTTCAACTCTTAAGTTTATTTGTAACTTCAGCTCAGAACGGACCCAATTTGGCTTAGCCGAGGTAGCTATATATAGCCGGCTGCCTCGGCTGACAGCCAATCAGAGTGCAGGGTTTTCCCGCACTTTTTAACCAATGATTTCAAACACTTTACAAGAACAACCAATCAATTTAAACTCTGCATACATAACACCCCTCCCCACTAGGTTTAGTCCATACTCAAACCCCATCTATCTAATATATTCTTTTAAATAGGTGGGGCTCTTACGTGTACATTGAGACCTACGTGGTTCAGGTGTTTTAGGGTTCTCACATTATGAGGGAGGAAATGTGTCTGTTAACATCTCCTTACTTGGACTTCTAGAAATGGTAGAACCTGTTTGGTTACTACAACCTAGTCTCTCCTCCCAATCCATCTCCAACCCAATGTCAGCACCCAAATCTGGTAGAGATGTGCAATCTTCCATTTGTAAGAATGGTTGTTGGCACTGTGACAGGTTTTGGGATGGTTCCTGTCGTGTTAGCTCGTTACACATGGGATTGATTCTTGCTTGCTGACTACCCTCATAATCCTCCCCTTCCCCCCTAGAAGAGGCAGTAGGTATGTGACCCAGAGAGGAGCGCTGGTGATGCTCCTGAGGTAGTCTGGATCTTAACTGGTCAATGTGCCTGCTCCAGAGGACACCATCCTCCATTTGTACCCTGTAAGACCTGGGGCCTGTGATTTGGGTTATCTCAGCAGGAATCCATAATGGTTCACCCAGAAGGTTTTTAGCATAAACAGAATCACCCACAGTGAATGTGCGAATTTTGCTAGTGGAATCTAGTGGTGTGTTGGGTGCGTAAGTGGGATGAAGGCGGTCAAGGGGAGACCTGAGTTTCCTACCCATCAACAATTCAGCTGGGGTTAAGTTAGTTGAGAGGTTGGGAGTGATATGCTGGACACTGAGTAGTTTTTCAACTTTCTCAGTGATGTCCCCTGGACCCAATTGCTGAAGTTTTTCCTTGGTAAATCGTACCATGCGTTCAGGCTGGCCATTAGCTGAAGGATGCCCAGGGGCTGTCAGGGCATATCTGATATCCTGCTGTGCTAAATATGATTCAAAAAGGTTGGATGTAAATTGAGGACCATTGTCAGAAACAAGCACATCAGGTAACCCATGAGTTACAAAAAGTTTTTTAAGCTGTTTGATGACAGCTTCAGCTGTGGTGGATGCCATAGGGATAACCTCTAGCCATTTGGAATATGCATCTACTATAATAAGGAAAGTGTGCCCTCTGGTAGGGCCAGCAAAATCAATGTGAATCCTGGACCATGGGCCCCTAGGACATTCCCATTCCTGTTTGGGGGTGAGAGGTGGGGCAGGCCTGACTACCTGACAGTTGGGACAGGATGCAACCCAGTTTTCAACCATTTTGTCAACACTTGGCCACCATACATAACTCCTGGCCAATCCCTTCATTCTGACAATTCCCGGATGACCCTCATGTAACATTTCCAAAACCTCTTTCTGTAGTTTTGCAGGAATAACCACCCTGTTACCCCACAAAATACATCCTCTTAATACAGATAACTCAGTTTGTTTGGATTTAAAAGGTTGGGCAAGTTGAGGTAGATCTTGTAGTGGCCAACCTTTTTTGATCCAGCCTACAATAGGAGCCAATAAGGTGTCTTTGGCAGTTTCTTTGGCAATCTCAGCAGCATGGACTGGAAGCTTGGCAACAGTTTTTAGAAAGAAGGTGTGAGTCTCAGGAGCAAGGTCCTCAATGTGTGAAGGAAGTGGGCAGCGACTCAAAGCATCTGCGTGCCCAATGTCTTTTCCAGGTCTGTGGATCAGTTTGTATGAATAAGCAGTCAGAAATTCAGTCCATCTCAGCATTCTTGGTGACAGGATCGTGGGCGTTGGTTTGTCCCCTGCCACAATGCCTAATAGAGGTTTGTGATCTGTGACAATGGTGAATCTTCAGCCATAAACGTATTCATGGAATTTTTTGACAGCTGCCACAATTGCCAAAGCTTCCTTGTCCAGTTGGCTGTAGTTTCTCTCTGCTTTAGTCAAAGTGTGAGAGTAAAATGCAATAGGAGCTTCCCTCCCACTGGGAAGCATGTGACTCAACACCCCCCCACACTCCAAAAGGGGATGCATCACAAGTCAGTACAACAGGCAAGTTCTCAGAGAACTGTATCAGTACAGAATCAGAAGTGATTTGTCTCTTAATATTGTTAAATGCAGCTTGTTCTTTTCTGCCCCAGACCCATGCAGATTTTTTGCCCAGTAATCTATGTAAGGGTTCTGCAGTGGTTGATTTCTGAGGTAGAAACATATGATAAAAGTTAATGAGTCCCAGGAATGCTTGTAAGTCTGTTTTGCATTTTGGTCTGGGGGCTTCCTTGATTGCCTGAACCTTGGCCTCTGTGGGGTGGATGCCATGTTTATCAATCATGTAACCCAAGAATTCTACTTTATCTGTTCTAAGTGTGCATTTTTCTTCTTTGACTTTTAACCCCACTTTTTTGAATCTGGTTAGGACTTCTCTGAGTCTCTCATGTAACTGAGTGTCATTTTCAGCAGAGATTAAAAGGTCATCAAAATAGGGCACCACCCCTGGCAACCCTTGTAGCATCCTTTCCATAAGGCTTTGGAAGATGCCTGGTGCCATGCTTACTCCAAATTGCAACCTTTTGCATTTGAAAGCACCTCTATGGGTTACAATGGTTTGGGCTTCTGCAGTTGCATCATCAACTGTTAACTGTTGATATGCCTGTGCCAGGTCCAATTTGGCAAAAACTGTGCCCCCTCCAAGAGAATGTAATAAATGATGCACTACTGGAACTGGATATGCGCTCAGTTGTAGCGCATGGTTCAATGTCCCCTTGTAATCTCTGCAGATTCTCACAGACCCATCAGCCTTGACTGATGTGACTATGGGTGTCTCCCACTTGGAGTGGTCAGTGGGCTCTAAAACCCCTTGAGCTATTAGTTTATCTAATTGTGCATCAATTTTTCCTTTAAGCAAATGGAACCCTTCTGGGTTTTAAACGGATTGGTTGTACATTGGGATCTAAGTTAAAGGTGATAGGGGTCCCCATGTACTTGCCTAATCCATTGCTGAAGACCTCTGGAAATTCAGGCTTCAAGGCCTCTTCCCACTCAGTGTTGCTCACGTGATTGATGCCAGTCACCTCGATGCCCAGCGGGTTGAACCATTCAAGTCCCAGTAGACTTGGGCGATCCTTGTCCACGATGGTCAGTGGTAGGCACTTGGTGTGGCCCTTGAACTTCACATTGAATTCTCTTGTTCCAACTACTGGAATCTTGTTCCCTTGGTAGTCTTTAAGAGTCAATGCCTGCTTCTTGAAGTGAGTCTTCTGAATATTTGGTAACAGTCTTTGAATAGTGTCCCATGACACCATAGATAGATATGAACCTGAGTCCACTTCCATTTGGCAAGGCCTTCCTTCAATAAGTACCTTGACATGCACTTTTCTGTTTTTTAAAGGAGATGAATGACCAATAGTTACTGTCTGATGAGTTTCATTCTTCCCATTTGCTTCTGTGCTGCACCTCATTTTCTCACTGAGGTTGGTAGGCTTGAATTCTTTGTCTTTGTTTGCAAGAAACTTCCTTCTGTTGGGTGGAGTTCTGGATGATTTGCAGACTCTTGCTAGGTGCCCTCTTTTTTCACAACGGAGGCAAATGGTGTCTAGAAACTTGCATTCAGTGCGGGGGTGGCTTCCCCCACAACCTCTGCAGTAGAAATCTTGCCTCTTTCTTCCCAGATCTTTCTTTTTCCGCTCCTCCATTCTGAGTCTGTAAATTCCTTCCTCCACCTCACTGCAATCTGACTCAGAATCTCATTCCTCACAATGATTTGTGGTGGACTTTTCCCCATCAGAATGGCCCGTGGCCCTGTTCATCTTCCTCATGGCTGCTGCTGAGGACTTGGTAGCTTCTGCTGAAGAGGCTTCTTCTATTGCTTCTTTCAGCGTGATCTTACATTTCATTAATAACTTGCTCTGTAACACCTTGTCTTTAAGGGCCAGTACAAAGCGATCACGCATGGCCTCCTCTAAACTGTTGAATTCGCATGCACCCCCAATGTCTTTTAAACTTGCCACGAAGTCATTTACGCTTTTGTTTTCCCCCTGATCACAATGGTAAAACTCATGTCTCTTAATGAGGCACGATACTTGTGGCACATAATGGGCTCTTAACAGCCTTTCCAAATCAGGCCAAGCCATTACCTTCACGTCTGCTGCTCCTGCGAGTGCCTTTGCCATCTTGAAAACTGCCGGACCGCAGTATGTAAGAAAGACCACCCTCTTCCGCTGCTTGGAAATGGCGGCAAGATCATTTCCCTCCAGATACATTTGGAAACAATCTGCATACAACTCCCAGTCTTCTGCCGTCAGATCGAACGGGGCTGGGGGGGTGTTCAGCGCAGCCATCTCGCTCTTCTTCTGTTCTGCGTCACCTTCTTCTTCAGGGGAATCCCACCTTCATCACCAGTGTTAGGTTTGCATGAAGAGGCGGACACGGAGTTTATTTGTGACGTCAGCTCAGAACGGACCCAATTTGGCTTAGCCAAGGTAGCTATATATAGCTGGCTGCCTTGGCTGACAGCCAATCAGAGTGCAGGGTTTTCCCACACTTTTTAACCAATGATTTCAAACACTTTACAAGAACAACCAATCAATTCAAACTCTGCATACATAACACATATGCTCTCAGTGTACATAAAAAGAAAAGATACATTCATCAAGATACAACACTTAATGATAGTCATAGGGTACAATAAGCAATCAAGTCATACTAGGAAACAGTCACTTTATTTTTAAATTTTAAAATTAAATTTTATTAATCATGTTTTTGTCATAAAAACACATCTCCACTCATTACAGCATTTCAATATTGTTGTTCACTCACATTGACACACTATCTAATTATGCAGGTTGCTACCATATATTACGTATTTGTTTTTAAATTCAACATAAACCAAATATTTACAGGCTTACAAACAATATTTATCCCAACTTATTATAACTCCTACATACCCTTCATCTATCAGCTTTGTGTCTACCTTCCAATCAATTGTACCATAAATTCCAAATCTCATAGTACTCAATTTCTTCTCTGTCTTTTAATTCCATCGATAACCTATCCATCTCTTCACATCCTAAAACCTTTTTTATTTTCATTACCTCAGAAGGAGTATTATCTTGTTTCCAGTTCTGGGCAAAGGCAATTCTGGCCACAGTTATTATATGAAGTATTATGTATTGGAATTTTTTTACAGATCTTATATCTTAATATACCCAATAAAAATATCTCTGGTTTCATCTCAATTTTTTGTTTCATAATTTCTTCTAGCCAATTTTTAATTTTGCAGAAACAATTTAAATTGTAAGGATACAAGCAACGAAATTACAGTCATACAGTCATATGTGGAAGGAGATAGGTGATAGGAATGATGAGAATATTAATAGTAATAGTAATGCAGACTTAGTAAATAGTTGGACAGGGTTGAGGGAATTATTCGTTTTTTCTATCAGTTAGAGAAAGTCAGTTCTGAATTATTCTGAAAAATAAAAACATTTAGCCAGTTTACATTTAAAATAAAAATTTAAAACTGCATGTAGACAAGTATCAGAGGAGGAAAAATCATGCAATGAAATTTGGAGTATGGCGTTAAAATATTTGTATGTATATGGAAGATAACAAATAACAGATAATCAGAGTTGGAAGGACTTTGTAGGTCATCTAATCCAACCCCCCACCCAAGCAGGAGACCCTACATCATTTCTGACAAATGGCAGTCCAGTCTCTTCTTGAAGGCCTCCAGGGATGAAGCTCCCACAACTTTCGAGGGCAAATTCTGTTTCACTGGTTGATTGTTCTCACTGTCAGAAAATTTCTCCTGGCAGATGTGATCTGAAAACCACTGAACCATATCTTTCAAAGATCGTGGAATAGTGAACAACTACCAGAGGAAGGGAAAAGAGCTGATGTAGTTCCCATCTTTAAAAAAAGGAAGAAAAATGTATCCATGAAACTACAGACCTATCTGCCTGACATCAATATCGGAGAACATTCTGGAATACATAAAATAAGATCTGTAAGATCAGTTGGGGAAACAGAGGATGCCACAGAGAGGAGGAAGGGGTCAAGCTATTTTCCAAGGCACCCGAAGGCCAGACAAGGAATAATGGATGGAAACTGAACAAGGAGAGATTTAACCTGGAAATAAGGAGAAATTTTCTGACAGTGAGAACAATCAACCAATGAAACAGCTTGCCCTTGGAAGTTGTGGGAGTGCCATCACTTGAGATATGTGTGTGTGTGTGTGTGTGTGTGTGTGTGTGTGTGTGTAAATTAAATAAATAAATGAATAGTTTGGACTTCTATTTTTATCATACCATAGAAAAGCATGTCATCTTAATTGGAGATGTAACCTTCCAATACCAATAATCTTCTTTGTCTAAGAATTATCCAATCTCTCACCCCTGTTAATATGGAAGCTTGATAATAAAGCTCCCAATCTGGTAATTCAAAGTCCCCATTGTTCTTAGATTCTTGCAACATTTTCTTATTCTTATTCTTGCTTTCCCCACCCCCCTTGAAACAAATTTCAAGATTATTGTGTTTAGTTCATAAAAGTATTTCCCCCCCATTTTTAGGGGGATCATTTGGAATGGAAAAAGTAGCTTCAGTAGAATATTCATTTTTACAGTTACAATTCTTCCTACTATTGATAATTGCACATTTTTCCATTTCTCCAAATCTGCTTTGATTTGTTGTAGTAATCTTGTATAGGTGTCTTCTTTGATTGTTATGCATCTTGCTGTTAAATATATTCCCAAGTATTGTGCTTTCTTAACTATCTGTAGGTCTAATTTCTTAGTCAGTTATCCTTTATGCTTTTCTGTAGGAGTCCAATTTCTGAAGATCTCCTTTTCCCCCCAGCTTCTTCCTTATTTGATGAATGTCCAGTTCAACAACAGTGCTGGAGAGGAAGTCTCTTTCTCAGAAAATGGACTGGGATCTGCTGGTTATGACCTTCTCAATTGGGCTCACCTCCCCAATCTATCAGTTGTCCTTCTGAAAGTTGGGCAAATAAATCCAGGGGCTCCCCCAGGCCAGGATGTCACCATTCACTGTGATGCAATTATCTGGCCTACAAAGGTGAGCTGGAAGATTCATTCTCTCCTGTGGGTGCCCTAATTGGAAAATAGAACTATTGAATCGGGAATCATGTCAGATGACATTTGGTAAAAAAACCTGATTTGCATGTAAGATTTGAGGTCAGATTTGTCTGAGGATTGGGAAGAACTTTTTATAATATAGTTGACTATTAGAGGAAGCAACAGTGAATTCTAAGGACCATTCCTATTATAGAGTCAAACCTAGGACCCAAAACCCAATAACAGAGGTTCAGTGCAGTGCATATATATATATATGTAAAGCTCAAAACGTGCTTGTGCTGTTGCAACCATTATCATTTCTCAGCTTACCAACAAACTAGGGAGGAAAGAAGGGGGAAAGAGAATGTAGACTCCAGGTATCAAGAAGAGTAATAATGAGAACCAAGGACACTTCAGCAGGTGTTTGCCAAAACCCCAAAGAGATTTTCTCATAACAATACCATGACACTCAATTGGACAATGTGACCTGCACTAAAAGGGGGAGGGAGAAGTCTATACTTTAGTTATTTGGATTTGTGCAGGAATTAGATAGAGCTGGCCTTGCCTTAAAGGACACAGAATGTGGAAATGGATAAATGAAGCATGTCCATTGTTACAGTCATCTAAAGCATTTCTCTCTTTTAGAAAGTGCCCCTTGCCAGGTGTAGCAGAAAGAGGTGCCAGCCAGGAGAGAGGAGAAGTGTCCCAGAGGGCAAGCAGGTTTGCTGCTACCTATGTACCCCTTGTTCAGATGGGAGCATTTCTGATCACACAGGTAGAATATCTATATATATATATAAGTGAAATACCACTCATACATCATCACAAAATCTCCAGAACCATAAAGCCTACAAAATTTGGCACATAAGTTCCTCTTGGCTTCTAGTGCTCACTAAGAAAGGGTTTTTTGAAATGACCTTCAGAGCTTTAGTATTTCCTATATTATTATTAACATGCTCTGATGCTAAGAAGTTCTACTCCCCCTCCCCACCTGAAAAGAAATCTCTTCCAATGGCAAAACACAAGCAGAGGAGAGGAGGTTCAGTTTTGGTTTTGGTTTCACAGCACCAAGCAGCTTTAGTACAGAACAGTTGAGCTAAACCACGCCCAGGCTCCTTGCTGCCTCCTTCTTGATCACACAGCCAATACTACTTCAGTTTCCAAACAGCCCTCAATTCTGTCACACACTGACAGGACACTAGCCAGATGAATACCAGTGGATGCTGGTAGGCAGAGGCAGAATTCCCCCCCCCCTTATTTTCCTCCCCAAAAACTAAGCCTGATCACAGAATTTCATAGGGAAGCACAGGTATTGAGCTAGTACTTCAAATATAGACCATCCAGGATCACTGAACATTCCATAAATCAAAATATTGATGTTTTAAAAATCATTGTTCATATAATTCAATATTCTACTCCTTTTCCTTATCAGAATACTAGGTGGACAATACTATATCCTTCACCCTGTAACCAATTTCTCTATAAATCAATTTGGATCAGGAAGAGAGTCCATTCCCTCTCATGAAATTCAGACTTTTAATTTCAGACTCTCATGATAATCAAAGACTCTTGATTTCAGTTGCAGCTGAATGTGACCCTTGCCCAGAAGACAAATACCCCAACAAGGATAAGGTCCACTGCATTGCCAAAAAGCTCCACTTCCTTGCCTATCAAGACCCCCTGGGATATGCTTTAGTTTCTTTAGCTGTTTTCTTTTCACTGATCACAATTGCTATCCTGGTGATTTTCTGTAAACATCATGATACACCAATCGTCAAGGCCAACAACCGAGATCTCACCTACATCCTCCTGGTCTCCCTCCTGCTCTGCTTCCTCTGCTCCTTCCTCTTCATTGGACAACCTGGGAAGATCACCTGTCTCTTCCAACAATCTGCCTTTGCCACTCTCTTTTCCCTTGCAGTTTCCTCTGTGTTGGCAAAAACTGCCATGGTGGTTCTGGCCTTCATGGCTAGCAAGCCAGGGAATATGACAAGGAAACTCTTAGGAAAACCACTGACCAACTCCATTGTCTTAGGCTGTCCCCTGGTCCAAGCAGTTCTTTGTGCCACCTGGCTGGGAACTTCTCCGCCATTTCTCAACATGGATTTCCATTCCTTGTTTGGAGAGATCATCACAGAATGTAAGGAAGGTTCCATTTCAATGTTTTATGCTGTCCTTTCCTACCTTGGTTTATTGGCTCTTATGAGTTTCACAGTGGCCTTTCTGGCTAGGAAATTGCCTGATAGCTTTAACGAAGCCAAGTTCATTACTTTCAGCATGCTGGTCTTCTGCAGTGTTTGGATCACCTTCCTTCCCACCTACCTGAGCACCAAAGGGAAGTCCATGGTGGCTGTGGAGATCTTCTCCATCTTGGCCTCTGGAGCTGGTCTCTTGGCTTGTATCTTTTTCCCCAAATGCTACATTATCCTATTGAGGCCCAATCTGAACTGTAAGGAGAATATAATGAGGCAGAAGAATTTCTGACTTAAGTGGAGATTGAGCACTGTGATTTTGGGATATTTTTGTATTCAATCTGATTTCAAAAATAAATCATGAAATGCAAGAAAATGTTGTCCATTAAATTATTGGAAATAATGTGAATAATCATGTGTGATTATTCATGTGAATAATCACAAAATATTTGTTAATCAGGAACAATCACACATCCTTTTATTCTTCATTCTTTCTTCTTGTACTCAGTGAGGTCCCAGTAATCAAGATAGAAGTAGACTTTTCTATTAAATATGTGGATATTAATTCCCAACAGGATAGTTCCTCATAATATCTGCTTCCTCCTCTTGATTTATGGAAGATGATTTTCCTCCTAAACCTATGTTTTATTGTTTTATTCCTCACTTTGGGGTTTCTGAAGGAAAACTAGCACAGGAAGTAAATTGCAATCCCTTACTTACAGTAACTCAAAATCCCTGACTGAGGAATATGTATGCTTACATCTTCTGTTGTTCATGCATTAGTCTCCCCTGCCTCTCTTAGATGTATAAATGTGAGGGTATCCTTTAGTTGTGTGGGATCCCTAAATATTTGGAGGGAGTCCTTCCAGCACATCCTGTTTAATAAACATTTGATTATTGCTGTTTGATTACACACCGTGCATCTATTCTTGTTATACCACCCAGTCAAGAAGTTTATGAAGAGTGACGGTATGTTTCCCACAACAGTCAACAATGAAGAAAACCCACTTCACAAGAAAAATACAGTAGACAAACATTGCTGGCTCTAACTAGTTTTTAGATAACATTCCTGTAGAGTTTAAGTGAGCCTAACATCTTGAGAAATCTTCCTGCCTCTTGTTAAGAACTTTGTGTGAAGTTGGGAACTAACTTTATCTCACTTGTCATGTGGGAATAAATAAACCAGTTTTTCCATCCAAACATTGGTTTGATTACTCACACTTGGAAGAGTACACCTGTCATGTATCACCATGACCCATGAGCACTCATACCACCTGAACACACTATAGAACAGGCCAAACTCCACCTTGTGTGCGGGTGTTCACTTTCAGGTAGGTCAAATCCTAAGCTTCATCTTAACTCTGAAATCCACCTGCTCTGTGGATTAGCAACAAGAGACACCAAAGTGTTTTTCCCTTTCTGGTGCACAAACACAATGAAGTGATAAGTCTGTGAGACTATTGCATCTCCTTGCAATTATCAGAAGAATAGTAGTTATTGATGTATCCCCAGTAGACTTTAAGATACAAAAATCTTCCAAGAGAAAACCTGCTTTAAAAAATATGCTTGGAGTTCTCCAGCTGAGGGCAGAATTTTCCACTTTGGCTTATATTGCAAAGAGCTAACTCAAGAGCCCACAATTCAGCTTCTCTACAATCTTAATTTCTGATCTAGGAGGGAAAGTGACAAGAATGGCTGGGCTGCCTCTCATGCTGCTGCTGCTGCTCTTCTCTCTCCTGCCTCCAATTATTGCTAAGAGGATGCAAAACTTTTGTGTGTTGCCACAACCTTACAAGATTCAGGAAAATTATTACAGCCCTGGTGATCTCATTATTGGTGGGAATTTGCACTTGGGACTCTATTGGGAACTTTACTTACTCTTTAACAAAGACCCATATCTGTTTCCTCTCTCATATTTGTAAGTTTTACCTTGGAGCACAAATATATGGGTGATAGTTTGCACTGTTTGCTCAGAAATATTTCTTCTTATGATGTTTCAGTTTCCTGGTGTAGTTCAAATATGTGTGATTTTTTTCAATAAAACGGATTGAAGACTGATTAAGTAGCCTAATTTTTCTTGCCAAACTCTTCATCAGGAGAATGATAAACCACACAAAGAGTGAGGAGGGATAGCACATTAGGAATTTTACTAGCCTAGTGAAAGAGTTGACTTACAGTATTAATTTGCACAGAAACTCATGATGGATGGACTCAAGGAAAAGACCAATCCTTTTCCAGAGAGGGGTACTGCAAAACCCACAAAACTCATACTTCAAATATATGTGATTTTTTTCAATAAATCTGATTGAAGACTGATTAAGTAGGGGAATTTTTCTTTCCAAAACTCTTCATCAGGATGATGAGTAAGGAGGGTTAACACTTTAGACTTTTTAGCAGCCCAGTGAAGAAGCTGACTTAAAATGTTGATTTGGACAGAAAGTGATGATGGAAGACTCAAGGAAAAGAACAACACTTTTCGAGTGTGGGGTACTGCCAAAAAACACCAATTTTGGAATCAGTAGTGCTTATGAATAATGGACCTCATTGTTTATTTGTTTGTTTGTCAAACAGGTAAAAGATAACAGGTACAAGTATGAAAGTAATCATGAATGAAGGAAATGAATACAGATAAATGGGACAGTAAGACAGGGATGATAGGCACACTGGTGGGCTTATGCACGGCCCCTTTAAGGACCTCTTAGTAATGGAGTGAGGTCCATGGTAGACAGTTTGAGGTTGAAGCTGTGAGGGTTTGAGGCTGTAACAAAGGGAGTCGGGTAGGGGATTCCAGGCATTGACCATTCTGTTGCAGAAGTTGTGTTTTCTGCAATTGAGTTTAGAGCAGTTTACCTTGAGTTTATATCAGTTGTTTGCCCATGTATTATTGTGATTGAGGCTGAAGAAGTCGTTGACAGGCAAGACATTGTAGCAGGCAATTTTGTGTACTATGGTTAGATGCAGGCAGCACAGTTCCAAATTGTCCAAGCCCAGAATTTCTAGCCTGGTGGAATAAGGGATTCTAGTGTAAATAGAGCAGTGGAGTATACTTCTTTGTAGTTGTAAAGTTGTTATCTTCTACTGTGTTAAAGAGAGTCAGAAGTTGGTGCCTTATCTTTTCTCCCTTTACTCTATATCTCTTTTTTTCTTTCCCCTTTTCTTAGTTTTTCACATTTTTAAAAATATTTATACTTGGATAAACTAATAAAAATATTAAATTGTAATAATGACCTTCAGTAAATATTTCCTGATTTCCCACTGGACTCTTGTAAACAGGTTGCCAGACCTGAAGAAGCTGCTCCAAAGAGAACAAAATTGATTAGGTTACTAGAAATATAATAGGGCAGGATTGCAACCACTGAAGCAAAGTGAAGACATGAGGAATGATAGAGGGATATAAAATGGCCCATGATATGGATAGACAAGTTTTTCTCCTTTCCCACAAAGCCATGCAAGTTTAATCAAGAAACATCTCCCCCCCACCAAAAAAACCCCATTAATATTTGGGACTTCCAGCTCCAAAGAAAACCCCACAAAGAAAGAAGACAAGGCAAACTTCATCACATGCTTTGGTGTAATGTTTGACAATGTTTCTCTCACTGTAGACCCACACCCAACAACTACCAGCTGTTCATGGCCCTGGTGTTTGCAGTGACAGAGATCAACCAGGATCTGGTTCTCCTCCCCAACATCACCCTGGGCTTCAACATGTATGACAATGCCAATTGGAGTTTTGTTGATCAGCCTCTTTCTGCTCTCCACACATGACCAACTGGTTCCAGGTTATAAATGTGGCCAGAAAGACACTCTCTTCTCTGTCATTGGAGGGGACAACCCCCAATTCTCAATGCCGATGGCCTCCATTTTCAGCATCTTCAAGATCCCACAGGTAAGGGGGCTCCTTTAGATGTAGTTATGGAGGAGACAAACTACAGAAGTGAACACAAAAGTCCAAGATGACATCAAAAGAGCTTGACATCAATATTATATGACTTTGAGAAGTAATGCTACAGTGGGACCAATTTTGATATTTTATGTGTTAAGATATATTTTAACAGAAAATCTGTTGATTGGTAGTTCTTCCTCTAAGAGATACATAATGTAATATTTCTGTACCTATGAATAATGTGTTATTCATAGAAGGGTAGGTGCTCTTTCATTGTGATTTATTCCCTGTACCACCTTTATGGTTTGTTTCCTTAGATTCTGACATGTCACAACCAAAGAAAATATGTTAATTCTTGAGAAAGGGGGAAGCTTATCTCTCAAAATGACTCAGCTTGATGGGGTCAATAAACTACAAAAGGGGAACCTCTAAAGTCACCATCAATCTTTATCTTTTGTCTTTTAAAGAAGATTCTAATTTTTTTCCAGCTCAGCATTGGCTTTGAGTACATTCAGGGAGACAGAAGAGTTTATCCTTCCTCTTTTTGGATTAATCCCAAGGAATTTCCTCAATATGTGAGTTTAGTCCAGATCCTCCTATATTTCCAGTGGAACTGGGTTGGGTTTATTGTCTCTGAAAATGAGAATGGAGAACAATTTATCTCAACTCTGAGGCCAATGCTCATGGAGAAGGAGATCTGTCTCACCTTCACTCAAATGATGAAACATGATTTTTCTCATGCAGAAATGTTCAAATTCATGTTACTTTCAAAACTATGGGCTACCGTTGAAGTCGTTCTTTTCTTTGCAGAACCTGACATTGTTGAAACATTTCTTTTGACTCTGAACTTATTTGATAAAAGAACATGTCCAAAAGTTTGGATCTTAACTTCATATTGGAAACCTCATACAAACCATCTTCACGATACTTGGAAAGTTTTAAAGCACTTGCATGTGTCTTTACATTTTAGGGACCACAGTGGAGATATCTCAGAATTCAGCAATTTCCTCCTCTCTTTAGACCCTTTGAACCCACGAGGAGATATGATTCTCCCACTGTGGTGGGAAAAGGTCTTTGACTGTAAGATCCACAAACCAGGTCACTATTTTATAAAACAGAAGAAATACTGTACAAGAAAAGAGAATTTATGGAATCTCCCAACCTATATGTTTCAAACAAGCATGACTGGTGAAAGTTACCATGTCTATAATGCCATTTATGCTATAGCACATGCTTTATATGCAATGTATGAATCTGGATCACAACCAGCCCTCAGGAGACTTGGAAAGAGAATCTCCAATGTTCAGCCATGGCAGGTAATCTCTGTCACTTTGTATTCAGATCACAGATTTTATTTAGGAAACTTCATTTAGTTGTAATATTCATTAATTACACTATTTGTTTTCTGCAATATCAATGTACTTCAGAACATATTAAAATAGCAATTATTGAAAAAAATAATTTGAATTCAGTATAATTTTCGGTGGAAAAGGAGCAGAGGGGGGAAAGAGAAGAACTGCAAACCAGTTATCTTCAAGATCTATAGAGAAAATATCTTTATATAACATTGCCTGAGTTGCCTATCCCCAAATGATAGAAGTCATGATGCCTTATCTCTGGCTTTCAGCCAATTACTCCAATTCATGAAGTTCATGTTTGTTTCAGCTTCTTCCTTATCTGATGAGCATCCAGTTCAATAATAGTGCTGGAGAGGAAGTCTCCTTGTCAGAAAAAGGACTGGGATCTGCTCATTATGACCTTTTCAATTGGGTTCTCCTCTCCAATCAATCAGTTGTCCTTCTGAAAGTTGGGCAAATAAATCCTGGAGCTTCCCCAGGGCAGGATGTCACCATTCACTCTGATGCAATTGTCTGGCCTACAAAGGTGAGATGGAAGATTCATTCTCTCCTGGAGATGCAGAACGTCCTAACTGGAAAACAGAACTCTTGAATCCGGACACATGACAGCATAACTTGGGGTGAAAGAAACTGTTTTGAAGGCAAAATGTTTAAGATCCTACTTGTACCAAGTTCACAAACATTTAGAACATAAGACAACAGTCCCTGGCATGTTTTTATGTGTGCACCTAATATAAGCCCTACCTCCAAATTAAGCCCTACTTAAGAACCTGTGCCACAGCCATGAGGTGCCGGAGGGGGGTGAAGCTGCCCCATGTGCCTCCCACTAGATTACCTAAAGGGCCCCTGCAGCCAGGCCATCCTTGCCCCGACACCTGTCTTGCAGCCATGTGCAGCAGGAACCCATGGGGCTGCTGGCCCACTTCTTCTGTTTGCTCACAGCCACAATGGATCAGGAGGCTGAGTGGAGATCTGGTGCAGTGGCCACAAGGTGACACAGGTGTTGGGGCATGGATGGCCTGGCTCCGGGGGCCCTGAGATAGGCCGGTGCAGAGCACATGGGACAGCTCCATGGTAGTGGCACTGGTGCACCGTGTGGCCTCCCATCCCACCATGAACAAGCAGAAATGGGCCTCCTATACATGGCAAAAAAAATAAGCCTTAGTGCTTAGTTTTGGGGCCCAAAGAAAATAAGAGTACCTGAGGGTAGGACAAGAAGCAATGGGTGGAAACTAATCAAGGAGAGAAGCAACTTAGAACAAAGGAGAAATTTTTTGACAGAACAATTAATCAGTGGAAGAACATGCCTCCAGAAGTTGTGAATGCTCAACGCTGGAAGTTTTTACGAAGAGATTGGATAACCATTTGTCTGAAGTGGTGTAGGGTTTCCTGCCTAAGCAGGGGGTTGGATGAGAAGACCTCCAAGGTCTCTTCTATCTCTCTATTTCTCTATCTTTCTCTCCATATATATATTTGTTTCCGTAGATTTTCACAGGTACAGGTATGCAAGTCTTGGCGTGTTCGGGTCTTTTCCCATGTAAGATTGACAGTATCTTGGTGATGTTTTGATGAGGTCCCACTCGCCATCTTCAGGCTGGTGCTTTCGGCTTCGTGCTTGTGCGAGCAAAGTGTGATGTGGTGGTGTCATGTGTTGTTTTGGGTCCGGTGTTGGTTTTCGTGGCTGGGACTCTTTTGTTGATTAGGGCTAGTTTCCAGATGTCTGGTAGGTGGGAGGTATCGTCCCATTTATTCATGTTATGAGGGTGTTGCTCTATTTCGATGGCTTCCCTCATTATTCTCTTGTTGAACTGTTCAGTATTGGAGATTAATTTGGTTCCCTCAAAATCAGTTTCATGTCCTACGGCTTTAAGGTGCTGGAAAAGGGAGGAAGTATTTTCTTCTTTTCTGACTGCGTTCTTGTGTTCCCTTTTCAGAATACTTGGTGCAAAATTCTATGTCCTTCCCCCGTCACCAATTTATCTATAAATAATTTTTGATCAGGAAAAGAGACCATTCCCTCTCATGATATTCAATTCACCTTTTTATGTCTTCCTGTGTTTCATTATGGACATTCTCAGCACACATGAGAAGATTATGTACATGCACACACAAAAGAGAAAGTTTTCTGGCTGAGAGATGGATTAGTCTTTTTGTAGTTCCAGTATGAAGTGGGAAAAAACAACCACTCTGACACTAAATGCCACAGTAGCCATGGCAGTGTCCAGTGAATAAACAGAGCCTTTCTTCCAGAACAAATGTATTATCACATGTGGTGGTTATGCACAAAAGCAAAGGAAATTTGGTGACAGATAAAGACATGTTTGGAAGAAATGCTTGGCTAAAACATAGAATTCAAACCAGAATTATTCCTATTAGGAATCATAAAAGAGAGATATAGCATAGGGTTGATATATTTAATATTACACATCATAACAGCTGCAAGACTGGTTTATGAACAAAATTGGAAAAAAATAGAGATATCCCCTCTGAAAGAGAGAGAATAAAGAAACTGGTCTGCGCAGAGATGGACACACTGACATTAGAACTTAAAAATAAAAGAGAGACTGAATATTATGAAGTTTGGAATAAAATGTACCAAAGGTTGGATTTGGGGGAAAGGAGTCAGAACAGAAAATATTGATGATTTGTAGAATTGAAATTGGATGATATTTATGTAAATACAACAGAGTATAGTGGATAAAATGGTAGTATAAAAATAGCAATAACATGAAGTTTCATGTTGCAAATATAAATGTATATACTGGATATGTTAATAGTATAAATTTAACAATGCATGATAAGTAGGTTGTTTGTTTTATGTTATAGTATGTGTGGCAAAGTCAATGCCAGAATGGTCGCAATGTGTCCAATATTTTAATATGTACTCAATAAAATTTTGTTTAAAAAAATTGACCAGGCGAGGTAGAGATTAAAAAAAAGAATAGATCTATGCCCCTGGCAAATTATCCATGGATCATTAATAATGAAGAAGGATTGGCCTTTTTGGATCCACCATGAAATTCACACTGATTCATTCCCTCAGTTTCTGTGGGGGCTGACCATAAGCAAAGGGGACCATCCTGTCATCCTTGTGGATGAGATAACACTAATAACAGATGACTAACATAAAGACTCTTTATTTCAGATGCAGCTGAATGTAATTCTTGCCTGGAAGACCAATATCCCAATAAGGATAAGGTCCATTGCATTCCCAAGAAGATCCATTTCCTTGCCTATCAAGAGACACTGGGATATGCTTTAGCTTCTTTGGCTGTTTTCTGTTCTATGATCACAATTGCTGTTCTTGTGATTTTTCATAAAAATCATAACACACCGATCATCAAGGCCAACAACCGAGATCTCACCTACATCCTCCTGGTCTCCCTCCTGCTCTGCTTCCTCTGCTCCTTCCTCTTCATTGGACAACCTGGGAAGCTCACCTGTCTCTTCCGACAATCTGCCTTTGCCATTCTCTTTCCCTGGCGGTTTCCTCTGTCTTGGCAAAAACTGTCATGGTGGTTCTGGCCTTCATGGCTACCAAGCCAGGGAACAAGGCAAGGAAATTCTTAGGAAAAACACTGACCATCTCTATTGTCTTAGGCTGTCCCCTGATCCAAACACTTCTTTTTGTCACATGGCTGGCAACTTCTCCCCCATTTCTCAACATGAATTTCCATTCTTTGTTTGGAGAGATCATCACAGAATGTAAGGAAGGTTCCATTTCAATGTTTTATGCAGTCTTGCCTACCTTGGTTTATTGGCTCTTATGAGTTTCACAGTGGCCTTTCTGGCCAGGAAATTGCCCGACAGCTTTAATGAAGCCAAGTTCATTACTTTCAGCATGCTGGTCTTCTGCAGTGTTTGGATCACCTTCCTCCCCACCTACCTGAGCACCAAAGGGAAGTCGATGGTGGCTGTGGAGATCTTCTCCATCTTGGCCTCTGGGACTGGTCTCTTGGCTTGTATCTTTTTTCCTAAATGCTTCATTATCCTATTGAGGCCCAATCTGAATCGTAGAGAGAATATAATGAGGCAGAAGAATTGCTGATTTAGATGGAGATTGGATGTTGTGATTTTGGGATACTTTTGTATTCAATGTGATTTCTAAAATAAATCATGAAATGCAAGGAAATGTTGTCCATTAAATAATTGGAAATAATATTATGTGACTAATCACAAAATATTTGTTAATGACAAACAGTCACCAATCATTTTATTCTTCATTCTTTCTTGTTGGCCCCAGTAATCAAGATAGAAATAAAATTTTGTATGAAATATGTGGATATTAGCTTCCAATAAGACAGTTCCCACTTCATTTATTTTAAACCAAAGAGTCTTTAAAATTTTGCTGGTTGTGTTCATAATCCTTGTTGAAAAGCATGTTCCCTAAGGATGTTCTAAATAAGACACTGGGATGAATGAGTGAAAGAATGAATGAAGGAAGGAAGGAAGGAAGGAAGGGATGGATGAATGAATGAATGAATGAATGAATGAATGAATGAATGAATGAACATGTGGTACAAGTTTGAGGAAAGGGAAAGGGTAGAGCTACCTGGAAACTTCACTGAATGTTAACAAACAAAACATGTATATGTTGCCCATTTCAGCAAGAGAAAATCAAAATTATTTTATTTTGTATTTTATTTTCTCATATACACTATATGCCAAAAATCACTCCCCTTATAAATTTTGTCATGTAATTTATGTAACAAATTATCTACTGGGCCTGACTTTGGAATTGCACACACACACACACACAAATACACACATGAAGACACACTGTATAGGTGGCATTTCATATTTCTGTGCTGTTTATATTCCCTCCTTCCTCTGGGTATTTATTTTCATTACAGTGTTTTAAAACTCATCTGCAGCTTCCCCACATAAACTGAATTATTATGGGCCCCATTACCACACATCCTACTCCTGTGCCAGACAGAACAAGTAAACCTCTTCCATTTTCCTGAAGCTCAAGAGGGAATATCTGGACTGAATCTCTTCTAGGAGATGGGGCAAGGAGTGGCTACTGAAATTGTGTATCTCTTATGTGGCAAAAATCAGTTCCAACTTGAGTGCAATCAATCAAATGAAAAATGAATGCCACAGACAATTATTTTAGTGCAACAGTCCCATGGATATGCAATCATTTTTTTAACTTTTGGTGTCTAGCATTATGCTTCCCCCAGAGGTGGTATTCAGCAGGTTCTGACCAGTTCTGGAGAAACGGTAGTGGAACTTCTGAGTAGTTCAGAGAAGTGGCAAATACCACCTCTGACTGGCCCTGCCCCCATCTATTCTCTGCCTCCTCCAGAGTCCCAGCTGTTTGGCTGAGTCTCCTTTGGTTGCCCTGCAAGGGAGAACAGAGCTGGAAATCAGGATAGCGGGGTGGGGTGGGAATGGAGATTTTACAGTATCCTTCCCCTGCCATGCCCACCAAGACACACCCACCAAGCCACAGCCACATAACCGGTAGTAAAAAAAAAAATTAAATCCCACCACTGACTTCCTCCTCTTGATTTATGGGAGATGATTTTTCTCCCTGCCCTATTTTTTTGCTGTTGTTATTGTTGTTTATTACTCACTTTGGGTTTCTGAAGGAAAACTGGCACAGGAAGTAAGCTGAGCTCCAATACTTATAGTTACTCAAAATTACTGACCTATGAACATGTATGCTTACATCATCTGTTGTTTATGTGTTAGTCTACCTGCCTTTCTTAGATGTATAAATGTGAGTGTATCCTTTAGTTGGGTGGGCTCTCTCTCAGTATTTGGAGGGAGTCCTGCCAGCACATGCTGGTTAATAAGCACTTATTTATTTTGGGTCCTCTAATTCCAAACCATGCATTTATTCTTGTTACCTCACCCAATCCAGAGGTTTATGATGAGTGATGGTATCTTTCCCACAACAGTCAACCAAAGAAGGATGCCCACTTCATAAGAAAAGCAGAGCAGAAAAACCTTTCTGGCTCTAACTAGTTTTTAGGCAATAAAAACTCTTGTGGAGTTTAAGGAAGCCTAGCATCTTGAAAAATCCTCCTGCCTGTTGTTAAGAACCACTGGAGAAGTTGGAAATTAACTTTTCATCCCCTGCCATGTGGCATAAATAAACCGGTTTATTCCAGGGGTGTCAAACTTGCAGCATCACAGCAGCGTCACATGACATATCAGGACTTTCCTTTGCTAAACTGGGCGGGGTGGGATTAGCACATGACGCATCGAGCCCGCAGGCCACAACTTTGACATCCCTGGGTTATTCCATCCAAACATTGGTTTGATTACTCACACCTGCTAGAGTACAACTGATTGTCATGAGCCATCTTGACCCATTAGCACTCATACTACCTGAACAAAGTATGAAACAAAGAAAAACTCCACTTTCTGTGCTGGTGCTCACTTTCATTTAGGTGAATTAGTCACTTTCCCTTGACTCTCAAGTTCAGCTGCTCTGTGGATTAGACACAAGAGGCACATACATGTTTTTTCCTTTTCTGGTGCACAAACAAAATGGAGTACTAAGTGGGTGGGACAATTGATTTTCCTTGCAATTATGAGAAGAACAGTAGTTGTTAATATATCCCCTGTGGATTTCAAGCCACAAATACAATCCAAGATAAAACTGACTTTAAATAAGCATGCTTGGAGTTCTCCAGGTGGGAGCAAGCAATTTCACCTCACCTTGTCTTGCAAAGAGCTAACTCCGATGTTTGAGGAGACTCAGCTTCCCTATATTTTCTCTTTCATCACAGCCCAAATGCAGGTAAAAGGTTTCAATCAGAGTAGAGCTGGAAGGGACTTTGAGATCTTCTAGTCCAAACCTCTCCTCAAGCAGAAGACCCTACCATTTCAGATAGGTGGCTGTCCAGTCTTTTCTTAAAAGTATCCAGTGATGAAATACTCACAACTTCTGGATGCAAGCTGTTCCACTGGTTAATTGTTCTCACTGTTAGGAGCATTCTGTTTAATTCCAGGTTGCTTCTCTCCTTAATGAGTTTCCATCCATTGTTCTTTGTCTTGCCTTCTGGTGCTTTGGAAAATAAGTTGACCCCCTCTTCTTTGTAGCAGTCCTTCAATTACTGGAATAATGCTGTCATGTCACCCCTAGTTCTTCTTTTCCCTAGATTGGCATACCCAATTTATGCAAACATTCTTCATATGTTCTTGTCTCTAGGCTTTTAGAGACAAAAACATCTTAGTTGCACTTCTTTGCACTTTGTCCAAAGTTTCAACATTTTTTTTGTAATGTGTTGACCAAAACTGGATGTAGTACTCCAGGTATGGCTTTACTAAGGCTTTATAAAGTGGTACTAATACTTCATGTGATTTTGATGTTATGCCCCTGTTTATACAACCCAGGATTTTATTAGGTTTTTTGGCTGGTGCCACAAATTGCTGATTCATGTTTAAGTGATCATCCACAAAGACTCCAAGGTCCCTCTCCCAGTGACTGTTTTTGAGCCAGGTTTCACATACTCTGTACTTGTACCTTTGGATTTTCCTGCCTTAGTGAAAATCTTGTTTTTCTCCACATTAAGTTTTCTGTTGCTGGATAGGGCCCATTGTTCAAGTTTATCAAGATCTTTTTGGATCCTGAGCTTGTCTTCTGGGGTGCTGCCTATTTTTGTCAGCTTAGTGTTATCTGCAAATTTGATGAGTTCCCCATCCATTCCCTCATCTAAGTCATTTATGAAGATGTTGAAGAGTACTGGGCCTAAGATGGAACCTTCTGGTACCCCACTGCTTACTTCCCTCCAGGTGGATGTCGTACCATTAAGGACTACTTGTTGAGTCAAGTTTATCAGCACTTACAAATCCATCAGGTGTTGATCTTGTCTATCCTGCATTTTTCTAGTTTATCAAGAAGTAGATTGTGGTCTACTTTGTCAAATGCGCTGCTGAAGTCTAAGTGTATTATGTTCATAGCATTTTGCTGGTCTACTAATTTAGTCACTTTGTCAAAGAATGAAATAAGATTGGTTTGGCATGATCTGTTTTTAACAAACCCATGTTGGCTACTAGTTATAACTTTATTTGCTTCTAGCTGTTCACAGATCATTTTTTTTTATTTAGTTTTTGATATGTTTATCCTGAATCCATCCGGGGGCATGCCCTGTGTTTATCATGTTATTGCTCTGGTAAAATTTAAAATGATGCCTGCAATTCAGCTTCTGCACAATCTTGATTTCTGATCTAGGAAGGAAGGTGACAAGAATGATTTGGCTGCCTCTACTGTTGCTGCTTCTCTTCTGGCTCCTTCCTCCAATTATTGCTAAGATGCCAACTCTTTGTGTGTTGCCACAACCTTACAAGATTCAGGAACACTTTTACAGGCCTGGTGATCTCATTATTGGTGGGAATTTGCCCTTGGGGAACTACTGGAACACTTATTTAGATTTTAATAGAGACCCATACCTGTTCTCTCTCCCATATTTGTAAGTTTTACCTGAAGGTCAAATATCTAGGTGATTGTTTGTGCTGTGTTTGCTCAGAAAGATTTGTTCTCATGAAATTTCAATTTCCTAGTATAATTCAAATCTTTGTGTTTTTCTCAATAAAGTGCCAAATTGATTAAATAAACTAGTTTTTCTTTCCAAACTCTTTACCAGGAAGATGATAAATTACATAAAGGGTGAGAAGGGACAACCTTTTCGGACGTTTACTAGCTTAGTGAAGAAGATTACTTACACTATTAATTTGGACACAAAATCATAATTGTAGTCTCAGGTACCAATTGAAAGCTTGTCCAGTGTGTGTAAAAAACTCAAAACTCGGTTTTGGAATCAGCAGTGCTTATGAATAATGGTAACTCTTTGCTGAGACCTCACTTGGGTCTTGTGCTCAGCAAAGGTTGCCTGTTCTGAAGACAGTCCTGAAGAATTGGTCCATGATATGGAAAAATAGGCTTTTCTCCTTTCTCAAAAATCCAACCAATTTTAATCAAGAAACATCTTCTAAAAAAAACCCCATTAACGAAGAAACTCCACCAACATACACAAGCATTGCTGTAACATTTTACAATGTTTATCTCACTATAGACCCACACCCAACAACTACCAGCTGTTCATGGCCTTGGTGTTTGCAGTGACAGAGATCAACAAGGATCTGGTTCTCCTCCCCAACAGCACCCTGGGCTTCAACATGTATGACAATGCCTATTGGAGGAAGAGGGTTTCTTTGATAAGCCTCTTTCTGCTCTCCACACATGACCAAATGGTTCCAGGTTATAAATGTGACCAGCAGGATACTCTCTTGTCTGTCATTGGAGGTGACAATCCCAAATTATCAATGCAGATGTCCTCCATCTTCAGTATCTTCAAAGTCCCACAGGTAAGGGAGATCCTTTAGATATAGTTATGAAGTAGACGAACTACAGAAGCAAACATATAAGTCCAAGATGACACCAAAAGGGAGGGGGGGGACATCAGTAGCATATGACTTAGACAATTAATGCTATAGTTGGATTCATTTTTACATTTCATGTGTCAAGCTATATTTTATATAACCATTAAGAGATACATAGTGCAATATTTTTGTACTTAAAGAGGAAGCCCTTCCTAACTTATTATTCATTAAATGGTAGCCATTCTTCCATTGCGGTTTAATTCCTACACAAATTGATTATTTGTTTCCTTAGATTCTGATATGTCACAACAATGGAAAAATCTGTTAATTGGTGGTTCTTCCTCTAAGAGATACATAATGTAATATTTCTCTACCTGTCAGGAAGAATTCCTTCTTAAATTATTACTCATAAAAGAGTTTCTCCTCTTTCTTTTTTTTTCAAAATAAATTTTATTAAGTTTTCAAATTTTAAAAAACATAAAATAAAACTTTATACATTGGGATCCTGAGAGGTGGCATGTTGCAACTAATGGGCCAAATTTTAAATTTGGAAGGAAGGGGAAACTTTTGAAATTTTTAATTGATTGTCTTAAGGGGTTAGGGAGGGGGGTAGATGGGTCTGTTCTCAGCCCGGTTCATGGCGGGGGGGGTGGGGGTTGGGGGCCGGCGGGGCTCCGGGGTCGGAGGTGGGGTCCGCAATTCCCAGGGTGGTTGGGGTTGGTGGGAGACGTCGAGGCATAGGGCCATATTCTGTGTTGGGAGCGCGCACCCACCAGCTACGTGCGGTTGCTCACTCCGACCCTATGGCCTCCTCCCTAGGGGGCACGGGAACTGGGACCCCTGGGCTCAGGCTGGTGTATTTTAATGCCAGGTCTGTGGCTAACAAGTCCACCCTCCTCCGGGAGATCATTGAGGAGGAGGCTGCAGATCTGGCTTGTATTACCGAGACCTGGTTGGGCCCAGAGGGTGGTGTCCCTCTGGTGGAATTATGCCCTCCAGGTTTTCAGGTTGTGCATCGGCCACGGGCCCAGGGAAGGGGTGGGGGGGTGGCTGTGGTTATTAGGGAGACCTTGTTTCCAAGGGAGGTCACTATGCCAGAGATAGGTGGGAGTGAGACCCTCCTCCTGAGGTGGGGGCCTAATGGTCAGGTGGGCTTGCTGCTCACATACCTTTCCCCCAGCTGTGTGACAGCAGCCCTGCCTGGGCTTCTGGACGTCCTCTCAGGGGTGGCGGTGGAGTTCCCAGTCTTGTAGTTCTGGGGACTTCAACCTGCCTTCCCTGGGGGGTACGTCGGGATTGGCCCAGGAATTCATGGTGACTATGGAAACCATGGGCCTGACCCAATTAATTCAGGGCCCTACCCATGAGGGGGGAAATACTCTTGACCTAGTTTTTGTCTCTGAGCAGTGGCGAAGTGACAGAGGGCAGGCTATTTCTACAGCTCTGCCCGTTCCATGGTCTGATCACTATCTCCTACGGCTGGTCTTCCAACAGGCCGCCCCCCACTGCTGGGAGGAGGAGCCACTTAGGTGGTTCCGCCCCAGACGCCTTATGGACCCGGAGCGGTTCCAGGCGGAACTGGGGTTTTTTCCCCCTTCCCTTGCCCACAGCTCTGTCGAGGATCTGGTGGTTGCTTGGCAACAGGCTGCGTCCGATGCCCACGACAGGGTTGTCCCCATGCGACCCCTCACACGTCGTGGATCCCGGTTGGCTCCTTGGTATACGGAGGAGCTCCGGGAGATGAAACGTCGTCGGAGGGGCTTAGAGAGCAGGTGGAGGTCCACCCGCTCCCAGGCCGATCGAGCCCAGCTAAGAGCCCATGTTAGGACTTACCTGGTTGCTATGAGAGTGGCGAGAAGGGCTTATCTCTCCACTCTCATAGCGTCCGCAGATAACCGCCCAGCCGCCCTGTTTCAGGTTACCCGCTCTCTCCTTCGTCCAGGGGAGGGAGCGGACCCGTTGCGGGGAAGAGCTGAGGAGTTTGGTCAATATCTGTCGGATAAGATCGCTCAAATTCGGAGCGGGTTGTCCTCTGATTTGCAGTGGTCTGAGGATTGGGATGCAAGTAGTCTGGCCAGTGTGATTTGGGATGAGTTCGATCCTGTTTCTGAGGATGAAGTGGACGGGATTATGCGGCGCCTGAGTTCCACCACATGTTTGTTGGACCCGTGCCCTTCCTGGTTAGCTTATGCCGCCAGAGAGGTCACCTGCGGCTGGCTCCGGGCAGTTGTCAACGCTTCGCTAAGGGAGGGTGTCTTTCACGCCACCTTGAAGGAGGCGGTGGTGAGACCCCTCCTGAAGAAGCCTGCCCTGGACCCGCCGTGTTAGACAACTTCGTCCAGTCTCCAACCTTCGCTTTTTAGCGAAGGTTGTTGAGAGTGTGGTGGCTCGGCAGTTTCCACTTTTCCTGGATGAAGCGGACTACCTGGATCCGTATCAATCGGGCTTCCGGCCTGGTTTCAGCACGAGACGGCATTGGTCGCACTGATGGATGATCTCTGGAGGCCCGGGACAGGGGTTTTTCCTCTGTCCTGGTCCTATTAGACCTCTCAGCGCTTTTGATACCATCGACCATGGTATCCTTCTGCACGACCTCGGGGGTTGGGTATAGGGGGCACTGTACTCCAGTGGTTCACCTCCTACCTCTCGGGGCGGTCGCAGTCGGTACTGGCGGGGGGACAGAGGTCCACCTCGAGGGTGCTCTCTTGTGGGGTCCCTCAGGGGTCGGTCCTCTCCCCCCTGCTATTTAACATCTATATGAAGCCGCTGGGTGAGATCATCCGTGGTTTCGGGGTGAGTTTCCATCAATATGCAGATGATACTCAGCTGTATATCTCCACCCCAAACCAGATCGGTGATGCCCTCTCCCTGATGACCCAGTGCTTGGATGCGGTACGGATCTGGATGAATGGAAACATGCTTTGTCTCAACCCGGCCAAGACTGAGTGGCTGTGCATACCGGCATCGCGGCCCAGTCAGGATTATCCATCTTTAACCATAGGGGGAGTGGTGTTGCCCCCTGTGGATAGGGCGCGGAATCTGGGGGTCCTCCTGGATGCATGGCTTGGATTGGAGGAGCAGGTGGGGGCCGTCGCCAGGGGGGCTTTTGCCCAGCTTCGTTTGGTTCGCCAATTACACCCTTTTCTGGACCGCGATGCCCTGCGCACAGTTACTCATGCCCTTGTTATCTCCGGACTCGACTACTGCAACACTCTCTATTTAGGACTACCCTTGCATACTATCCGGAGATTGCAGCTGGTGCAAAATGCAGCGGCGCGGGTGGTGATGGGAGTTTCCCGGTTCTCCCATGTTACCCCCCTCCTGCGCTGTCTGCACTGGCTGCCGGTTGTGCTCCGGGTGAGATTCAAGGTGTTAACACTAACATACAAAGTCCTCCATGACATGGGTCCGCCATATTTAAGGGAGCGACTCCTGCCGACATCAAGCACTAACCGCCCTGTGCGATCACATAGGCAAGGACTCCTTGGGGTCCCGTCAGCTGGCTAATGCCGGTTGGCGGTCCCCCGATGACGAGCCTATTCTATTGCGGCCCCTGACCTCTGGAATCAGCTTCCCCCGGGGCTCCGTCTGGCCCCTGACCTCTGCGCCTTCCGCCGTGAATTGAAGACCTGGTTATTTAACCAAGCCGGGCTATGACCCTTTGGGGGGGGGGTTTATTATGGTTTTATCGTGTATTTATGTAATTGTATCTTAATGGGGCTTGTTAGTTTAATTCTTTTTTAATTATTTATTGTTTTCTTGTTTTAGTTGTGAGCCGCCCCGAGTCTTCGGAGATGGGGCGGCACACAAGTCTCATTAATAAATAAATAAATAAATTGTTATCAACATCAAGACATCTTTTGCATCTCCTTACATTTTTCAGTATATGTATTTACTTATTCCTTTGCCATTACATTTTACTCTTGCTACAAATCAGTATCTTTTATCCTTACACATCAATTTTCTCTATGGTATATTTACATATTTATATATTCCCTCATTCTTTTCCTAATTGCCATTGTATTTTATTTTTATTTCTAAACCACTCATACCAGGTGTTATGTATGCAGGTTTGAATGTTATTGGTTTATTTGAACTGTTCTTGTAAAATGTCAAATGGTATTGGTTTAAATAGTGCAGGAAGAAACCCTGCACTCCCATTGGCTGGCAACTACGGCTGCAGGCTATAAAAGGCAGCCGTAGCCCAGCCAACTCGGGTCCATTTGAGCTGTAGTCACTGAATAAACTCTTTGCTGGAACTCTTCGCGTCTGACTCTTCATGCAGACTTAACACTGGCGACGAAGGTGGGATCTCCCTGAAGAGAAGACAACGCAAAAGACAAGCAGAAGAGCGAGATGGCTGCGCTGAACACCCCCCCAGCCCCGTTCGATCCGGCGGCGGAAGACTGGGAATCGTATGCGGATTGCTTCCAGATGTACCTGGAAGGAAACGACCTCTCCGACATTCCCAAGAGACGGAAGAGGGCGGTATTTCTCACGCACTGCGGTCCGGCAGTCTTCAAGATGGCGAAGGCGTTAGCGGGAGCTGCAGAACTGAAGGTAATGGAATGGCCTGATTTGGAGAAGCTTTTAAGAGCCCATTATGCCCCACAAGTATCGTGCCTCACAGCTTTACCGTCGGGATCAAGGGGAAAGCGAGAATGTTAATGACTTCATGGCAAGTTTAAGGGACATTGGGGGTGCTTGTGACTTTACCAACTTAGAAGAGGCCATGCGTGATCGGTTTGTTTTAGGCCTCAAAGATAAGGTCTTACAAAGCAAACTGTTAATGAAACCTAAAATCACGTTTAAAGAGGGCATTGAAGAAGCTGTTTCAGCGGAAGCCACCAAGTCCTCAGCAGCGGCCATGAAAAAGATTAACAAGGCCTCAAGCCAGGCCTCAAACCACCCTGATGTGGAAAAATCCACAACAGCCCATTGTGAACAAATAGACTCTGATTCAGATTGCAGTGAGGTGGAGGAAGGGATTTTTAGACTCAGAATGGAGAAGAAAAGGAAAGACCCTGGGAGAAAGAGGCAAGAATATTATTGCAGAGGCTGTGGGGGGGGCACCCCCGCACTGAATGCAAGTTCTTAGACACCATCTGCCTACGTTGTGAGAAAAGGGGTCACCTAGCCAGAGTCTGCAAATCATCCAGAACTCCACCTAGTAGGAAGAAATTTCCTGAAAAGGATTTTAAGCCCAACAACTTCATTGAAAAGATGGGGCAATTCAGAAGCAAATGGGAAGAATGAAACTCACCAAACAATCACCATTGGTCATTCTTCAACCTTGAGAACCAGAAAAGTACACGTGAAGGAGTTCATTGAAGGAAGGCCTTGCCAAATGGAAGTGGACTCAGGCTCTTATTTATCTATGGTGTCATGGGACACTATTCACAGGCTACTTCCCAACATTCAGAAGAAACATTTCCAGAAGCAAGCACTGACTCTTAAAGACTACCAAGGGAACAAGATTCCAGTAGTTGGAGCAAGAGATTTCAACGTGCAGTTTAAAGGCCACACCAAACGTTTGCCTCTGACCATCATGGACAAGGATCGCCCAAGCTTGCTGGGACTTGAGTGGTTCAAGCCACTAGGCATCGAGGTGACTGGCATCAATCACGTGAGCAACTCTGAATGGGAGGAGGCCTTGAAGTCTGAGTTTCCAGAGGTCTTCAGCGAAGAACTGGGCAAGTATATGGGGACCCCTATCACTTTCAACCTAGATCCCAAGGTGCCCCCAATTCTTTTAAAGCCCAGGAGGGTTCCATTTGCTTTAAAGGAAAAAATTGATGCACAATTAGATAAATTAATTGCTCAAGGGGTTTTAGAGCCCACTGATCACTCCAGATGGGAAACACCCATAGTCACACCAGTCAAGGCTGATGAGTCAGTAAGAATCTGTGGAGACTATAAGGGGACACTTAACCATGCGCTGCAGCAGAGCACATACCCAGTACCAGTTGTGCATCATCTGCTACATTCACTTGGCAGGGGTACAGTCTTTGCCAAATTGGACTTGGCCCAGGCATATCAACAACTAACAGTTGATGATGCCACTGCAGAGGCCCAAACAATTGTGACTCACAGAGGTGCCTTCAAAAAAAGGTTACAATTTGGAGTAAGCGTGGCACCTGGCATTTTCCAAAGTCTTATGGAAAGAGTGCTTCAAGGACTGCCAGGGGTAGTGCCTTACTTTGATGATGTGTTAATCTCTGCTGAAAATGACACTCAGCTTCAAGAAAGACTCAGAGAAGTCCTTACCAGATTCAGAAAAGCGGGGTTGAAAGTCAAGGAAGACAAATGCACACTTAAAACAGATAGGGTTGAGTTCCTGGGCTACATGATTGACAAGCATGGCATCCACCCTGCTGATGCCAAGGTTAAAGCAATCAAAGAAGCCCCTAAACCTAAATGCAAAACAGATTTGCAAGCCTTCCTTGGACTCATTAAATTTTATCACTTTGCTGAACCTTTGCACCGTTTGCTTGATAAAAAAGCTGTTTGGATCTGGGGGAGGAAGGAACAATCAGCATTTAACAGTATTTATTTATTTATTTATTTATTAATGGGACTTATATGCCGCCCCATCTCCGAAGACTCGGGGCGGCTTACAATAAAACAAACACAATAAATATTTAAAAAAGAATTAAATTAATGGTCCCAATTAATACAAAACATTAAAAGCCGCAAAATCTAAAACACCCCACCCATAGGTCACAGCCCGGCTTGGTAAAATAACCAGGTCTTCAAGTCATGGCGGAAGGTGCGGAGGTCAGGGGCCAAGCGGAGCCCCAGGGAAGTTGGTTCCAGAGTTCAGGGACCGCGACAGAGTAGGCACGTCGGGGGACCGCCAGCCGGCATTGCCCGGCTGATGGGACCCCAAGGAGTCCCTGTCTGTGACTTCGCACAGGGCGGTTAGTATTCGATGTCGGCAGCAGTCTCTCCCTTAAATAATAAGGACCCATGTCATGTAGGACTTTGTATGTTAAAGTTAAAACCTTGAATCTCACCCGAGAGCAACCGGCAACCAATGCAGGCAGCGCAGGAGGGGCTAACATGGGAGAACGGGAAACTCCCATCACCGCCCGCGCCGCTGCATTTTGCACCAGCTGCAGTCTCCGGATGGTATGCAAGGGCAGTCCTAAATAGAGAGCATTGCAATAGTCGAGTCGCGAGGTAACAAGGGCATGAGTGATCGTACGCAGGGCATCCCGGTCCAGGAATGGGCAAAGCTGGCGAACCAGCCGGACCTGGGCAAAGGCTCCCCTGGCGACGGCTCCCACCTGCTCCTCCAACCGGAGCCGTGCATCCAGGAGGACCCCCAGGTTCCTCGCCCTGTCCACAGGGGGCAACACCACTCCCCCTATGGTCAACGATGGACATTCTAAGCTGGAACGGGATGCCGGTATGTACAACCACTCAGTCTTGGCCGGGTTGAGTCGAAGCATGTTGCCGTCCATCCAGATTCGTACCGCATCCAGACAGCGAGTCATCACGGAGAGGGCATCACTGATCTGGCTTGGGGTGGAAATATACAGTTGAATATCATCCGCATATTGATGATACCTCACCCCAAAACCACGGATGATCTCACCCAGCGGTTTCATGTAGATGTTAAATAAGAGGGGAGAGGACCGACCCCTGAGGGACCCCACAAGTGAGCCCTTGGGGACGACCTCTGCCCCCTGCCAACACTGATTGCGACCGCCCCGCGAGGTAGGAGGAGAGCCACCGAAGAACAGTGCCCCCCACCCCCAACCCCACAAGGCGTCACAAAAGGATACCATGGTCGATGGTATCGAAAGCCGCTGAGAGGTCTAATAGGACCAGGACAGAGGAAAAACCCCTATCCCGTGCCCTCCAGAGATCATCCATCAGTGCGACCAATGCCATCTCCGTGCTGAAACCAGGCCGGAAGCCCGATTGGTACGGATCGAGGTAGTCCGTTTCCTCCAGGAAAGGCGGAAATTGCCGGGCCACCACACTCTCAACAACCTTCGCCAAGAAGCGAAGGTTGGAGACTGGACGAAAGTTGTCTAACACGGTCGGGTCCAGGGCAGGCTTCTTCAGGAGGGGCCTCACCACCGCCTCCTTCAAGGCGGAGGGAAAGACACCCTCTCTCAAGGAAGCATTGACAACTGCCCGGATCCAGCCGCAGGTGACCTCCCTGGCGGCATAAGCCAACCAGGAGGGGCACGGGTCCAACAAACATGTGGTGGAACTCAGGCGCCGCATAATCCCGTCCACTTCATCCTCGGAAACAGGATCGAACTCATCCCAGAACGTAATGGCCAGACTCCCGTATCCGCTCCTCCAACCACTGCAAATCAGAGGACAACCGCTCCGAATCCGCGATCTTATCCGACAGATATTGTCCAAATTCCTCGGCCCTTCCCCGCAACGGGTCCGGCCCCTCCTCTGGACGAAGAAGGGAGCGTGTGACCCGGAACAGGGCGGCTGGGCGGTTATCTGCGGACGCTATGAGAGCGGAGAGATAAGACATTCTCGCCGCTCTCATCGCTCCCAGGTAAGTCCTAATATGGGCTCTTAAGAGACTAATCACATCTGATGCTGTATTGATACAATTCTCTGAGAATTTGCCTGTTGTACTGACTTGTGATGCATCCCCTTTTGGAGTGGGGGGGGGGGTTTGAGCCACAGGCTTCCCAGTGGAAGGGAAGCCGCTATTGCATTTTACTCTCGCACTTTGACCAAAGCAGAGAGGAATTATAGCCAACTGGACAAGGAGACATTGGCAGTTGTTGCTGCTGTCAAGAAATTCCATGAATATCTGTATGGCAGGTCATTTACCATTGTTACAGATCACAAACCTTTGTTGGGCATTGTGGCAGGAGACAAACCTACACCCACGATCCTGTCACCAAGAATGCTCAGCTGGACTGAATTTCTTGCAGCTTATTCATACAAACTGATTCACAGGCCTGGCAAGGACATTGGACATGCTGATGCACTGAGTCATTGCCCATTGCCTTGCCACAAGGTGGACTTTGAACCAGAAACACACACTTTTTTCCTAGAGACTGTTGCTAAGCTTCCAGTCCATGCTGCTGAGATTGCCAGAGAGACTGCCAAAGACACTGTGTTGGCTCCTGTTACAGGCTGGATTAAGAAAGGTTGGCCTCTTCAAGATCTACCTCACCTTGCCCAACCTTTTAAGTCCAGACAAACTGAATTATCTGTATTAAGAGGATGTATTTTGTGGGGTAACAGGGTGGTTATTCCTGCAAAACTGCAAAGAGAGGTTTTGGAAATGTTACATGAGGGTCATCCTGGGATTGTAAGGATGAAGGGATTGGCCAGGAGTTATGTATGGTGGCCAGGTATTGACAAAATGGTTGAAAACTGAGTTGCATCTTGTCCCAATTGCCAGGTAGTCAGGCCTGCCCCACCTCACGCCCCCACACAGGAATGGGAATGTCCTAGGGGCCTGTGGTCTAGGATCCACATTGATTTTGCAGGCCCTACTAGAGGGCACACTTTTCTGGTTATAGTAGATGCATATTCCAAATGGCTCGAGGTCATTCCCATGACATCCACCAAAACTGATGCTGTCATCAAGCAGCTCAGAAAACTGTTTGTAACCCATGGGTTACCAGATGTCCTTGTTTCTGACAATGGCCCTCAATTCACATCTAACATTTTTGAATCCTTTCTAGCACAACAGGGTATCAGACATGCCCTCACTGCCCCTGGGCACCCTTCGGCTAATGGCTGGGCTGAACGCATGGTACGCTTTACCAAAGAGAAGCTTCAGCAGCTGGGTCCTGGGGACATCACTGAGAATCTTGAAAAACTTCTTAGTGTTCAGCACATCACTCCTAGTCCATCGAATAACTTATCCCCAGCAGAGTTATTGATGGGTAGGAAACTTAGGTCTTCCCTTGACCGCCTTCATCCCACTCACGCACCCAACGCATCACTGGATTCCACTTCCAAAGTTCGTACTTTCAGTGTGGATGATTCTGTATATGCTAAGAACCCTATAGGTGAAACTCTGTGGATTCCTGCTGAAATAACTTACATCACTGGCCCTCGTTCTTACAGGGTACAAACAGAGGATGGACTCCTCTGGAGCAGGCACATTGACCAACTTAGATCCAGGTTCCCTCAGGAACATCGCCCCCTGTCCCTCTCTGGGTTCCTCCCCTGATGTCATTTCTAGGGGGGAAGGGGAGGAACAGGAGGAAAATCAGCAAGCAAGAATCAACCCCATGTGTAATGAGCCATTACGACAGGAACCATCCCGAACCCTGTCACAATGCCAAGATCCATCCTTAGAAGTGGAAGATTGCACATCACTACCTGACTTGGGTGCTGACATTGGAATGGAGATGGGTTGGGAGGAGAGACCAGATTCTAACAGTCTAACAGGGTCTCCTTTCACAGGAAGTCCCAACAGGGAAATGTCAGCAGACACATTTCCCCTCTCACTGGGTGAGAACGTTAAAACTTCTGAACCACGAAGGTCTCAACGTACACGTAAGAGCCCCACCTATTTAAAGGAATACGTTAGATAGGCTGGGGTTTGGTATGGACTGAACCTAGTGGGGAGGGGTGTTATGTATGTAGGTTTGAATGTTATTGGTTTATTTGAACTGTTCTTGTAAAATGTCAGATGGTATTGGTTTAAATAGTGCGGGAAGAAACCCTGCACTCCCATTGGCTGGCAACTACGGCTGCAGGCTATAAAAGGCAGCCGTAGCCCAGCCAACTCGGGTCCATTTGAGCTGTAGTCACTGAATAAACTCTTTGCTGGAACTCTTCGCGTCTGACTCTTCATGCAGACTTAACACCAGGCATACCAGGCCCTATAGTAAATTGAATCTTCTCTGTCTTTTATTTTCATCGTTAGCCTGTCCATCTCTATACAATCTATTATTTTTTTTATAACCATGCCTTCTGGTGGAACCCCTTTTTCTTTTCAGAGTTGCGCGTTCAAAATCCTTGCAGCTGTTAATATGGGTAACATGATATATCTATCTGTTTTATTGCATTTTTGTGTTATTATACCTAATAAAAAAGTTTCTGGATTAAATTCAGTTTTCTGATTCATGATTTCTTCTAGCCATTGCCTAATTGTATTCCAATATTTTTTCACCTCCTGGCATATCCACCAGGTATGGAAATAAGTGGCTTTTTCTTTTCCACACTTCCAACAGTTTGGGTCTGAGTTAAACATTTTTGCCAGTCTAGTGGGAGGAAGGTGCCATCTGTAGAACATTTTATATTGATTTCCCTGTATGCTGTATTGTAGATGAAATTAATTTGTAATTTAATCCCCATATTCTCTCCCAATTTTCCAGGTCTATATTATGGCCAACGTTTTTCGCCCATACCACCATCGTCTCTTTGACCACCTCCTCTTCCATTTTAAAGTCTAGTAGAAAATTATATATTCTTGAGATCATTTTCTTTTCCATTTCTTGTAGAATTTTATTATTTATTTAGACTTGTATGCCGCCCTTCTCCCTAAGGACTCAGGGCGGCGAACATATAAAAAGAAATATATTTACAATAAAAAGATATTAAATAAATACAACTCTATAAATTACTAAAAGGATTAAAAACAATTAAAATTACAATAGTAAACAATACAATTAAAACAACCCACCCCCGGTTTACCCGTTCCCAATCCGACCGAGCCCAGCTGAGAGCCTTTATTAGGACTTACCTGGTAGCTATGAGAGAGGCGAGAAGATCTTATCTCTCCACCCTCATAGCGTCCGCAGATAATCGCCCGGCCGCCCTGTTTCGGGTTACTCGTTCCCTCCTTCAGCCAGAGGGGGGGCCGGACCCGCGGGGTAGGGCCGAGGAATTTGTTCAATATCTGTCGGATAAGATTGCTCGTATTCGTGACGGGTTGTCCTCCGATTTGCAGTGGTCTGAGGAAGGGGTGCAGGGAGTCTGGTTATTTGGGATGGGTTCGACCGGTTTCCGAGGATGAAGTGGACAGGATTATGCGGCGTATGAGTTCCACCACATGTTTATTGGACCCGTGTCCCTCCTGGCTGGCTTATGCCGCCAGGGAGGCCACCTGCGGTTGGCTCGGGCAGTTATCAACGCTTCTTTAAGGGAGGGTGTCTTTCCGCCGCCTTGAAAGAGGCGGTGGTGAGGCCCCTCCTGAAGAAGCCTGCCCTGGACCCGACTGTGTTAGACAACTTTCGTCCAGTCTCCAACCTTCGTTTTTGGCGAAGGTTGTTGAGAGTGTGGTGGCTCAACAGGTTCCGCTTTTCCTGGATGAAGCGGACTACCTAGATCCGTATCAATCGGGCTTCCGACCTGGGTATAGCACGGAGACGGCATTGGTCGCGCTGATGGATGATCTCTGGAGGGCTCGGGATAGGGGTTTTTCCTCTGTCCTGGTCCTATTAGACCTCTCAGCGGCTTTCGATACCATCGACCATGGTATCCTTTGCATCGCCTTGGGGGTTGGGAGTGGGGGCACCGTTCTTGGTGGTTCTCCTCCTACCTCTCGGGCGGTCGCAATCGGTGTTGGCAGGGGGTCAGGTCGTCCCCTAGGGCCCTCACTTGTGGGGTCCCTCAGGGGTCGGTCCTTTCCCCTTTGTTTAACATCTACATGAAGCCGCTGGGTGAGATCATCCGTGGTTTTGGGGTGAAATTCCATCAGTACGCTGATGATACTCAGCTGTACATTTCCACCCCAGGCCAGATCAGTGATGCCCTCTCCCTGATGACCCGGTGTCTGGATGCGTACGGAACTGGATGAGCGGAAACATGCTTCGACTCAACCCGGCCAAGACTGAGTGGCTGTGCATATCGGCATCCCGACCCAGTCAAGATTATCCATCTTTGGCCATAGGGGGAGAGGTGCTGCCCCTGTGGATAGGGCGCGGAATCTGGGGTCCTCCTGGATGTACGGCTCGGTTGGAGGAGCAGGTGGGGGCCGTTGCCAGGGGGGCCTTTGCCCAGCTCCGTCTTGTTCGTCAACTTCGCCCTTTTCTGGATCGGGACGCCCTGCGCACGATCACTCATGCCCTTGTTACCTCCAGGCTTGACTACTGCAACGCTCTCTATTTGGGACTGCCCTTGCATACCATCCGAGATTGCAGCTGGTGCAAAATGCGGCGGCGCTGGTGGTGATGGGAGTTACCCGGTTCTCCCATGTGACCCCCTCCTGCGGCCTACATTGGTTGCCGGTTGCGCTCGGGTGAGATTCAAGGTTTTAGTGTTAACATACAAAGTCCTTCACGACATGGGTCCTCAATATTTAAGGGGCGCCTTCTTCCGATGTCAAACACCGATCGCCCTGTTCGAGCTCATAGGCAAGGACTCCTCGGGTTCCGTCGGCTGGCCAATGCCGGCTGGCGGTTCCTCGACGACGAGCCTTTTCTGTTGCTGCCCCTGACCTCTGGAATCAACTGCCTTTGGAGCTCCGCCTGGCCCCTGACCTCCGCACCTTCCGCCGTGAGTTGAAGACCTGGTTATTTGACCAACCCGGGCTGTGACCCTTTGGGGAGGGTTATTTTAAATTTTTAACTCATTTTATAAATATTTGGGCTTATAATTTTGATTTAATTGTTTTTTAATGTATTTATTGTTCTTTGCTTTTTAGTTGTAAGCCGCCCCGAGTCTTCGGAGATGGGGCGGCATATAAGTTCAAATAATAAATAAATAAATAAATAAAATCCAGGCCGGCCTGCTGAAACGGCCAAGTCTTCAGGTCTTGACAAAAGGAGCGGAGATGAGGGGCCAAACGAAGATCTGCAGGGAGCTGATTCCATAGGGTGGGCGTTCCCACAGAAAAGGCCCGGGCCCTGGAAACCGCCAGCCAACAATGCCTAACCGTTGGTATTCCCAGGAGGCCCCTCCTGTGGGAGCACACGGGGCGATTGGAGTGTGATGCTGGCAGGAGGCGTTCCCACAAGTACCCTGGACCCAAGCCATTTAGGGCTTTATAAGTTGTTACTAACACCTTGAAGGAAACCCGGAAGGCAACCGGCAACCAATGCAAGTCGCGCAGGAGGGGTGTAAAATGGGAGTATCGGGACACCCCCATCACAGCCCGCGCGGCCGCATTCTGCACCAGCTGCAACCTCCGAGTAATCCGCAAGGGTAGCCCCATGTAGAGAGCATTGCAGTAGTCGATTCTGGAAGTGACGAGCACATGAGTGACCGTTTGAAGGGCATCTCGGTTCAGGTAAGGGCGGAGCTGGCGAACCAGCCGAACCTGGGCAAAAGCCCCCCTGGCCACAGCTCCCACTTGCTCCTCCAGACTGAGCTGTGCACCCAGGAGGACACCCAGATTCCTCGCCCTATCCACGGGGGGTAACACCTTCCCCCCCATGACCAAAGATTGCACATCCACTGAACACCGAGATGCCGGTAAGAACAGCCACTCAGTCTTGGCCGGGTTGAGCCGGAGTCTGTTACTCCCCATCCAGGCCTGCACTGCCTCCAGGCACTGGGACATCACCGAGAGGGCATCACTGATCTGGTCTGGGGTGGAGATATAAAGCTGGGTATCATCTGCATATTGATGATACCTCACCCCAAAACCACGGATGATCTCGCCCAGCGGTTTCATGTAGATATTAAACAGGAGAGGTGAGAGAACCGACCCCTGGGGCACCCCACAAGTGAGGGGCCTCGGGGACGATCTCTGCTCTTCTGCCAACACAGACTGTGAGCGGTCCGAAAGGTAAGAGGAGAACCACCGTAAAACGGTGCCCCCCACTCCCAACCCCCGGAGCCACCGCAGAAGGATACCATGGTCGATGGTATCGAAAGCCACTGAGAGATCTAAAAGGACCAGGACAGAGGAAAAACCCCTGTCCTGAGCCCTCCAGAGATCATCCATCAGTGCGACCAATGTTGTCTCGGTGCTGTGTCCGGGCCTGAAACCTGATTGGTACAGGTTGAGATAATCAGTTTCCTCCAGGAACAGCGGAAACTGCTGAACCACCATGCTCTCAACAACCTTCGCTAAAAAGCGGAGGTTGGAGACTGGATGATAGTTGTTCAAAACGGTTAGGTCCAGAGCAGGCTTCTTGAGGAGGGGTCTCACCACCGCCTCTTTCAAGGCGGCGGGAAAAAACCCCTCACTCAGAGAGGCATTGATAACTGCCTGGAGCCAACCACGTGTAACCTCCCTGGAGGCATAAACCAACCAGGTAGGACACGGGTCCAATAAACACGTGGTGGAAGACAGCCTCTGCATGATCCTGTCCACTTCATCCAGGGAGACAGGGTCAAACTCAACCCAGATAGGATCCACAAGACTCATCACCACTCCATCATCTAAACCCTGCCAGTCAGAGTCCAAGCCGGCCCGAATCTGAGCGATCTTATCCGCCAGATGTAAACTAAATTCCTCTGCTCTGCCCCAAAGGGTCCCCCCTCTCCTCCAAATGCAGGAGGGAGCGAGTGACCCTGAACAGGGCCACAGGGCGATCATCTGCAGATGTGATCAGAGCGGAGAAGTAAGCACATCTTGCTGCTCTAATCGCTTCCAGGTAAGTCCTAATATAGGCTCTTAGCTGGACACGGTCAGACTGGGAACGACTAGTCCTCCACCTGCTCTCCAGGCATCTCCTCTGCCGCTTCATCCCCCGAAGCTCCTCCAAAAACCAAGGAGCCAAACGAGGTCTGTGGCGAGGAAGAGGCCGCAAGGGGACAACCCGGTCGAGCACTGCCGAGGCCGCCTGTTGCCAGGTGGCCGCCAAGGCCTCGGCCAGGCTGTGGTCAAGGGAGGTGAGCAAGGACCACAGGGCCATCTGAAACCTCTCTGGGTCCATCAGGCGCCTGGGGCGGAACCATCGTATCGGTTCCTCATCCCAGCAGCAAGGAGCAGCATATTGGAAGACCAGCCTCAGGAGATAGTGATCTGTCCATGATAGGGGTAGAGTAACTGGAGATCCACCCCCCAGATCACTACACCACTGCCCCAAGACAAAAACCAGGTTGAGCATGTTCCCCCCCTCATGGGTGGGTCCCTGAATCACCTGGGTCAGGTCCATGGCTGTCATGGATGCCAAGAACTCCCGAGCCAAACCAGACGCCGCTCCCAGAGAGGGCAAGTTGAAGTCCCCCAGGACAATAAGCCTGGGAAACTCCACCGCCACCCCCGAGAGGGCATCTAGCAGCTCGGGAAGGGCCGTTGCAATGCAGCTGAGGGACAGGTACGTCAGCAACAGGCCCAACCGACCACCCGGGCCCAACCTCAGCAGGTGGGACTCACACCCACCTATCTGCGGGACAGTGGCCTCCCTTGGAAACAAGGTCTCCCTAATAACAATGGCTAATCCTCCGCCCCTTCCCTGAGCTCGTGACCAGTGCAGCACCCAGAAACCTGGGGGACATAGATCACACAGAGGGCCCCCCCCCTCCGGTCCCAACCAGGTCTCCGTAATACATGCCAGATCCGCAGCCTCCTCCTCAATAAGTTCACGAAGGAGGGGGGCCTTATTAGCCATGGATCTGGCATTTACATACACCAGCCTAAGCCCAGGGACCACACCTCCCAGGATCCCAGGGGAGCGGGCAGAGACCTGAGGGTCGGAGCGCTCCACCGCTCATAGACAGCGGGGGTGCGCTCCCAACACATAATTTGGCCCTCTGTCTCATCCACTCCTGCCATAACCGATCGCCCTAGGGATTATTAATCCCTCCCTGCTCAACGCAGACCCCGTGGCCCCTTCACCCCACCCTTGCACTACGAGACCCCTCTCCGGCCTGGATAAACCAGACTCTACCAACAAGGGCTGAACCCCCTCCCTCCTCCCTATCCCATTAAAACACCGAATTAAAATTTTTTAAAGTTGTCCCTTAAAACCAGATTTAAAATTTAACCCCTTGGTCGCGCCATGCCACCTCTCGGGATCCCAGGATCTGTCATTAAGGTAAGCTGTCGATAACCCAATGGGCCAATTCAAGGACAAGGATGCAGTCCTGAGGGCCCATAACTCCACTAGCGAGTAAACTAATTTATCTAATTGATGCTTTTCCATGCAAAAAACAAATAGTTCTTTGTCCTTTTTGTATCTCGCCTATTTGCATGTATGGCCCCCAATCTATCTTTATATTTTGTTGCTGTAATTCTTGTCTCATTTTTAATCTTCTTTCTGTGTCTAATAAGTCTTTATAATTCCTCTTTTTTCCCAGATCCATTGTGTTTGGGTAGATTTGTGCTTCCATAGTTGACAACCAGTTCAGTATTTTAGTATAATGATTCTTTTTAATCTTGTTCCATGTCCAAATTAATGAATCTCTAATCATGTGTCTCTGAAAATATGCATGCTATTTACATTTTTTAAATTTATTTTTATTTTTATTTTTAATTGCATTTATATGCCGCCCTTCTCCGAAGACTCAGGGTGGCTTACCATTTTTGGGATGCAGCCCAATGCGCTCAGCAATAGCCTTCATTCCATTGTATATGCCTGCTTATTACTAAGTGGCATTTTCACAAAGTCAGCTTATTGCCCTCAACAATCTTGGGTCCTCAATTTACCTACCCCGAGAGGATGGAAGGCTGAGTCAACCTTGAGCCTGGTGGAATTCGAGCCTGCACTAATTGCAGGCAGCTGGAACTTAAGTGCTAGGCATTTAACAGCCTGCACCACCAAGGTTCCTTATTTCCTATCCCATAGAAAAATATGCCACCATCTCTTGCCGAATTCCTCTATTTCCTGTATTAATTTTACTCCCGTATCCTCTGGATCTTCCAGAAAAAATACTATATCATCGGCAAATGCCTGTACCTTATAATGTTCCTTTTTAATTAGAGCCCCTTTGATTTCTTCATTTTTCCTAATGTTTTCCAATAAGTTTTCTAAGGTAAGGATGAAGAGGAGGGGTGACAGTGGGCATCCCTGTCTTACTCCCTTGTTGATCTTAAATGTTTCCATTCTGTCACCATTCAGTATTACACTGGCCATCTGTGTCGTATAAATTGTCGAAATCAGTTTGATAAATTTATTGCCAAATTGCATGCTTTTTAATTGTTGTATTATGAACTGCCAATTGAAAGAGGCTGTGGTTAGGCCCCTCCTCAAGAAGTCTTCCCTGGACCCGGCTGTGTTAAATAACTTTCATCCTGTCTCTAACCTTCCCTTTTTGGGGAAGGTTGTTGAGAAGGTGGTGGCGCTCCAGCTCCTTCGGGCCTTGAATGAAGCTGATTATCTGGATCCCTTGCAGTCTGGTTTCAGGCCCAGATACAGCACTGAGACGGCTTTGATCACACTAGTGGATGATCTCTGGCGGGCCCGGGATGGGGTTTTTTCCTCCATTCTGGTGCTTCTTGACCTCTCAGCAGCTTTCGATACCATCAATCATGGTATCCTTCTGAGTCAGCTCAGGGGGTTGGGAGTGGGAGGCACTGTTTTACAGTGGTTCTCCTCCTACCTGTCTGACCGGACTCAGTCGGTGTTGGTGGGGGGGCAGAGATCGAGCCCTAGGGCCCTGCCATGTGGGGTTCCTCAGGATTCCATCCTCTCCCCCCTCCTGTTTAATATCTACATGAAACCGCTGGGTGAGATCATCCGTCGACACAGGGTCGGGTATCACCAGTACGCTGATGATACCCAGTTGTACATCTCTGTCCCCAGTCAATCTAGTGAGGCCATGGAGGTAATGTCCTGGTGCCTGGAGGATGTGAGGGTCTGGATGGGGACTAATCGGCTCAGGCTCAACCCTGACAAGACCGAGTGGCTATGGGTCTTGCCCCTTAGGGGTTCAGTTAATTATCCAACTTTGGTACTAGGGGGAGAGAAATTGCTCCCCTCAGAACGAGTTCACAACTTGGGAGTCCTTCTGGATCCACAGCTACAATTTGACCACCATCTTATGGCTGTGACCAGAGGGGCCTTCACACAGGTTCACCTGTTGCACCAGATGCGACCCTTCCTGGACCGGGGGGCTCTACACATGGTTGCTCATGCCCTTATCGCCTCTCAATTGGATTACTACAATGCGCTCTACATGGGGCTGCCCTTGAAGAGCACTCAGAGACTTCAGCTGGTGCAGAATGCGGCTGCGTGAGTGATTATGGGTGCACCTAGGCATGCCCATATAACATCTATCCTCCGCAAGCTGCATTGGCTACCGGTGGTCTTCCGGGTGCAATTCAAGGTGCTAGTGAGAACTTTTAAAGCCCTTCATGGCTTAGGAGCAGGATACCTGCGAGACCGCCTACTGCTACCTTATGCCTCCCAGCGCCTGGTTAGATCTCACAGGGAGGGCTTGCTCCAGATACCGTCAGCCAGGCAATGTCAGCTGGCGGGTCCATGGGCTAGGGCCTTCTCTGTAGTGGCACCGTCCCTTTGGAATATGCTCCCCACGGAGATTAGAACCATCCCAAATCTACTTGCCTTCTGCAAAGCCATTAAGACCTGGCTTTGTCGGAGGGCGTGACATTGAGACCTTGTTCTTCCCCCGTGTATGTCTGGATTGATATAAATGAGTTTTTGTTTTTACATTGTATAGAAATTGTTTTTATCTTTTTGTATGCCGCCTCGAGTTCCTTGTTGGGGGAAGTGAGGCGGGATATAAAATAAATAAATAAATAAATAAATAAATAAATAAATAAATAAATATTGTTGAATGCCTTTTGCTCATTGAGGAAGACCATTGCCAATTGTTTCCTTGGGTTTGCTTCATAGTATTCTATTATATTCATTACCATTCTGGTATTATTTTTGATTTGTCTATTCGGTAAGAATCCGTTTTGGTCACTATGAATGATCTGGTTAAAGGTTTCTCCTCTTTCATTATGGTTTATTCCCTGTACCAGATTTATGGTGGTTTATTCCCTTGGATTCTGACATGTCATGACAAAAGTAAAGTCAATCTTTACTTTTGTCTTCTAAAGAAAATTCTCATTTCTGTTCCAGCTCAGCATTGGCTTTGAGTTCATTCAGGGAGACCAAAGAGTTTACCCTTCCTCCTTCCGGATTAATCCCAAGGAATTTCCTCAATTTGTGAGCTTAGTTCGGCTGCTCCTGTATTTCCAGTGGAACTGGGTTGGGTTTATTGCCTCTGATAGCGACAATGGAGAACGATTCATCTCAACTCTGAGGCCAATGCTCATGGAGAAGGAAATCTGCCTGGCATTCACTCAAATGATGAAACATGATGTTTCTGATCTGGAAGTGCAAAAATTCACTTTACATTCAAAAATATGGGATAGTATTGAAGTCATTCTTTCCTTTGGAGAATCTGAAATTGTTAAAAAATTTCTTTGGATTGCAAACTTTTATATATTTCATAAAAGGAGACCATGTGAGAAAGTTTGGATCCTAACTTCCTATTGGAAACCACATGCAAACGATTTACGACATAGTTGGCATACTTTAAAGCACTTGCGTGGGTCTCTGCATTTGAGGGGCCACAGCGGTGATATCTCAGAATTCAGCAATTTCCTCCTCTCTTTAGACCCTTTGAACCCACAAGGGGATATGATCCTCCCACTATGGTGGGAAAAGGTATTTGGCTGTAAGTTCCACAAACCAGGCCAAAATTTTCGAAAATACTGTACAGGAAAAGAGAATTTACGGAATCTGCCAAGCTACATGTTTCAAACAAGCATGACTGGCGAAAGTTACCATGTCTACAATGCCATTTATGCTCTGGCACATGCTTTACATGCAGTGTATGGATCTGGATCCCGACTAGCCAGGATGAGGCTTGGAAAGAAGATCTCCAATGTTCAGTCATGGCAGGTAATCTCTGTCACTTTGTATTCAGTCCATAGATTTTAGGGAGGATACTTCCCATATGTGTTATTTGAAATATTCGTAAAATATTTGTATGCTACTATATCAATGTACTTCAGAACAAACTAAAACAGCAATAAATGAAAGAAAATCTGAATTTAGCATAATGCTTGGTTGAAAATAGGCAAAGGGAAGGAAAACAGAAGAATTTGAACAGAAGGATTGTAAACCAATTGTCTCTGAGATCCATAGAGGAAATATCTTCATATAACACCCCGAAAGGTCTTCAAAGGTTGCCTGAATTTCATGAAGGAGATGTCACAAGATGACAACCTGGGTGTGTTGGTGTAAGATGCTTTAAGGAGACAATTAAAGGCCTAGGGGGAAAATTTCCAGAACCGTCTCAGTTTCTCTCAGGATGAATCCAGCCTATTCCTGGTCTAAAAATTATCAGTCAATTTTGAATCAAAAGCTAAATGTTGGGACTTTCTGGACAGTGTTGTGGCAACTTCTTCTAAATCATTGATGAATGGACCTCCTCTATAACTGCCTGGTTTGGTTCTCCAACCCAACAGGACAGACACAGACTCCAGAGAGTAATTAGGACTGCAGAAAAAACATTTATTTATTTATTTATTTATTTATTTATTTATTTATTTATTTATTTATTAATTATTTGAACTTGTATGCCGCCCCATCTCCGAAGACTCGGGGCGGCTCACAACTAAAAAACAAAGACAATAAATACTTAAAAAACAATTAAATTAATTTACAAGCCCAAATACTAAAACAGATTTACACAATTAACATTAAAAAAACCTATCCCCCCCCCAGGAAGGGATCACAGCCCGGGTTGGTCAAATAACCAGGTCTTTAAATCACGGTGGAAGGTGCGGAGGTCGGGGGCCAGAAAGAGCCCCAAGGGCAGTTGATTCCAGAGGTCGGGGGCCGCGACAGAATAGGCTCGCCACCGGGGGACCGCCAACTGGCATTGGCCTGCCGATGGGACCCCGAGGAGTCCCTGCCTATGTGCTCGCACAGGGCGGCCGGCATTTGATATCGGCAGAAGACGCTCCCTTAAGTATTGAGGACCCATGTCGTGCAGGACTTTGTATGTTAAAACTAAAACCTTGAATCTCACCCGGAGTGCAACCGGCAACCAATGCAAACAGCGTAGGAGGGGGGCAACATGGGAGAATCGGGAAACTCCCATCACCACCCACGCTGCTGCATTCTGTACCAGTTGCAATCTCCGGATGGTATGCAAGGGCAGTCCTAAATAGAGAGCGTTGCAGTAGTCGAGTCTGGAGGTAACAAGAGCATGAGTGACTGTGCGCAGGGCATCTCGGTCCAGAAAAGGGCGAAGCTGACGAACAAGGCGGAGCTGGGCAAAGGCCCCCCTGGCAATGGACCCCACCTGCTCCTCTAATCGGAGCCGTACATCCAGGAGGACCCCCAGATTCTGTGCCCTATCCACAGGGGGCAACACCTCTCCCCCTATGGCCAAAGATGGACATTCCTGACTGGGCTGAGATGCTGGTATGCACAGCCACTCAGTCTTGGCTGGGTTGAGTCGAAGCATGTTCCCGCTCATCCAGGTCCGTACCGCATCCAAACACCGGGTCATCAAGGAGAGGGCATCACTGATCTGGTTTGGGGTGGAGATGTACAGCTGGGTATCATCTGCGTACTTACCAACCTGCCTTCAATCAAGGACCTGTATACTGCACGAGTCAAAAAAGGGCTGTAGAAATATCCACAGACCCCTCACATCCCGGACATAAACTGTTTCTACTCCTACCCTCAAAATGACACCATAGAGCACTGCACACCAGAACAACTAGACACAAGGACAGTTTTTATCCGAACGCCATCACTCTGCTAAACAAATAATTCCCTCAACTCTGTCAAACTATTTACTAAGCCTGCATTACTATTACTATTAATCTTCTCATCACTCCTTATCACCCATTCCCTCCCACTTGTGACTGTATGATAGCAACTTTGTCGCTTGTAACCTTATGATTTTTATTGACTGTTTCCTAGTATGATTCGGTTGCTTATTTGTACCCTATGACTATTATTAAGTGTTGCACCTGATGGTTCTTGACTCTTGATGAATGTATCTTTTCTTTTATGTACACTGAGAGCATTTGCACCAAGACAAATTCCTTGTGTGTCCAATCACACTTGGCCAATAAAGAATTCTATTCTATTCTATTCCTGCCTGAGCAGGGGGTTGGACTAGAAGACCTCCAAGGTCCCTTCCAACTCTGTTATTCTATTCTATTCTATTCTGTTCTGTTCTGTTCTGTTCTGTTCTGTTCTATTCTATTCTATTCTATTCTATATCCTGTTCCATCCTATCCCATCCCATTCTATTTAAATTCTATTCCTATATCTTTCTATTCTATTCTTATTGTACCTTATGACTAATATTAAGTGTTGCAACTGATGATTCTTGACTCTTGAAGAATGTATCTTTTCTTTTATGGACACTGAGAGCATTTTCACCAAGACAAATTCCTTGTGTGTCCAATTACACTTGGCCAATAAAGAATTCTATTCTATTCTATTCTATTCTATTCTATTCTATTCTATTCTATTCTATTCTAATTTCTATTCTATTCTATATTCTGTTCCATCCTATCCCATCCCATTCTATTTAAATTCTATTCCTATATCCTTCTATTCCATTCTTATTGTACTCTATGACTTTCATTAAATGTTGCACCTGATGATTCTTGACTCTTGACAAATGTCAGCTTATTATTGCTCCCAACAATCTTGGGTCCTCAATTTACCTACCCCGAGAGAATGGAAGGCTGAGTCAACCTTGAGCCTGGTGAGATTCGAGCCTGCAATAATTGCAGCCAGCTGGAACTTAAGAGCTAGGCATTTAGCAGCCTGCACCACCAAGGCCCTTTTGTGTCTGAGAAGGCACAAAATGATAGAAGCCACAATGCCTCATGTGTGGCTTTCAGCCATTTAATCCAATTTCTGAAGGTCTCTTTTTTTCCAGCTTCTTCCTTATCTGTTGAGCGTCCAGTTCAACAACAGTGCTGGAGAAGAAGTCTCATTTTCAGAAAAAGGACTGGGATCTGCTTATTATGATATTTTCAATTGGGTTCTCGTCCCCAATGAATCAATTGTCCTTCTGAAGGTTGCACAAATAAATCCTGGGGCTCCCCCAGGCCAGGATATCAACATTCGCTCCGATGCAATTGTCTGGCCTACGAAGGTGAGCTGGAAGATTCATTCTCTCCTGCGGATGCAGAACTTCCTAACTAAATGATTGAATCAGGAAATATGAGAGCCATTTGGTGAAAAACCTGCTATGCATGTAAGACATTTGAGGTCTGATTTGTGTCAGGATTGGAAAAAACTTCTTGTAACTGAGTTGGCCATTAGAGCAGGCAACAGTGATTTCTAAGGACCATTCTTATTATAGAATTAAAAACAGGACCCAAAACTGAATAATCAGGGCTCATTGCAATGATTATTATTATTTATTTAATACTATGCACTGGAGGAATCTCCTCTAGGAAACTCATATTTATACAATTCAAGATCGATGGACAGGTAATAAAAGATGTAATTCATATATATTCAAAATTGGTAAAACTCAAATTAATTCCCAACCCTTCTACTGTTACTATCCTCAATAAAAAATATTGTATTAATTTTAAAAAATCAGTTACACTGAAACAGAAACATTGATCGATCATACTGCAAACCAAGTTCTTCATGGTTTTCTCACTTACTACAAATTTCTTCTGTTTCTGTTTTGCTAACACACACCGAATCCTCAAAGACCTTACTTCTCCACATTGTTCAGTTGGATTCCCATGTCTTATTGTGTCATAAAAGCTGTAGCTCAATGTTACAAGTCTTCCTTTGTATGCCAAAATCTGTGGTCCAGTCTCTAGCACCCACAAGTGGATCCGTAGTGTCACTGAACTGAATTCCACAGAAGCTGTTCCAGCCATTTGATAGACCTGGTGAACCATGTCTGAAGATGGACATTGAATGTGGAAGTGGATAAATGAAGCAAGTCCATTGTATTGGTCATCTCAAGTATTTGTCTTTTCTCTTTTAGAAGGTGCCATTGGCCAGGTGTGGCGTGAAGAGATGTCAGGCAGGAGAGAGGAGAAGTGTCCCAGAGGGCAAGCAGGTTTGCTGCTACCTATGTACCCCTTGTTCAGATGGGAGCATTTCTGATCTGATAGGTAATGGACACACAGACACACAAAAGAGCAAGATTTCTGGCTGATATATATATCAGTCTTTTTGTAGTTCCAGTATGAAGTGGGTTACAATAATCATGCAAGTGTCCAGTGAACAGACAGGGCCTTTTTCCACAACTAATTGTTTAAACCAACTGGAGATGAATAGATTCATGTCTCTGACTAAACTATCATTAACAAAGAAGGAGAACTGATGCAGCATGAAATGCACAATAGGTTATTCTATCACTTCCTTTGCAGGGTAGCCATAGCATAAAAGGGACAGTCATGTCACCCCTAAGGTGAGATCATGTTCATGGCAGATGTCTCTTAAATGATTATATAAAGACTTTTAATTTCAGATGCAGCTGGTTGTGATCCTTGCCCAGAAGACCAATACCCCAACAAGGATAAGGTCTACTGCATTCCCAAGAAGCTCCACTTCCTTGCCTATCAAGACCCCCTGGGATATGCTTTATCCTCATTAGCTCTTTTCTTTTCTCTAATCACAACTGCTGTTCTGGTGATTTTCCATAAACATCATGACACACCAATTGTTAAGGCCAACAATCGAGATCTCACTTACATCTTCCTGGTCTCCCTCCTGCTCTGCTTCCTCTGCTCCTTCCTCTTCATTGGACAACCTGGGAAGCTCACCTGTCTCTTCCTACAAACTACCTTTGCCATTCTCTTTTCCCTGGCAGTTTCCTCTCTCTTGGCAAAAACTGTCATGGTGGTTCTGGCCTTCATGGCTACCAAGCCAGGGAACAAGGCAAGGAAATTCTTAGGAAAACCACTGACCATCTCTATTGTCTTAGGCTGTCCCCTTATCCAAGCAGTTCTTTGTGCCACCTGGTTGATAACTTCTCCCCCATTTCTCAACTTGGACTTCCACTCTTTGGTCAAAGACACCATCATAGAATGTAAGGAAGGTTCAATTTCAATGTTTTATGCTGTCCTTGCCTACCTAGGTTTCCTGGCCTTGGTCTGTTTCTCTGTGGCATTTCTAGCTAGGAAATTGCCTGACAGCTTTAACGAAGCCAAGTTCATTACTTTCAGCATGCTGGTCTTTTGCAGTGTTTGGATCACCTTCCTCCCCACCTACCTGAGCACCAAAGGGAAGTTGATGGTGGCTGTGGAGATCTTTTCCATCTTGGCCTCTGGGGCTGGTCTCTTGGCTTGTATCTTTTTCCCCAAATGCTTCATTATCCTATTGAGGCCCAATCTGAATTGTAAAGAGAATATAATGAGGCAGAAGAATTTCTGATTTAGGTGGAGCTCGTGCGCTGTGATTTTGGGATATTTTGTATTCAATCTGATTTCAAAAATAAATCATGAAATACAAGAAAATGTCCATTAAATTATTGGAAATGAATAATCATGGATTGTTATTATTGGATGTGAATAATCATGTGTGATTATTCATGTGAATAATCACAAAATATTTGTTAATCAGGAACAATCACACATCCTTTTATTCTTCATTCTTTCTTCTTGTACCCAGTGAGGCCCCAGTAATCAAGATAGAAGTAGACTTTTGTATTAAATATGTGGATATTAATTCCCAACAGGACAGTTTCTCATACTATTTATTTTAAACCAAAGAATCTTTAAAAAAATTTCTGGTTGGGTTTATTATCCATGTTGATAAACGTTTTTCCTAAGCAAGTTCTGAGTAAGACATTGAACTGAATGATTGAATGATTGGATGATTGGATTGAATGAATGAATGAATATAGCATACAAAGTTCAAGTTGGAGGAAAGGGAAAGGGTAGAACTAATTGGAAACTTAACTGAATGTTAGCAAACAAAACATTTAGGTGTTGCCCATTTCAGCAAGAGAAAATCCAAATTATTTTATTTTATATTTTATTTTCTCATATACAGAGTATACCAAAAATCACTCCCCTTATAAATTGGGTCATGTAATTTACATAACAAATTATGTATCGGGTCTGACTTTGTAATTGCACACAAACGGACATACATAGACATAAAGACACACTGTATATCTGGCATTCTAAATTTCTATTCTGTTTATATTCTCCCCTTCCTCTGAATACATCAAGTTCACCCTATTTGTTCCTGAAACTTTGAGCAATAGATTATAAGTATTTGAGTCCTTTGTATGATTGGTTGTCTTGGGTTTTGTGCTTGGAATTAAATCCTCAAAATTGATCACCCTTCCCCTTCATTTCTAGTTTAAAGACCTCCTGATGAGTTTAGCCAGTCATTTTCTGAATATATTCTTCCTCGTTCTTGTGAGGTGCAGCCCATCCTTTGCCAAAAGTCCTTCATGCACTTAATGCAGACCTTTTCCACTTTCCTGAAGCTCACAGGAGACTAACCTGATTGCATCTCTGTTTGGAGATAGAGATCAAGTGTGGCCACTGAAATTGTGTATTTCTTATGCGGCAAAAAAAAATCAGTTCTCCGTTGTGTGCAATCAATTAACTCAAACTGAGATATAGAGAGCTAATGCCACAGAGCTAATGTCCCATGGCTATGCAATTGATTTTTTTTTTCACTTTTGGTGTCTGGCATACTGCTTCCTCCTCTTGCTTTATGGAAGATGATTTTCCTCCCAGGCCTATATTTTATTGTTTCATTCCTCCCTTTTGGTTTCTGAAGGAAAATTGCCATGGGAAGTAAATTGCAATCCCTTCCTTACAGTAACACAAAATCCCTGACTGAGGAATATGTACGCTTAAATCTTCTGTTGCTTGTGCATTAGTCTCCCCTGCCTTTCTTAGATGTATAAATGTGAGGGTAACCTTTAGTTGGGTGGGATCTCCAAATATTTGGGGGGAGGCCTTCCAGCACATCCTGTTTAATAAACATTTGATTATTGCTGTTTGATTACACACCATGCATCTATTCTTGTTATACCACCCAGTCAAGAGGTTTATGAAGAGTGATGGTATCTTTCCCACAACAGTCAACAATGAAGAAAACCCACTTCACAAGAAAAATACAGTAGACAAACATTGCTGGCTCTAATTAGTTTTTAGATAACATTCCTGTAGAGTTTAAGGGAGCCTAACATTTTGAGAAATCTTCCAGCTTATTGTTTCTTGTTCTTAATGTGTGAAGTTGGGAACTAACTTTACCTCACTTGCCATGTGGGGATAAATAAACCAGCTTTTTCATTCAAACATTGGTTTGATTACTCACACTTGCAAGAGTACACCTGTCATGTATCACCATGACCCATGAGCACTCATACTACCTGAACACACTATAGAACAGGTCAAACCCCACCTTGTATGCAGGTGTTCACTTTCAGGTAGGTCAAATGCCAAACTTCATCTTAACTCTGAAATCCACCTGCTCTGTGGATTAGCAACAAGAGACATCAAAGTGTTTTTCCCTTTCTGGTGCAGAAACAAAATGGAGTGATAAGTCAATGAGACTATTGCATCTCCTTGCAATTATCAGAAGAATAGTAGTTGTTGATGTATCCCCAGTAGACTTTAAGATACAAAAATCTTCCAAGAGAAAACCTGCTTTAAAAATATGCTTGGAGTTTTCCAGCTGAGGGCAGAATAATCCACTTCAGCTTATATTTCAAAGAGCTAACTCAAGAGCCCACAATTCAGCTTCTCTACAATCTTGATTTCTGATCTAGGAGGGAAGGTGACAAGAATGGCTGAGCTGCCTCTCATGCTGCTGCTGCTGCTCTTCTCTCTCCTGCCTCCAATTATTGCTAAGAGGATGCAAAACCTTTGTGTGTTACCACAACCTTACAAGATTCAGGAAAATTATTACAGCCCTGGTGATCTCATTATTGGTGGGAATTTGCACTTGGGACTCTATTGGGAACTTTACTTACTCTTTAACAAAGACCCATATCTGTTTTCTCTCTCATATTTGTAAGTTTTACCTGTAGCACAAATATCTAGGTGGTTGCTTGCTCTATTTGCTCAGAAATATTTCTTCTTATGATGTTTCAGTTTCCTGGTGTAGTTCAAATATGTGTGATTTTTTCAATAAAATGGATTGAAGACTGATTAAGTAGCCTAATTTTTCTTGCCAAACTCTTCATCAGGAGAATGATAAACCATGCAAAGAGTGAGGAGGGATAACACATTAGGAATTTTACTAGCCTAGTGAAAAAGTTGACTTACAATATTAATTTGCACAGAAACTCATGATGGATGGACTCAAGGAAAAGACCAATCCTTTTCCAGAGAGGGGTACTGCAAAACACACAAAACTCAGTTTTGGAATCAGCAGTGCTTAAGAATGACAGCCCCCACTGTTGTGTAAAAAGCAAAAAGGTGTGTTTATAATGTTATTTTCTACTGTGCTAAAGTGAGTCAGAAGTCAGTGCCATTTTCTTTTCTTTTCTCCCTTTCCACTATATCTCTTTTTTTCACATCTCTTTTTCATTTGTATTTTGTACTTGGATAAACTAATAAAAAGTTAAGTTTGGCCTGCAGTACATGTTTGCTGTTTCCCACTGGAGACCTGTGATCAGCAATGGTTGCCAGACCTGAAGAAGCTGCTTCAAGAGAGACCCACATTGATTTGGTTGCTAGAGGAGAAATTGGTTTAGATTACAGGCAGTGAAGCAAAGAGAAGAGGTGAGGGATGATAGAGGGACATAAAATGGCCAATGATCTGGATAGACAGGCTTTTCTCCTTTCCCACAAAGCCATCCAAGTTTAACAAACATCTTTTTAAAAACCATTAATATTTGGGACTTCCAACTCCAAAGAAAACCCCACCAAGAAAGAAGACAAGGCAAACTTCATCAGAACACATATGCTTTGGTGTAATGTTTCACAATGTTTCTCTCACTATAGACCCATACCCAACAACTACCAGCTGTTCATGGCCCTGGTGTTTGCAGTGAAAGAGATCAACCAGGATCTGGTTCTCCTCCCCAACATCACTCTGGGCTTCAACATGTATGACAATGCCAATTGGAACAAGAGAGTTTCTTTGATCAGCCTCTTTCTGCTCTCCACACGTGACCAAATGGTTCCAGGTTATAAATGTGACCAGAGGGACACTCTCCTCTCTGTCATTGGAGGTGACAACCCAGAATTCTCTGTGCCAATGGCCTCCATCATAAGCATCCTCAAGGTCCCACAGGTAAGGCGCTCCTTTAGATATAGTTATGGAGGAGACAAATTACAGAAGTGAACACAAAAGTCCAAGATGACATTAAAAAGACTTGACATCAATACTATATGACTTTGAAAATTAATGCTACAGTTGGACTCATTTTGATATTTTATCTGTCAAGATATATTTTAACGGAAAATCTGTTAATTGGTAGTTCTTCCTCTAAGAGATACATAATGTAATATTTCTGTGCCTGTCAGGAGGAATTCCTTCCTAATGTATTATTCATAGGAGGGTAGGTGCTCTTTCATTGTGGTTTATTCCCTGTACCAACTTTATGGTTTATTTATTTTATTTATTTTATTTATTTATTTGATTTGTCAATCGATTACAAGATAATAGGTATAAGCATAAACATGAGTAAGAATACAGGAAATAGGTACAAATAAATGGGGACAATAGGATAGATACTGGTGGCATGATGGTGCACTTATGCACGCCCCTTACAGACCTCTTAGGAATGGGGTGAGGTCAATAGTGGATAGTTTGAGGTTAAAGGAGTAGGGGTTTGAGGATGTAACAACAGAGTCAGGTAGTGCATTCCAGTCATTGACCACTCTGTTACTGAAGTCGTACTTTCTGCAATCAAGTTTGAAGCAGTTAACATTGAGCTTGTATCTGTTGTGTGTCTTGTATTGTTGCGGTTGAAGCTGAAGTAGTCATTGACTGGTAGGACATTGTAGCAGATAATTTTGTGTACTACACTTAAGTCGAACTGTAGGCAGTTTAGTTCAAGATTGTCCAAGCCCAAAATCTCAAGTCTGGTGATATATGGTGTATTCTGTTGCAAGCAGAGGAGTGTAGTACTCTTCTTGTGAAATACTTCTAGACTCGCTCAATTGTAGTAATGTCTGATATACAGTGCGGATTCCAGACAGATGAGCTGTATTCGAGTATTGGTCTAGCAAAGGTTTTGTATGTCCTAGTTAGCAATTCAATGTTTCCAGAGGAGAAGCTTCGTAAGATTAGATTTACAACTTTTAATGCCTTTTTGGCAATGCTGTTACAGTGAGCTCTGCTGCTTAGATCATTAGATATGAGTACTCTGAGGTCCTTGACATTGTGAGTGTCATCAGTGAGGTCATATCCACCTAGCTTGTATTTGGTGTAATGATTTTTTTTACCAATGTGTACGACAGAGCATTTGTTGGTCGAGATTTGGAGTTGCCAGTTGTTTGACCGTTCAGACACATAATCAAGATCACTTTGAAGAGCAGTAGCATTGTCGGTGGTGTTGAATAATTTTACATCATCCGCAAAAAGGATGCAGTTGTTTATAAGGTGTTCGCAAAGTTCATTTATATAGAGTGTGGGTCCTAGAACACTGCCTTGGGGGACACTACTGTTAACTGGAGCAGGGTTTGATATAGTGCTCCCTATTTTTACTATTTGTTGCCTGTTTGACAGGAACGCAGTAATCCACTTATGAAGGGATCCGGAAATGCCGTAAGAGTTTCTTTTAACAGTAGTTTGTCATGTACCAATGAATCAAAGTCTTTGCAGAAGTCTATGTAAATTGCATCTATTGTTTTACCCTTGTTGAGTAGAGTAGTCCATATGTTTTTGCAGTGTAGGAGTTGTAGGTTGCAGGACAATTATTTCCTGAAACCAAATTTTTTGGAGAATAGGTTTTCTGACTCTAAGTGGAGGGTGATGAATTGGTTAATGATTGATTCCATGACTTTGCATGTGACACAACACAGTGACATTGGTCTGTAGTTTTCAACCAGGCTGGAGTCACCTTTTTTGAAGATAGGGATGACCGTAGCTAAGGACCATAGGTTCAGTAAGGAGCTGGTTGTGAATGATACATCATATATAATGCTTAGGGGTTGTGCTATGGCAGAGGAGAGCTTTTTTAACAAGTATGCACATAATCCATCAGGGCCAATGGATAGGGATGATTTTAGGTTTTGTAGCGCCTTTTCTACATTATCTTCTGTAAAGTTTGTTTCCTTGGATTCTGACATGTGACAACCAGAGGAAATATGTTAGTTGGTGGCTCTTCCTGAGAAAGGGAAAATCTTATCTCTCAAAATGACTCAGCTTGACAGGGTCAATAAACTACAAAATAGAGACCTCTAAAGTCACCATCAATCTTTATTTTTGTCTTTTAAAAGAAAATTCTCATTTTTTTTCCAGCTCAGCATTGGCTTTGAGTACATTCAGGGAGACAGAAGAGTTTATTCTTCCTCCTTCCGGATTAATCCAAAGGAATTTCCTCAATATATGGGTTTAGTCTGGATGCTCTTGTATTTCCAGTGGAACTGGGTTGGGTTTATTGTCTCTGAAAATGAGAATGGGGAACGTTTCCTCTCAACTCTGAGGCCAATGCTCATGGAGAAGGAGATTTGCCTGGCCTTTACTCAAATGGTGAAACATGATTTTTCTCATGCAGAAGTATTCAAATTCACTTTACTTTCAAAACTATGGGCTAATGTTGAAGTCATTCTTTTCTTTGCAGAACCTGACATTGTTGAAACATTTCTTTTGACTCTGAACTTTAAGCCATTTGGTCAAAGTCCATGTCCAAAAGTTTGGATCCTTACTTCGTATTGGAAGCCATATGCAAGCCATCTTCATGATAGATGGCGAGCTTTAAAGCACTTGCATGGGTCTCTGCATTTTAGGGACCACAGCAGAAATTTCTCAAAATTCAGCAATTTTCTCCTCTCCTTAGACCCTTTGAACCCACAAGGAGATAGGATTCTCCCACTGTGGTGGGAAAAGGTGTTTGACTGTGAGTTCCACAAACCAGGTCACTATTTTATAAAATGGAAAAAATACTGTACAGGAAAAGAGAATTTACGGAATCTGCCAACCTATAAGTTTCAAACAAAGATGACAGGTGAAAGTTACAATGTCTACAATGCCATTTATGCTCTGGCTCATGTGTTACATGCTATGCATGGATCTAGTTCACAACCAGCCCTCAGGAGACTTGGAAAGAAGATCTCCAATGTTCAGCCATGGCAGGTAAACTCTGTCACTTTGTATCAGTCCATAGATCTTAGAGTGGAAACTTCCCATATGTGTTATCTGAAATATTCATGAAATATCTATATGTTACTATATCAATATACAGAAGGAAAATCATGCAATAAAATGTCAAGTGTGGCATTAAAATCTTTGTACGTAGGTATCATTCTGGTAAAGCTAGAATTGAATAGCCATGATTCAAAGGCCCAATGATAAAGGGGGACTTTGTAGTGTTGGAGAAATAGCTCACTGTTTAGTGCTACTCCTGATTGTTCAGATCTCCACCAAGGAAACACCTATATCTTGTTAGACATACTCCTGTCACTTAAGATGACGGCCATAACAGAATAACAGAGTTGGAAAGAACATTGGAGAATTTTATTCAATTCCCTGTTCAAGCAGGAAACTCTATACCATTTCAGACAAATAATTATCCAATCTCTGCTTTAAAACCTCCAGTGTTAGAGCTTCTGGAACCAAATCATTCAACCAATTAATTGTGCTCATTATCAGGAAATTTCTCCTTAGTTCTAGATTGGTTCTCTCCTTGATTAGTTACCATTCATTGCTTCTTGTCTTCCATTCAGATGCTTTGGGGGCAATAGGTTGAATTCCCCTTCTTTGTGGCAGCCCTTCAAATATTGGAACACCATTATCCTGTCACCCTAATTCTTCTTTTCTCTAGACTAGCCATACTCAATTTCTACAAATGTTCTTCATGTTTTAGCCTCCAGTTCCCTAATCATCTTTGTTGTTCTTCTCTACCCTCTTTCTAGAGTCTCAACATATTTTTTTATATTGTGGGAACCAAAACTGGATCCAATGCATCCAATTCTGTTACCAAGGCATTATAAAATTGGGTCAATATACATGTGATCTTCATTCTATCCCTCTGTTAATGCAGCCTTGGACTGCATTGGATTTTTTGACAGCATCAGACATTTATTTATTTATTTATTTTATTGGACTTATATGCCGCCCCATCTCCGAAGACTCGGGGTGGCTCACAGTTAAAACATACAATACAATAATTATTTAAAAAAGAATTAAACAATTTTAAAGCCCAATAAAACCAAATTAAAATAATTAAAATTATCCCATGGCCCTGGTGAGGTAATCACAGCCCAATTTGGTCGAACAACCAGGTCTTTAAATCGCGGCGGAAGGTGCGGAGGTCAGGGGCCAGACGGAGGGTCAGAGGCAGTTCGTTCCATAAGTCGGGGACCGCTACAGACATGGCTGGTTTTTATTTAATTGATTGTCCAGTAGGTCGAAGATCCCTCTTGCAGTTCCTATTATTGAGCTGGTTACCATTAATTCTATATCTGTGCATCTGCCTTATTCTAGTCTAAACGTCTAACCTTACACCATTAAATTTTGTTTATTAGATAGGGGTCAATGCTCAAGTCTGTCAAGATTCTTCTGTATCCTGAGCCCATCTTCCAGAGTGTTAGCTATTTTTTCCAGGACATTTGATGTGTTCCCCTTCTATCCCCTCTTCTAAAACATTGATGAAAGTATTGAAGTGTACTGGCCCTAAGACAGAGTCTTGGGGTACCCCACTGCATACAAACCAACATGAGTAAGACAACACATTGAGTGTAGTTGGTCAGTTGATCATGAAGGTATGGTTCAAAGTTTCTAAGTTTGCATCTGCCTTTTCCTTCAAACCCTTGTGTTATAATCCATCTGATCCTGGTCATTTGATCTTGTCCAGAGTGGATAGGTGTTCTCTTGCCATTTTCTAATCCATCCCTAATCTGCATTTTACAACATTTCCTATATACCTTATTTAACTGGCTAGCAAAAAGTTCATCTATTTACTTTGGGTGGTTGGATGGCCTGTAGTATACACCCATGCAATTTTCTTTCCTTTATATTGACCAGAATGAATTCATGATAGTTTTCTTCATTGTTCTGCTCTATTTCTGTAGAGATGCAGTTATTTCTTATATAAGGTTCAACTCCACCTCCTCATTTATTAGGTCTGTTTCATTTAAACAATTTAAATCCACTTAATTGAATATTCCATTCATGAGTTTCATCCACCAAGTTTCAGTAATGGCAACAATATCATACGTCCCCTCATGTACTTGGAATTCTAGCTCACCATTTTATTCCTCATACATTGTGTCAACTCGTAAAACATTCCTATGCCTGTTTTCAAGTTGCCATAAACAAGGGGGAGAAATCTGAAGGGGTAGTATGGCAGTAAAACTAGAAGTACATTCCATCATTATCTTAAAAAGACTGTAGCTAGGCTACCGGATCTTCTGGCTGCAAAAATCCTTCATTGGAGAACATGATTGATGACACCTGGACCGTGAACGTTCTTTATTGGAGAATCTGATTTATGATACACCCAGGAAGGAGGGGGAAACATGGTCACAGGTGACTGTGAATTACATATTCCAGAGTTGGCTCCATTTACATTAATGCTGGCATGTTTCTCCTAATAAATCTTTTGAGTTTTTTGAAGCTTGGCTCAAGATTTTTTCATGATTTAATTAGTGTTATCATTGGAACCTTGACACATTGTACATTGGTGTTTAGGCATTTGAGTCCCTTTTGGATAACCCTGTGCTTGGTTTCTACATAACCTGTTTTGTGTCTGAGAAGCCACAAAGTGACAGAAGCCATGATGCCATATGTGTGTCAGCTTTGAAATCTGCCACACAAAATGGGAAAGGGGGGTGGAGGATTTGAAAAGTTCAAGGTTATACTGTATGTCGCATTAAGAAATTCTAGTTGCAGTTTATTGGTTCACATGATTTATGAAGTGTAGAAGTGGGAGGAGAAAAGGTGGATTCTGTGAAATGCGCGAAACCAGTTTCCCTTTGGAAAATGCCTGAGAAGTACCAGACCTGTTTCCTAATAAATCATCTGAAGAGAAATTGTCTCGGAGTGATTGATATAATGGATGCTTTCTGGATGCCTTAAAATTTATTTTCCAAAGCCAAACTATTTTTTTTTGAAGGGGCTTGGCTGATGCCCCAAGATTTTTTCCCAGAGATGGAAAAAGATCAACAGTCAGCCAGAGTTGGAAATGTGCAGGAAGGAGCTTGTGGGGGATTAACTGAATCTGCCAGCCCTTGTTTGGAGGAGATGACAGATGCTTTCAGAATGGCAGCAGAAGAAAGATATTTGGGAGCGATACCAAAGCTTTTCAGCTCAAGGAGAATTTACAACCCAGATTTAACTGAGCAGTCTGAAGAAAATTCTTTCTCCAGCCCCATGCATACGGCTATTGAACCAGCTTGGAGGGAAGAGAGACAATTTGAGTCAGAATACTCTCAAGAAGACAACCCCAAGATTTATTCTGGGAGCCCATCGATGGCAGATGTACCACGACAGCTTGTTTGGATGAGTGGGACCTTGAGACCACCCATTTTCACTTATCCAAGTATTGTGAGGGGTGAGGAGATTACACAGATGCCAGTTAGAGAAGCCCAGCAAGAAGCATCAACTGATAGAGGTATGTTGCAGCCTCCGAGGCAATCCCCTCATTTCCCAGAAGGAAGATTACCCCCTGCAGAAAGTATCCCTCCAGGGTGGGGATTTTATCCAGGCCAAGGGTTCCAGTGCCAATGGCAGCCAGAACCAACAAAATCCTGGTCTGAAGGGGATTTGCCCAGACAGCAGACAGCAACCACTTTCCCTCCAACTGGCCAGGGAATCAGGCCACACCCATCTTACTCATGGCCACCACAATCGCAACCGCAAACTGGAGCAAGGCTGCAAAGACCCCTATTCCAGAGAGGCACCACACAGTCAGGCTTCAGGGGGCCTGCCCAACCTAGATACACCACCTGACTGACTCCTTTCATTCCACATCAACTTGCAGGGGCCTGGCCTGTACCACCTCCCCAACCACGCCCCAGGCCGGACCAAATACCTTTTAAGGCTATATTCGATGGCCACCATGAACATTTCAATTACTTCGTCACTCAAATCCGATTCCACATGGAACAATTTGGAGATCAATTCGCCACAGAGCATGATTTGGTTACGGCCATAACAGATGGGATGAATGAAGGGGATGCTTCAGACTGGGTGGCCCAACTACACAATGAACAAGCCCCCGAATTACACGATGTGAACAGATTTATTCATTTATTAAGACTCAGATTTGAAAATCCAGACAGGGTGGCAAAGAATGAAGAGAAATTAATGTAAATGAGGCAAGGCAAGCAACCCTTGTCAGAATTTATTTGGGACTTTAGAAGGGTCATGAGCCACCTCATGGATTGGCCTGAAAGAATGACTTTACACTACTTTAAAAACACCACTGACCCAGAAGTAAAGAAGGCCTGTGAAATTCGGGGAATCCCAGAGACCTTACAAGCGTGGTATACCGCCTCCCTCAGCTTAGATCGCAGCATTAACCCACACAGGAAACCCCTTCAGGTGGCCCCGCCCAAGAGAACTGTGGCTAGGAGACCACCTACTGGACCAGCTGAAACTGCTTGTGTCCGACCCACCAGAGGGCTGAAATGTTACCGCTGTGGCCAAGCTGGCCATAGAGCAGCAGACTGTCTGCCCTCTGCTCCTATACCACAAGCACCACATTCAAAGTCAACTCCATCTGTTAGAAGTCAGAAGGGTCAGGGAAGACCTCCGGCCATTGGTGGGTTTGCCAAAAGCAGCTGGGAAAGCCTCCTCTGCGCAGATGGGAGCAACGGACCACCAGACCAGCACCAAGTCTCTGAGGACCCGACCTACAAAGATGACCCAATGGTGAGTGACCCAGTCATACCTTTTTCAGTCAAGGTCAAGTTAGTGGTACCAAACATGGGGGAGGCCAGGGAATTAGAAGCTGTCATCGATACTGGGTGTTCTAGATGTCTTATAGGACTCCCTATTGTTGAACAATTGGGCATAAAGACTAACCCGCTAAAACGCCCAATCAAATTTGAACAAGTGGATGGAACCTTAATTGGGGGGACCCCAGCCACCCAAATGACAGAATTGATTAAGATGGAATTGGGGCCCCATCACGAACTCATACGCATCATAGTGGCCCCCAAGATGTCAGAATCAATCATACTGGGACTTGCTTGGCTTGACAAATGGGCCCCGATGATCAAATGGGAGGATGGATTCAGGAAAATCCTCATTGGACTGGGCCCATTGCCCCCTCTTCCACCCACTACAAAACCACCAGTCAGCTTGAACCCAGAGCCTGAGCCAGCGTCCATGGCATCCTACCTTCTCTGAGATAAACCCCAGGTACCCGACAAATACAAAGACTTGGCTGAAGCATTCGGTGAAGAAGAGTGTAATGTTTTATCACCCCATTGAGCCACTGATTGCTCCATAGAATTAGAGCCTGGGGCTAAATTACCAAAACCAAAGATGTATTCCATGACGCCTACTGAAATGACTGAATTAAGGAAATACATCAACAGCAATTTGGAACAAGAGTTTATTGAGCCTGCCAAATCAAGATTAGCTGCTCCTGTGTTGTTCAAGAAGAAAGATGGCAGGTTGAGATTGTGTGTTGACTTTAGAGGCATGAACGCCGTATGCATCAAAAACATGTACCCTCTCCCCCTTATGAAAGACTTATTGAACCACCTATTGAAGGACAAGATATTCACCAAGCTAGATCTCAGAGAAGCTTACTACTGAGTCCGCATCAAAGAGGGAGATGAGTGGAAAACAGCTTTTAACTGCCCTCTGGATAGCTTCCAATTCAAGGTCATGCCTTTTGGACTTCAGGGGGCTCCTGCAGTATTTATGCAGCTCATCAATGAGGTGCTACACCCGCACCTTTTCTGGAGGGGTCCTAGTATACCTGAGTGACATCCTTATCTTCAGTGAAGCCATGGAAGAACATATTCAATTGGTCCGACAAGTCCTAGAAAAGTTTCTAGCCACCAAATTATATGTGAAACTCTCAAAATGCAAATTCTATAAAAAATGCTGGACTATTTGGGCTACCGAATATCCAACCTGGGGATTGAAATGGACCCCGGAAAGGTGAAAGCGGTGCTGGACTGGCAACCCACCAGAACCTGAAAGCAACTTCAAAGTTTCTTGGGTTTTGCCAACTTCTATAGACAATTCATTCTGTCTTTTGCTGAAGTTGCCCTCCTGTTAATGGAGCTATTAAAAATGGGGCCGTCACCCACCAAACCGAAGCCAAGTCAACCCCTGGCTTGGACTATGGACTGTCAAAAAGCTTTTGAGACCTTAAAATGCCTCTTTGCAGCTGAGCCCATCCTCCAACAGCCAGACACGACCAAACCATTCATCGTCCAAATGGATGCAAGTGATGTAGCAGTGGCAGCCATTTTGCTGCAAAAAGACTCTCAAGACCGACTGATGCCTTGCGCTTATGGGTCCAAAAAGCTGACAGACACAGAGCGAAGGTGGGTGGTCTGGGAGAAAGAAGCATTCACCATACGATGGGCTTTATTGACTTGGAGGCATTTCCTAGAAGGAGCACCAGAGGCCTTTGAGGTTTGGACTGATCAAAAGAACCTCAAGGCTCTAAAGACCCCTAGGAGATTATCTCCCAAACAAGTCCACTGGGACCAATACTTCAAGCGATTCAACTTCAACATTAATTACATCCCCGGAGGGAAAAATGTATTGGCGGACGCCCTGTCCAAAAAACCTCAGTTTGACAGCCACCAAGAGGAAATAATACAAGCCTTAATTTCAGAAGCTCAATCGGCAGGCCAAGTGACTACTTGAGCCCAAGCCAATGGCAACCCTAAATGCCTGGAAGATAAGCTGACTGTGGAATTGAAAGCAGCCCTATTGACCGATCCTTGGTTCCTGGACCATCAAATGGAGTTAACAATGAATGATGGACTAGCTTGGAAAGGGACTAAGCTTTATGTACCCACAACCCTAAGACTATTGGTACTAAAGTGTAACCACGACTCATGGCTGGAAGGCCACTTCGGATTCCTAAAAACCCTACATTTACTAAGAAGACAATTCTGGTGGCCAAAAATGAAACCTGATGTCAAGAACTATGTAAAAAGTTGCTCAATTTGTGCCACCATGAAACATAGGACTGGAAACCACCCCCCTGGCCTCCTGCAACAAGTGGCTGAACCAACCCAACCTTGGGAAGTGATCGCTATGGATTTTATTGTTGAGTTACCTAAGAGTGAACGGAATATGATCATTTGGACTATAGTTGATTTATTCTCTAAACAGGCCCATTTTATAGCCTGCAAAGGACTTCCATCTGTGAAAAAGCTTGCAAAGCTGTTCATGAAAAATATCTATAGATTACATGGAGTACCTCGTAGAATAATATCAGATAGAGGGGTACAATTTACTGCAAAATTTTGGAGGGAATTTCTGAAATCCATTGGCTCCTCTCAACGATTATCCTCAGCTTTCCATCCTGCTTGTAATGGAGCAGCAGAGAGGACTAATGCCATGATTGAACAATACATTAGATGCTATGTAAATTATCAACAAGAAAATTGGACTGATTTATTACCTTTTCCCGAAGTTGCTTATAATAATGCAGTACATAGCAGCACAGGATTAACTCAATTCCAAATCAACACTAGAATGGATTTTGTCCCGATGCCAGAGTTACCTAGACAACCTCCCACATCCATGTCCCTCACAGAATGGATGAACTCATTAAAGAAAGGATGGGAAGATACAAAAAAGCTTTGACTGAAGCTGCAAGAAATTATAAAAAACAGGCGGATAAACATAGATCCCTTCAACTGCTTTTTAAAGTTGGAAATAAACTTTATTTGTCAATCAAGTATCTTAGGTTGAAACTGCCCAGTAAAAAACTGGGTTCAAAATTTTTGGGTCTATTCCCAATTTCAAAAATAATTAATCCAGTCACTGTCCAATTAAGTCTCCCTCTATTATTGGGGAAAATTCATACAGTGTTCCATTGTAGTTTATTAAAACCAGCTACTACATCAATGATAAGACCACTGCCAATTGCTCCCCCTAAACTGTTAATGGTACAGGGGGAAACACATTATGAAATTCAAAAAATTCTCGATTCTAGATTACACCATGGTCAATTACAATATTTGGTCTTATGGAAAGGATACCCCCTCTCAGATGCTAGTTGGGTAAAGAGTTGGGATGTTCATGCAGATCAATTGGTTAACCAATTCCATTAGGATTTCCCCCACAAACCAAAAGGTCCTTGTGGGAGGGGGGAGAGGGGGTTAAGGAGATGTATCTGTACCTGTATCTGTTTTGTGTTTCTTTTTCCTTTTAGGAGAAGGAGTTTTCAAGGGGGGACGCCTGTCAGCTTTGAAATCCAGCTGCCACACAAAATGGGAAAGGGTGGTGGAGGAGTTGAAAAGTTCAAGGTTATACTGTATGTCGCACTAAGAAATTCTAGTTGCAGTTTATTGGTTCACGTGATTTATGAAGTGTAGAAGTGGGAGGAGGAAAAGTGGATTCTGTGAAACAGGTGAAACCAGTTTCACTTTGGAAAATGCCTGAGAAGTACCAGACCAGTTTCCTAATAAATCATCTGAAGAAAAATTGTCTCAGAGTGATTGATATCATGGATACTTTCTGGATGCCTTAACAATGCGTGACTTTCAGTCATTTAATCCAATTTCTGAAAATCACTTTTGTTTCAGCTTCTTCCTTACCTGATGAATGCCCAGTTCAACAACAGTGCTGGAGAAGAAGTCTCCATCTCAGAAAAAGGACTGGGATCTGCTCGTTATGACCTTCTCAATTGGTATCGCCTCCCCAATCGATCAATTGTCCTTCTGAATGTTGGGCAAATAAATCCTGGGGCTCCCCCTGGTCAGGATGTCACCATTCACTCTGATGCAATTGTCTGGCCTACAAAGGTGAGATGGAAGATTCATTCTCCCTTGGGGATGCAGAACTTCCTAACTAAATTATCAAGAAATCAGGAAATATGACAGGCATTTGGTGAAAAGCCTGTTATGTATGTAAGACATTTGAGGTCTGATTTGTGTCAGGATTGGAAAGAACTTCTTGTAAGTGAGTTGGCCATTAGAGCAGGCAACAGTGATTTCTAAGGAGCATTCTCATTATAGAATTAAAACAGGACCCAAAACTGAATAATCAGTGTTCATTGCAATGAGTATTATTATTTATTTAATACTATGCACTGGAGGAATCTCCTCCAGGAAGCAATTAGGTGCACTCATATTTAAACAATTCAAGAGAGATGGACAGGTAATAGAAGATGTAATTCATGCCTATGGACAGGTAATAGAAGATTTAATTCATAGATATTCAAAATTGGTAAAACTCTAATGCCCAGCCCATCTACTGTTATTATTCTAAATGAAAATATTGTATTAATAAAAGAAATCAGTTACATGGAAACAGAAACATTGATCAATCATACCACAAACCAAGTTCTCCATGGTTGCCTAAATTACCACCAATTTCTTCTGTTTCTGCTTTGCTAACACACACCGAATCCTCAAAGAACTTACTTCTTCATGCTGTTCAGTTGGATTCTCATATGTTATTGTGTCATAAAAGCTGTAGCTCAATGTCACAAGTCTTCCTTTGCATGCCAAGATCTGAGCCCCAATCTCCAGCATCCATGGGTGGGTCTGTATCCCACAAGAACAGTTCCAGGTTGCTGATAGACTCTGGTGAATCATTTTCATTGAATGTGGAAGTGGATAAACGAAGCATGTCCATTGTAATAGTCATCTAAAGAATTTCTCTTTTCTTTTTTAGAAGGTGCCCTTTGCCAGGTGTGGCATGATGAGGTGCCAGGCAGGAGAGAGGAGAAGAGTTCCAGAGGGCGAGCAGGTTTGCTGCTACCTATGTACCCCTTGTTCAGATGGGAGCATTTCTGATCTGACAGGTAGAGCATATTTCAAATATAGACTATCCAGGATCAATGAACCATTCCATGAATCAAAATATTGATTTCTTTTTATCATTGTTCATAGAATTGATAGGCCTCAAAGTTTCAGGGTACAGAGATTTTCCCTGTAAATCACTTCTTTTGCTTTTCAGAATACTTGGTGCACAATTGTATAGCCTTTTCCTTGCAACCAACTTGACCGTTCCTTCTCATGACATTCAGTGCACCTTTTTATGTCTTACTCTGTTACATTTTGGACATTCACAGCACACAATATAACAGACACACAGACACACAAAAGAGCAATATTTCTGGCTGACAGATATACAAGTCTTTTTGTAGTTCCAATATGAAGTGGGTTACAATAATCATGCAAGTGTCCAGTGAACAGACAGGGCCTTTTTCCACAACTAATTGTTTAGACCGACTGGAGATGAATAGATTCATGTCTCTGACTAAACTATCATTAACAAAGAAGGAGAATTGATCCACCATGAAATGCACAATAGGTCATTCCATCACTTCCTTTGTGGGCTGTCCATAGCATAAAAGGGACAGTCATGTCACCTCTTAGGTGAGATAATGCTCATGGCAGATTACTCTTAAATGATTATATAAAGACTTTTAATTTCAGATGCAGCTGATTGTGCTCCTTGCCCAGAAGATGAATACCCCAACAAGGATAAGGTCCACTGCATTCCCAAGAAGCTCCACTTCCTTGCCTATCAAGATCCCCTGGGATATGCTTTATCCTCTTTAGCTCTTTTCTTTTCTCTGAGCACAATTGCTATTCTGGTGATTTACAGTAAACATCATGACACACCAATTATCAAGGCTAACAACAGAGATCTCAGCTACATCCTCCTGGTCTCCCTCCTGCTCTGCTTCCTCTGCTCCTTCCTCTTCATTGGCCGACCCAGGAAGCTCACCTGTCTCTTCCGACAAACTGCCTTTGCCATTACCTTTTCCCTTGCAGTTTCCTCTGTGTTGGCAAAAACTGTCATGGTGGTTCTGGCCTTCATGGCCACCAAACCAGGGAACAGGGCAAGGAAACTCTTAGGAAAACCACTGACCATCTCTATTGTCTTAGGCTGTCCCCTTGTCCAAGCACTTCTTTGTGTCACCTGGTTGATAACTTATCCCCCTTTTCCCAACTTGGACTTCCACTCCTTGGTCAGAGAGACCATCATAGAGTGTAATGAAGGCTCAGCTTCAATGTTTTACACTGTTCTGGCCTACTTGGGTTTCCTGGCCCTTATCAGTTTCATAATGGCCTTTCTGGCTAGGAAATTGCCTGACAGCTTTAATGAAGCTAAGTTCATTACTTTCAGCATGCTGATCTTTTGCAGCGTTTGGTTCACCTTCCTCCCCACCTATCTGAGCACCAAAGGGAAGTCCATGGTGGCCGTGGAGATCTTCTCCATTTTGGCCTCTGGTGCTGGTCTCTTGGCTTGCATCTTCTTTCCCAAATGCTACATTGTCATATTGAGGCCCAATCTGAATCGTAAAGAGAATATAATAAGGCAGAAGAATTGCTGATTTAGGTGAAGATTGGGCACTGTGATTTTGGGATATTTTGTATTTAATCTGATTTCTAAAATAAATCGTGAAATGCAAGGAAATATTGTTCATTAAATAATTGGAAATGTTATGTGAATTATCTGCTAAGTATCTGTTAATCAGCAAATGCCATCCATCTTTTTATTTTTCAGATGTTCTTCTTGTACCCAGTGAGGGCCCAGTAATCAAGATATAAGTAAACTTTTGCATTAAATATGTGGATATTTGTTCCCAATAGGACAGTTTCTCACTTCATTTACTTTAATCCAAAGAGACTTTAATTTTTTTTCTTATTAGATTCATTATCCAGGTTGAAAAGCATGTTCCCTAAGTTTTTTTTTATTTATTTATTTATTTATTTATTTATTTATTTATTAGATTTATATCCCGCCTCACTTCCCCCAAAGGGGAACTCGAGGCATAAAAGGATAAAAACAATTTCTATACAATATAAAAACAAGAAACTCATTCATACCAATCCAAAACATACACAGGGGGAAAGCAAAATCTCAAGATCTCAATACCATGCCCTCCGACAAAGCCAGGTCTTAACAGCTTTGAAGAAGGCAAGTAGATTTGGGATGGTTCTAAGTATGAGGATTTGGGATTGTCACCTCCAATGACAGAGATCAGAGGGTCCTGCTTGTTCATTTCATACCACTCTATTCTCCCTTCCTTCTTCACTTTGCTTCAGTGGCTGAACAATTTTCCAAATTGTTTCTTACACTCTAATCAATTTGTTTCTCTCTTGAAGACGCTTCTTCAGGTCTGAGCACAACACTTCCATGGTGGTCACAACACAGATTTACTAAAGGCCATCATTCATTACTGATTCCTATTTTTTTTAAAGTACCCCACAATGGAAAAGATTGAACTTTTCTTTGAGTTTTTGTTATTATGACTTTATGTCCAAATTAATATTATAAGTCACCTTCTTCACTAGGTCAGCACAGTCTCTAAGGTGTTGTCACTCCCTACTTTTGTATGATTGATAATCATCCTGATGAAAACATTTGGAAAGACAGGTCATGCCCTCACATATAATTTGTGTATATATTATTGTTTTTCTCAGTCCTCATGAACAGTTCTGTAAAGACAGGGAATTCTACCAAATTTCATTAATTTTCCTCTTTCTTGAGAAAAGGACAAATATCGGAAGATCCCTAGAACAAGCATTTCTTTCAGGAGGCCCTGAATCCAAAACAAAGAAAATAATCAGCTACATCTTTACCATCCAGGTGAAATATTGATGACCCACTCAAAAAACAAACTGGGCAGAATACATCTAAGTGAAGAAAAGAAGAAAGTGTGTGGCTATTAAGACTCATCTAGGTATCCCGTAGCTGAAACACATCTCCATTAACCAATTTGAGAAACACCACTAGGATAAAGCTTTGGAAGCCATATTATCACCAGACACTTCCACACTGCCACATTCTTGAGCCTGGGAAAATGGGAGGGGGGAATTTCTTGAAGTGTATGTGGTTAAACCAGAGGTGGTATTCAACAAGTTCTGACCAGTTCTGGAGAACCAGTAGCGGATATTTTGAGTAGTTTGGAAAACCGGCAAATACCACCTCTGACTGGAGATTTTACAGTATCCTTCCCCTGCCATGCCCACCAAGCCACGCCGAGAGAAACGGTAGTAAAAAAATTGAATCCCACTACTGGGTTAGACATAATAGCATTCTTCTTTTAAGTCAAGGTCATGTTATTTCTGCACCTGGTGGAGAGGATGTCTCAAGTTGGAATGGATGGTGATTGCAGCATGTGATGCAATGATGGGTGCAGGGGATGGATTTGTGATTTTTTACTTATTGCAAGAAAATCTGGAACTTTCAGATTCAGGATTTCTCAGATGTACCAGTTTATTACTCTAATAAAAAGAACCTTGGAGAGGATGTCTGTCTCACAGTTATTTGTTGGAATGGAGGTTTTCTGGAATGCTGACACCATGTGAGGCAGGTGAAGGAAATCTCAGAGAGTTTGTAAATCTAAAAGAGCAATGCAAGTTTTAGTCTGGTACTGTGATGATAAGATATTACAATTGTCATTCTAGGAAAGGTAACTCATCCTAGTTCAAAGAGTGGAGACTGATAAATGATCACAGCAGAATGGTGCATCTGAGAGAAACTCTTGATTCTGTCCTCAGGACATCTTCCATTGTTCAAAGTCATTGGTTTTGAAGTACTTATTTAAAATATTGATGGCCCTCTCAAATAATAGCTAGACTGGGAAGAATACAACTAAGTCATTATGAAAAGAAGAAAGGGTGTGATTATTAGAAACCCGCTAGGTACCCCATAGCTGAAACACATATCCATTGGCCAGTTTGGAAACCACCAACAAGGGTCTTCAAACAAGGGTCTTCAAACTTTGCAAGTTTAAGGCTTGTGGACTTCAATTCCCAGAATACTTGAGCTAACATGACTGGAGGAGGAATTCTGGGAGTTGAAGTCCACAAGTCTTAAAGCTGTCAAGTTTGAAGACCCCTGATTTAGATAGATGCCATGTGAAACAGTTCAAGGAAGTTTCAGAGAGTTTCTGACACTAAAAGAGTTTGGTGATGGCAGCAAAAACAATTGATTCCAAAGAGATCTCAGAGATTTAAAAGAGTTTGCTCCATGTATATCCTACATTAAGGGTATTGGACTAGGTGATCTCCAAGTTCTCTTCCAACTCTAAAGCTTTATGACTCTCCAATCACAGCTGTCAAATTCACAGAAAGAGGACACACAATTATGGCTTCACAAAAGTTTTCCTCTTGCCAAATGCCACCAACTGCAGAATTATGGAGTAACTTTGTAGACATTTCTCTCTCTTAGGATTCATAAAACACTAGTAATTCTTACTTCATCCCAGTAGATTTCCAGAGATTAACCCTTCCTAGGCATAAAGAGATTTGTGTCCGGTCAAAACATGTTTACTTAGTGTGCTCTGAATAATATAGCTGTATCCCTTTGGAGTTGGAGCTGAGATCAATGCTTATCTTGAAGACTTAAACTCCTACTTGAGTCCTGTGAAGCCATCAGAGCATCAAATTGCCTACATCATCCTCCATTTACTTGCTCTAGGACATTCTGTGGACAATGAGTTTAGCATTGCTTTGGATCTTGCCTGCAGCTGTTGGGATGGATCTGCGGCCAAATTGTTTCTGGAGGAGATCTTTCCAGGCACAAAAAGACTATTACAGATCTGGAGATGTCATTATTGGTGGAAATCTGCCTCTCTTCATTACTGTAGTTCTACAGTTCCTATATGAGCCTCCTGGTGATTGGGATATTCTTTCTCTGTAAGTGTTTCCTTGATTGTCTTTTTTTTCTCAATGCAATGTGGAAAGGGCAGTCTTGAAGAAGCGGTAGATGTAAATCCCACCTAGCATATATGTCAGCATTCCAACTAACAAACTCCTAACCAATAAATAGAATGGAATGGAATGGAATTTAATTCTTTATTAGCCAAGTGTGATTGGACACACAAGGAATTTGTCTTGGTGCAAATACTCTCAGTGTCCCTAAAAGAAAAGATACATTCATCAAGAGTCAAGAATCATCAGCTACAACACTTAATGATAGTCATAGGGTACAAATAAGCAATCAAATCATACTAGGAATCAGTCAGTATAAATCACAAGGATACAAGCAAAAAAGTTACAGTCATACAGTCACAAGTGGGAGAGGATGGGTAATAAGGACTGACGAGAAGTTTAATAGTAATAGTAGTGCAGACTTTGTAAATAGTTGGACAGTGTTGAGGAAATTATTTGTTTAGCAGAGTGATGGCTTTTGGGGAAAAAACTATCCTTGTGTCTAGTTGTTCTGTTGTGCAGTGCTCTATAGTGTTTTAAACTCTGAGACCAGCATTTCCTCAAAGTTCCACTTTATTAGAGTTGTTATATTGGCACATCTGGGAAAACCTGAATCTGAGAGTTCCAGGTTTTCCCTTTCCAAAAGAAAATCAAATATCCCTCCCCTGCACACACCATCACATGGTCCAATCAAACATTGTCCCAACTGGAGACTTTCCTCCAAACACTCCTTTCCAGGTGCAGGGTGACTTGGCCTTGACTTTCTGTGAAAGAATGTTGTTGAGTCTAAACTTCTGCCTCTCTATGCAATCCCCCCTCCCAATTTCCCAGGCTCTAGATGTGGAAGCCTTGAAGCTTCCAATTAATATGGCTTCCAAGGCTGACACTAGGTTGATGTAGAGCCTTCCTAATTACAACACATGGATTCTATCTGATGAATCCACTTCCCTCCAATTCCTTTCTCAAACCCTCTGACTCTTCAATGGGGAAGAAAAGCTGATCACTTGACCAAGGAGTCAGCCTTTTCTCCATGTTCCTGAAGACAAGGTACACTTTGCAGAAAAGCCTGTTTGGGCTGAACTTGGGGAAAAATAATGCTAGGATCCTCTATCTTATTGTTGGACTAAATTTCCAAAGTTGGCTTTTTTCACTTTCTTAGTCTCGTAAGAAATGAAGAAGTTTCTTGGTTGAGAAGTGAAACATTTATATTATTTATAAAGCCACCTGATTAGAAAAGTCTCCAGTAATGTAATAATAGGTGAAGGGTGCCAAATTGGGAAAAATATTTGGGAATGTAGGGCAGAGGTTGCCAGCCTATAAAGTTTTTCATGGCTGGATATGCTAAGGGGCATAGTTTCATCACGATAATAAGCCACTTTCCTAAACTGTATTGAGAGGTTCATCTTGAAAAAAAACCAATACTGACTTGAATGGAGTTCATGCTGTAAATTATAACTTGCACATCAACTCACAGAAATGTGCTGCAGGATTGGGAAAGGAGTTTTGTCCTATACTGTTTGCTTTAGTAATGGGAATCAATATTGATTGACACCAACCCTGTTTCTGACAGTAGTAAAATCACTTGTCAGCTGCTACTTCAGGCTTGCTTGTGCTTTGCTGATGTGCAGTGACAGTCTGCCATGATCTATGGGGAAGGAGGGCAGAGGGGGGAGAGCTTGGGAAACTGAAAGTAGACATTGTGCCATCTCAAGAAACTGCTTCAAGGTCGCCCAACTGGAAGAAGGAGGGAGCAGCATACCAGAACATGCTTGAACTGACCATTAACAAAACAGTTTGCAAGATTTTAACTGGTTACCTTGGGGTGGGAAATGAAAGACAGTTAAGAAGGGGAAAGGAAAGGGAAATATAACCTAGGGATTTTGGCATGCAAATCTCAGTTCTGGCTATGCATTGTTACCATATACATGACCTCTAATAAAAAAATATACTTTTCTCAGCAAATGGAACCAAGGATTGTTTTCCTCTTAGAGGTTTAAGTTTATGGCAGGTCTCACACAACTGATGTCAGCCTTGGAAGCCATTTTTACTTGGAAGCTCTAAGGCTGCCACATTTAGTGCTTGGGAATTTGGAAGAGGGGATTTCATAGTGAGGTAGAAGACTAGACACAACAACATCCTTTCTCAGAGAGTCAAGGACAAATTGCCCTGCACTTAGACAGGAGTGACTGAAGGGATGTTTCCAGTTGGGATGACAATTTGATTGGGCCATGTGATGGACTGGTGGGTGCAGCAGATGGATCTTTGATTTCTCTTTTGGGAAAGGAAAACCTGGAACTCTCAGATTCGTTTTTTTCCAGATGTGCCAGTATGACAACTCTAATAAAATGGAACTTTGAGGAAATGTTTGTCTCGGAGTTTATTGGTTTGGAGTTGGTTAGTTGGTATGCTGACAACTAATTTATATTAACCTCTTTTATGATTAATTCCTAGAATTCTGATAATGCTTTCTTAATCAGATAATCTGCTGCTGTCTAATTTTTGTCTTCTAACACTTGCAACAAAGACCTATTCCCAAGAACTACCAACACGTCCTGGCCTTGGCATTTGCCATTCAAGAGATCAACAAAGATCCACACCTTCTCCCCAACATCACCCTGGGCTTCCACATCTATGAAGATAATCTATATGGAAGCATGGCTCAAGATGTCAGCGTGTCCTTGCTCTCCAGCAGGGGGAAAGTGTTTCCTAACTACAAATCTGACACACAGGACAATCTTCTTTCTGCCCTTGGGGGTCTCAGCTCCAGAATCTCATACCAGATGGCCACCATATTTGGCAATTTCAAGGTTTCTCAGGTATTTGGACATGTAATACGATGGAAGGATGAATGCAGATGTAAGGAAGTTAATTCTGCCTTGTGTGGTTACTGCTGACAACTTACAGAACCAATTCTGTGACCAGTAGAAAACATCTCATGAAGATACAAATTTGGGGGGATGATGGGGGTCTAGATTGGATACATTGTTAATCCAGATGGCCTTAGCTTAGTGTTCTGACCCGGCTTCCCAATCATGGCAAACCCTCTGTAGTTGAAGCAATGATTCCTTTATTAGGAGCACCAGAAGCCCTGGCAAAAAGTTTCTCTCTCACTGCAGGCTAACAAGTCTGTCCGACAGGGAGATGAATAATTATCTGCCACATCTATTAATCTCTGCCCCCTGCCTTTTATCCCCAGAGCTTTGCTAGCAGAAGTGGCTCTTCTGTCCCGAGGACCGGCCCATAGATTTCTCCTGCTCTCCTCTCTTGTACCTTCTATGCATCTGTGCATCAGGCACTGGACCCAGCTGTTCCTCTTCTTCCTCATCAGCCACCCCCAGATTTGAGGGGTGTTGACTCTCCATCTGAGGGCTGACGGATGGCCAGGGGTCCATCTCTGTCTTTCTCTCTGCCAGCTCCATTCCTTCTTCCCCCTCAGAACTCCCAGGTTTCCTTGATGCTGACCCTGACTCCCACGCCTCCTCTTCCTCCTCCTCCTGCTGGAAGGGATGGTGGCCAATAGGCCACAACACTTAGTAACAAAAAATACAGGTACCATTTTCCTTGATTAGCTTCTTTTTTCTCTCTATCTCCACCCTCAGCTAGGTTATCGCTTCTGTGACCCTGTTTTAAGCGATAAGAGCCAGTTCCCCACCTCCTACCAGATCGATCCCCAATATCCCCTACAGAATGCAGCCATTGTCCAGCTCATTCTGTATTTCCAGTGGAACTGGATTGGGATTGTTGTTCCAACCACAGAGAACATTGAACATTTTCTCCAAATGTTGACCGCCACCCTTGCCCAGAATGACATATGCATACAATTTGTAAAACAGGTCTTACCCCAAATCTCAATATTGAATATATTGACTAAGAGTCAAATAGATGTGCTTTGGACCATTTTGAACAGTGATGCTCAGGTTGTGATTATCTCAGGGGTTTCAAGTGCTCTGCAAAGCCTTTTATTATCCCTCTCCTTTTATGAAGAAGAGTACCATGCAACTTCTGGGAAGGTCTGGATCCTGACTACTCAATGGGAATTTTCAGCTATTGGCTACCCCTATGAGTGGGGGAAACTGAAACCCCTCCATGGTGCTTTGTCTTTGACAGTCCACACAAACCCGGTGCCAGGATTCAAAGATTATCTCTGGGCTCTGAATCCACACAAACCCCATGGAGATGTCTTTCTCTCCAGCTGGTGGGAAGTTGTATTTGACTGTCAGGTATTGAAGGCAGGTCTGACCTCACCTCATGGCCAAAGGGTTTACACTGGGGAGGAGAACCTGGCTACCCTCCCGCCCTCTGTCTTTGATGGAAAGATGACCGGTTTCAGCTACAGCATCTACAATGCTGCCTATTCTGTGGCACATACATTACATGCTGCGTATACATGGGAGTCACAACAGGCATTGAAGAGGAACAGAAAGAAGCCCCACCTTCAACTGTCTGTGAAGCCCTGGCAGGTAACTCTTCAGCTCTTCTTAAACAGCTTTAAGATTCACGTACTTTTGCCTGTGATCTCCATTACTTTTTCTTTTCCCCAGTGGCTACTTTCCCTCTTTATTTAAATCTCATACAAATTTTGAATTTTTAAAAATGTTCATTTCTATTTCAACATTCATAGCTGGAAAAAGAAGAATCATTCCTACACTGTTTTTCCTTAATCATTCCAGTTGCTGTTGATCTGTTTGAGTTTTCCATTGAAATTCCCATTGCTGTGTTTTGATAGTTCAATCCACATTATATTCTTTCTTTCTCTCTTCCTTCCTTCCTTCCTTCTTTCTTTCTTTCTTCTTTCTTTTTCTCTTTTTCTTCTTTCTTTCTCTCTTTTTCTTCTTTCTTTCTCTCTTTTCTTTCCCTCCTTCCTTCCTTTTTCTTCTTCTGTCTTTCTCTTTCTCTCTGGCTTGCTCTCTTTCTCTTCTTTCTTTTGTTCTTTTTTCTTTCTCTCTCTTTCTCTTTTTCTCTTTCTTTCCCTCCTTCCCCCCTTCTTTCTTTCTTTCTTTCTTTCTTTCTTTCTTTCTTTCTTTCTTTCTTTCTTTCTTTCTTTCTTTCTCCACCCATCTCAGTAGATCACTCTGAGTGGCATACAATTCAAAACAATACATTACAATTAAAAATACAAAAAACATTTTAAAATATAAAAAAACATGAAAAAACATCCAGATTAAATAGACATGGGAGTAAGGTATTTGGCCAGTTAGCAATACAGTCAGAAAATGGGGTGACATAGTCAGGGTTTCAGGACATTATGAAAGAGTAACAGGGTTGGGATCATTCTAATTCTAAAGGGAGGAAAAAACCTGGTCCAAGATGGCTCCCGTTGGGGGCTTCTGATAACGTCTTGTCATGGCGAGGTAGGAGAATTTTGACCTATTCTCCTACTTCAGGTTTTCTGCCTGTGAACAGCCATTTGTGGCAAGATTTGTTCCTGAATTGAACACCTTAGCGAGGAGTAACTCTCAGAGCCTTATTTTCATCTTTGGTGGACATGCCCTGAAACAAAGAAATATTGGATAGAAATAAAAAAGTGGATAGAAGAAATTACAAAATGTGGACTGGAGTGCAAACCGGAACTGTTTCTCCTGGGAATGATTAAAGGAGACTACCCTCTCAAAGATAAATATTTGATTATTCATTTATTAACAGCTGCACGGATCTCTCTAGAGCAATACTGGAAAAAACCTAACTTACCACCTCTATACATTATTATTCAAAAAACATATGAGTGTGCTGAAATGGAGAGACTCATACTTAAAATAAATGGAAAGGAAGATTCAGATTACTATAAGATATGGGACAAATGGTACAATTGGGTGGAACAAAATATAAAAACTCTGAAGAAGAAATGAACCTAGGAAACATAGTATATTCAGTTGGAGGTATGGAATGTATAATTATAATAATGGTTCTTTTTAATATACAGTGAATATGAAGTTATACAGAGTAGTTAATAGTTATAATCCAAATTAAACAAACAGTAGAATGTGTTAATCAATATATGCCATTTATAATTAATCTTTGACTAAAATCTTATATCCAATTTGATATCCAAAACAAAATGAAGGAAGTGCTTCGTGCACTATTTATGTACTTTTATTTTGTGTATTTAAACATTTGTATGTTTTTAATGTTTTATAAATAAAGTTGTTTTTTAAAAGTTAAAAAAAAATTCTAAAGGGAGGGTGTTCCGTTGAGCAGAGGCCACTGCAGAGAGAGAGAGAGAGAGAGAGAGAGAGAGAGAGAGAGAGAGCATGTCTTCCAGTATCCCAAAAATGCTTTTTCAAGAGGTAACTGGACCTCCTTGTTTTTCTTTGAAGACATTTCACTTCTCATTCAAGAAGCTTCTTCAGCTCTGGATGACTGACCATCTCCATAGACATGTCCTCTGGTCATCACCAGCCAACATTCTTTGGCTTTTAACTCTGGGATAGGAGAAAAACATTTATTATGCATATCACAATTTAAAATATCTTTTATATAAAGTCTCTTCTCTTTCATGGACATTTTGGTTGCTGGTTTGATTGTTTTGCAATTCCAGATGCATGCCTTCTTGAGAAACGTCCTTTTCAGCAACACCGCTGGGGAGGAAGTCTCCTTTTCAGAAAGTGGGATGAAATATGCAGGATTTGACATCCTCAACTGGGTCGTCTTTGCAAATATGACGATCCTTCGACAGAAAGTCGGATGGGTCGATCCAGAGGCTCCTTCAGCTGAAGGTTTCAGCATCGACTCTGATGCCATTGTGTGGGCCAACCAGGTGGGGAATAGATGTTGTTTCCAGGAAAGCTGAGAGGAAGGACCAGGCTGTTGTGACTGCCATTTGTCAGAAATGGTGTAGGGTCTCCTGTTTGGGCAGGAGGGGTTGGACTAGATGACCTACAAGGTCCCTTACAACTCTGTTAATCTGTATCTGTAAAGCACTACTGCATGAAGGGAAGAGGAGGGGCTCCTTTTATGCAGACCCTGAAACCAAGCTGAATGTTTGCAATGTCTTCCCCTCAACCTCTCTTTCTTTTTAATAAGTTTTTTAATTTTTAAAGTTGAACATATCATCTTCCATTAAACAGTGTGTCATCTGGGTATAAATGTCTGTGCTATTACAATCAAAATTTACAATATTCATTACATTGATAATAATTCTTTAATCTTACAATATCAATAATCTGCATTATAACTCTATTCATTTCTCCCTCTTAACATATCTTCTAATGAAAATATAATATTATATATTAGGTATGGTAATCTTAACAATCATATATAATCATCATCATACGTTTAACATATATTCACTAATCTCCATTCATTATTTCACTAATCTCCATTCATTTCTCACTTCTGTTTTTATTCTCCAGCTATCCATAAAATAGCTCCCATGTCATATACAGTAATATTCAGTTTGTTCTTTCTCTTTTATAGCAAGTGTTAATATGTTCATTTCTGCACATTCTAATATTTTCCTAATCACTTTCTTATCTGTAGGGATCTTACCTCTTTTCCGTGTTGGGCAAATACAATTCTAGTGGAAGTTAATACTTGTATAATTAAATATGCATTTCCTTTACTGTAGGTTTTGGGCAAAATCCCCAACAAAAATATTTCTGGTTTTAAATCGATGTGCTGCATTATCATCTTTTCCAACCACATTTGTATCTTTGTCCAATATTTTTTGACTTCTACACATGTCCACCACATATGATAATATGACCCAGGTATCTGATGGCATTTCCAACATTTAGCTGATTTGTCTTTAAACATCTTTGCCAGCCTTGCCAGTGCCAGGTGCCATCTATAAACTTATATAAGTTTTCTTTGTATGCAGTTGACATTGGAAATGTATAATTCCTATCCCACAACTTCTGCCATTCATCTAGTTCTAGTATGTGTAACCAAATTTTTGTCCATGCTATCATTGTCTCTTTCACTTGTTCATCTTCCAATTTAATAGATAGTTACCCCTCAACCTCTCCTAATCTTTCTCCTTTCAGAATAAGCCTTTTTCCCATTGTGTGAATCACTGCATTCCAGGAGAAGCCAAAAAAGTTTCAGACAAGAAGCACTCTTGTTGCTACAAATGTATTTCTTGCCCAGAAGGGACCATTTCTAATCAAACAGGCAAGTTGCCCAAGGAGACTCTTAAGCAGGAATGAAGAGGTCTGATATGGCTGCCTGGGGAGGAGTGAGAGAGAATATGAGGTAGCAAATCAGTTGAGCAAATCGACATGAAAACAATTCAGAACTTTTAAGAGTGGTCTGTTGAATGCATCCTTCTTTAAGTTATTAGCAACAGCTTTTCAGGATTATGGGGTGGATTTTTCCAGTCTTTTAGGGCAGCAGGAAAGATGAGCTTTAGCCTGTGTTCTTAGTGCTGCATTTATGACAAGTTTTGCAAATTTAAAAACAAAGGAAGATTAGGAGGATTCTCTCCTGGCAGAAATCATGATCTTTCTGAATGAAGGAATAACAGAGTTGGAAGGGAGCTTCATTACTGGAAGCTTTCAAGAATAGACTGGACTGCCATCTGTCAGAAATGGTGTAGGGTCTCCTGCTTGGCAGGGGGTTGCACTCATAAAACATTTCTATGCCTGTTTTAGAGTTGCCATGAACAAATGAGGGGAATTTGGAGGAACAGTGCAGCAGTTTAAAATCAAAAGTGCATTCCATTCTTATGGTCAATATCTGACGGATAAGATTGCTCGCATTCGGGACAGGTTGTCCTCTGATTTGCAGTGGTCAGAGGAACGAGTTGCAGGTAGTCTGGCCACTGTTATCTGGGATGAGTTTGATCCTGTCTCCGAGGATGAAGTGGACAGGATTATGCGGCAACTGAGTTCCACCACATGTTTGTTGGACCTGTGTCCCTCCTGGCTGACTTATGCCGCCAGGGAGGCCACCTGCGGTTGGCTCCGGGCAGTTGTCAATGCTTCACTGAGGGAGGGTGTCTTTCCCTCCGCCTTGAAGGAGGCGGTGGTGAGACCCCTCCTGAAGAAGCCTGCCTTGGACCCGACCGTGTTAGACAACTTTTGTCCGGTCTCCAACCTTCGCTTTTGGCGAAGGTTGTTGAGAGTGTGGTGGCTCAGCAGGTTCTGCTTTTCCTGGATGAAGCGGACTACCTGGATCCGTACCAATCGGGCTTCCGACCCGGTTACAGCACGGAGACGGCATTGGTCGCGCTGATGGATGATCTCTGGAGGGCCCGGGACAGGGGTCTTTCCTCTGTCCTGGTCCTATTGGACCTCTCAGTGGCTTTCGATACCATCAACCATGGTATCCTTTTGCGTCGCCTCTGGGGGTTGGGAGTGGGGGGCACTGTCCTTCAGTGGTTCTCCTCCTACTTCTCGGGCGCATCGGTGTTGGTGGGAGGGGTTGGGTCGACCCCAAGGGCTCTCCCTTGTGGGGTCCCGCAGGGGTCGGTCCTTTCCCCTCTCTTATTTAATATCTACATGAAACCGCTGGGTGAGATCATCCATGGTTTTGGGGTGAAATTCCATCAGTACGCTGATGATACTCAGCTGTAACTTTCCACCCCAAACCAGATCAGTGATGCCCTCTCCCTGATGTCCCGGTGTTTCGATGTGGTATGGATCTGGATGAGTAGGAACATGCTCCGACTCAACCCGGCCAAGACTGAGTGGCTCTGCGGCGCCTCGGCCCAGTCAAGATTGTCCATCTTTGGCCATAGGGGAGAGGTGTTGCCCCTGTGGATAGGGCACGGAATCTGGGGTCCTCCTGGATGCACGGCTCCGGTTGGAGGAGCAGGTGGGGGCCGTCACCAGGGGGGCTTTTGCCCAGCTCCATCTTGTTTGACAACTTCGCCCTTTTCTGGACCGGGACGCCCTATGCACAGTTACTCATGCCCTTGTCACCTCGAGACTCGACTACTGCAACGCTCTCTATTTAGGACTGCCCTTGCATACCATCCGGAGATTGCAACTGGTGCAGAATGCAGCCGCGCAGGTGGTGATGGGAGTCACCCAGTTCTCCCATGTTACCCCCTCCTGCGCGGCCTGCATTGGCTGCCGATTGCGCTCCGGGTGAGATTCAAGGTTTTAGTTTTGACATTCAAAGTCCTACACGACATGGGTCCCCAATATTTGAGGGAGCGTCTTCTTCCGATAGCTAGTGCTGGCCGCCCTGTGCGGGCTCATAGGCAAGGACTCCTCAGGGTTCCATCGGCGGGTCAATGCCGGCTGGTGATTCCCCGACAACGAGCCTTTTCTGTCGCAGCCCCCGACCTCTGGAATCAACTGCCTCTGGAGCTCCGTCTGGCCCCTGATCTCCGCACCTTCTGCCGTGAATTAAAGACCTGGCTATTTGACCAACCCGGGCTGTGACCCCTCCCTGGGGGAGGGATGGTTTTTAATGTTTGCGCATGCCCAAGATGGCGGTTGGTGGTTGAGAAGGCTCTCTCAGCGTTCCGGAGGTTTGTTGGTTTCCCAGTGAGAAAAGACCTGCTGCTACCCTCCCTCTTCCTAGGATCATCTTGGGAGCGTCGGGGGATGCCACTGGGGCTGTTTCGGCAAAGATTGGGCCGGTGGCTTGGCGTGGCTGGACTTTTTCCCCCCGCGGCTTTTACATCTGCCGCGGCTCGTCGGCTGGAGGTGGGGCGCAGCAGCAGCGCTTTCCGCCTTGCCCTGTGCTTGTGGCGTGGCGGCGGCGTTGTCTACTCAGCCCTATGTCTCCAGTGCTGTGGATCCAATGCTGCTGACCCTACGCTACGGACCCGTTGCTTGGCTGCTGGTCGTCGGCTGTGGCTGCTGGTGATGGATGTGGCGAGGCTGGGTTCCGACGGAGGTGACTGCGGCGGATCGGACTGCCTGCGGCTTTGCTGCGATGCTGGGGTTTACCTCCGAGGGAGCTGATGGCGGCAGTGGCTTTCTGGGATTTTTGGTGTTGTGGCTGCCTGCCGGTATCCACGTGGAGTCCTGGACAGAGAGGCTGCTGGCCCAATGGTCCTCTCCTTTTCCCCGGTTTCTGGGTGGGGGTGGGATGTCTCTGGGGGTTTGGACTTTGGAACCACCCCAGGGAGCCCCCCTTCCCCTCTCCCCCAGAAGCGCGAGCTCTGGGAGGAGTAGATTCACAGGGTGGATGGAGGCCTACAGGCCTGAGAGGCCCAGGGAGGCCTGGGAAGGATTTGTTCGCTGTCGCGGCCTGGGTTGGAGGAGCCAGCCTCCCTGGGTGGGGTTCTTTGGCGGTGACCCCCCCGGGAAGAGATGGCGCTATGGCTCCAGATCCTGGCTGCGATCAGTTTGCGATCAGTCTGCGGACATTATACTTTTCCTGGACTCTTGTGGACCTGACTGCCCTTGGTTGGTGGGCATTCATTTACAACCATTGCCTTTCTTACTGTCCTTGCTATTCTGGACTCATTGGGCACTATTGATGGTGCCTGGGTCATCTACACCATTTCCATGGACTTATGCTGTTTTTTCTCCTGGAGACTTGGCTGCCTCCCACTATGGTGAGAGAACAGTGGGAGGATGCAATTTCCCCTGCAGTGAGAGGGCAGGGGACTGTTCAGGACTCTCTGCCACAAGTTACCATGGTGGCAGCATAGTGACTTGTTTATTGGATTCTAACTGTCGGCAGCTGTGAGAGAGCTGCTGACTGCGGCCTTTTCCTGTTTATTGCCACAGTCTGTCTCTTTCATTGTATTCCATTCTTACAATGTTTTCCATCGTACCAACTACCTCCGTTACTGTCTGAGATGTATAAGTTATGCTTGTCTACTCCCTATTAGATTTATGGGCCCTCTGGACGGTTCCCCAGTCTGTGGAATGGCCCTGTACGCTATCAAAAGCTTACCTTAATGACGGATCTTGGGATCCCGAGAGGTGGCATGTTGCGACTAGTGGGCCAAATTCTAAGCTTAGAAGGAAGGGGAAACTTCTTAAATTTTTAACTTGTTGTCTTAAGGGGTTAGGGAGAGGGGTTAATGGGTCTTTTTGCAGCCTGGTTCGTGGCGGGGAGTGGGGATGGGGCGGCGGGCTCCGGGGTTGAGGTGGGGGCCGCGATTCCCAGGGTGGTTGGAGTCGGCAGCAGATGTCGAGGGATAGGGCCGTATCATATGTTGGGAGTGTGCACCCACCATCTTTGTGCGGTTGCTTGCTCCGACCCTATGGCCTCCTCCCTGGGGAGCTCGGGAACGGGGACCCCTGGGCTTAGGCTGGTGTACTTTAATGCCAGGTCCGTGGCTAATAAATCTACCCTCCTCCGTGAGATTATTGAGGAGGAGGCTGCGGACCTGGCTTGTATCGAGACCTGGTTGGGCCCAGAGGGTGGTGTCCCTCTTGTTGAATTATGCCCTCCAGGTTTTCGGGTTGTGCACCAGCCACGGGCCCAGGGAAGGGGTGGTGGGGTGGCTGTGGTTATTAGGGAGACCTTGCTTCCAAGGGAGGTCACTATCCCAGAGATAGGCGGAAGTGAGACCCTTCTCCTGAAGTGGGGGCCTAATGGTCAGGTGGGCTTGCTGCTCACATATCTCTCTCCCAGCTGTGTGACAGCAGCCCTCCTGGGACTTCTTGACGTCCTCTCGGGAGTGGCGGTGGAGTTCCCGGGCCTTATAGTCCTGGGGGACTTTAACCTGCCTTCCCTGGGGGGTACGTCGGGACTGGCCCAGGAATTCATGACTTCTATGGAAGCCATGGGCCTGACCCAATTAATTCATGGCCCCACTCATGAGGTGGAGAACACTCTAGACCTAGTTTTTGTCTCTGAGTGGTGGCGTAGTGACAGAGGGCAACCTACTCATATGGCTCTGCCTGTTCCATGGTCTGATCACTATCTCCTGCGGCTGGTTTTCCAAAAGGCGCCCCCACTGCTGGGACAGGGAGCCACTTAGATGGTTCCGCCCCAGGCGCCTTATTGACCCTGAGCGGTTCCAGGCAGAACTGGGGCCTTTTCCCTCTTCCCTTGCTCACAGCTCTGTTGAGGATCTGACGGCCGCTTGGCAGCGGGCCGCATCGGAGGCCCTCGACAGGGTTGTCCCCATGCGACCCCTCACACGCGGATCTCGGATGGCTCCTTGGTACTCAGAGGAGCTCCGGGAGATGAAAGCGCGTCGGAGGGGCTTAGAGAGCAGGTGGAGGGCCACCCGCTCTCAGCTCGATCGAACCCAGTTAAGAGCCCATATTAGGACTTACCTGGGAGCTATGAGGGTGGCGAGAAGGTCTTATCTCTCCACCCTCATAGCGTCCGCAGATAACCGCCCACGCCCTGTTCGGGTTGCGCTCTCCTTTGTCCTGGGGAGGGCGGATCCGTTCTTGGGGAAGGGCTGAGGAATTTGGTCAATATCTGTCGGATAAGATCGCTCGAATTCGGCGGGTTGTCCACTGATTTGCAGTGGTCTGAGGCGGGATACAGGTAGTCTGGCCAGTCGTTCTGGGATGAGTTCGATCCTGTTTCGAGGATGAAGTGGGCGGGATTATGCGGCTGAGTTCCACCACATGTTTGTTGGACCCGTGCCCTTCCTGGCTGTCTTATGCGCCAGGGAGGTCACCTGCTGTTGGATCCGGGCAGTTGTCAACGCTTCTTAAGGGAGGTGTTTTCCCCTCGCCCTGAAGAGGCGGTGGTGAGACCCCTCCTGAAGAAGCCTGCCCTGGATCCGACCGTGTTAGATAACTTTCGTCCAGTCTCCAACCTTCGCTTTTGGCGAAGGTTGTTGAAATGTGGCCAGGCAATTTCCGCTTTTCCTGGATGAAGCGGACTACCTGGATCCGTGCCAATCGGGCTTCGGCCTGGTTTCAGCACGGAGAGGGCATTGGTCGCACTGATGGATGATCTCTGGAGGGCGGGACAGGGTTTTCCTCTGTCCTGGTCCTATTGAACCTCTCAGCGGCTTTCGATACCATCGACCATGGTATCCTTTGCGGCGCCTCGCTGGGGCTGGGGTGGGGGCACTGTTTTTGGTGGCTCTCCTCCTACCTGGAGTAGAGGCCATTGCAGGTCCAGGGTAGGGTCCCTCAGGGGTTAGGTCCTCTCTCCCTTTATTTAATATCTACATGAAACGCTGGGTGAGATCATTCGTGGTTTTGGGGTGAGGTATCATCAATATGCTGATGATACACAGCTATATATCTCACCCCAAACCAGATCAGTGATGCCCTCTCCGTGATGACTGGCTGTCTGGATGCGATGCGGATCTGGATGGGCCGAACATGCTTCGACTCAACCCGGCCAAGACTGAGTGGCTGTACATACGGCATCGCGGTCCAGTTTGGAATGTCCATCGTTGACCATAGGGAGTGGTGCTGCCCCTGTGGATAGGGCAGGAACCTGGGGGTCCTCCTGGATGCGGCTCGGTTGGAGGAGCAGGTGGGAGCCGTCACCAGGGGGCTTTGCCCAGGTCGGCTGGTTCGCCAGCCGCCCGTTCTGGACGCGATGCCCTGCGTCACGGTCACTCATGCCCTTGTTTTGCCAGCTTCGACTACTGCAACGCTCTCTATCTAGGACTGCCCTTGCATACCATCCGGAGATTGCAGCTGGTGCAAAATCGCGGCGGCGGGTGGTGATGGGAGTTCCCGGTTCTCCCATGTTGCCCCCCTCCTCTGCGGCCTGCATTGGTTGCGGTTGCGCTCGGGTGAGATTCAAGGTTTTAACCTTAACATACAAAGTCCTTCATGACATGGGTCCTTATTATTTAAGGGAGCGACTGCTGCCGACATCGAACACTAACCGCCCTGTGCGAACCCACAGACAGGGGCTCCTTGGGGTCCGTCGGCGGGCAGTGCCGGCTGGCGGTCCCCGGCGACGAGCCTACTGTCGCGGCCCCTGACCTCTGGAATCAACTTCCCTGGAGCTCCGCCTGGCCCCTGACCTCCGCACTTTCGTCGCGACCTGAAGACCTGGTTGTTTAATCAACCGGGCTGTGACCCTGGGGTGGGGTGGTTTTAGAGTTTTAATGCTGGGATTTTAGTATTAATTCGGCTTGTTTGTTTAATCTGGTTTTATCTAATTTATTGTTGTGTTGTTTTTTTTTGTAAGCCGCCCGAGTCCTTGGGAGGAGTGACATATAAATAAATTAATAAATAAATAAATAAATAAATAA